>CM019178.2:30143646-30629352 GCA_009739505.2 Apolygus lucorum | reverse complement strand
AATTCCTCATTATCGACATCGATGGTACTTTTATCAAAGTGTCACGCTACATGAAATCCCATCTAGTCTGTCTCATAACCAACAATATTCTCCTGGATTGATTTATTTGAGGGGGTTTGATTGAAAAGTATCGATACTTCGATATATCATGACGTAGCCCCCACTCTTTTTTTCTGAAAGGTTGTGGAAAAGCACTCAGAGTGCGTGTGAGTTCTGTATGATGAGTTGATCAGATTGGAGACACCTCATATGAAGGAGACTGTTTCATCAACCTGCACTGAGGTTCCGCTACAATCAAATTTTGATCCAAATGTATCAATACTTTCAGGCCTCATCCAGAGTTGATGCAGGAAACCCACGCCTGTTTCTTCTCTCTCATCAGAGACATTTTGCTGTCCACTCCAGACCACAGAATAGAAATGAAAGATTTGGAATTGAGAGTCAAAGCCTGGGCGAGCAGTCCGATTGGTCCCATCAACCAGTGGTATACTCCTCAGCTAGAAGCCCAGCTTGCTTCTGCCGTCCTCTTTCTAGCTGGTGATCTAACAGGTAATAATTGCAAAAAAACAACTTGAAGCCCATTGCGTTCAAGAACTCTAATTTTATCAGGGAGGTACCAGAAGAATTTGTAGATCCTCCCATAAATGACCCTAAGTAGACTCAATTACCTATCAATGTAATTAAATTTGATCTAGGTTTGTTTAAAATTGCCTTTCTTGTTTCTTGTGTTTAATAACTGTCTATTTACGTACGTTGTTATCCCGTCCAGAAGCTCTCCCAGACGATTACGTCCCTTACATGGAGTGGAAGTCGAGTGTTGGTGCGTACCAGTGGATCGGTGCCGGGCGAGATTCCGACCACCGTTTGTCAGTTTTGTGTTCTTTGTGGCTCGACCGTGGTGCTGATCGATGTGGCCCCAGCACCACAACTATTGCCACCACTACAGCTCCCATCGCCACTCCCACAACCACAACAGCAACAATCGCTCCTTCTGCTGTTGCCACTACTACTACAATGTCAAACGCGACGACGCAGGTTGGGATAACACCTGATCCACCTCCTAGAGGACCAGCAGTTCGTCCTACTTCTCCCAGAAAAAAAGAGCTCTTCAGACTACAGGTGTGAATTTCGTCAAGTACTTTGTTGTATACCTAATACTGCTTCAATCGAACTAATTCATTTTTTACTGATATAAGGCTAGTTCCTCTTCTTATATTCATCCCTTTTTGATCAAAATAAACTGCTGAGTAGTCACCACCCTCTCTGACAGTAGCTGATAGATCATTACGTTTACACGTTAGATCACTCTTAAATTCATTGTGTTGCTACTCAAACGTGTTGTCAAGAATTCCAATTGTATTTCTGCATTTCTGATTTCTATGATTGCATGTTATAATCATTTTCAGGAGAAGCAAAGGTACGAAATTCCATATAAGGCATTCTCGTACAACGTTGGAGGAGCTGAGAGTACTGTGGGTCCCGTTAGGTCGATGCAGACTGGAAACATCAGCAAAGCGCGTGGACATACTCTTTTGGTTGAAGACCGACCAAAGCACGTCACTATTCTTGAACTGGGTATGTTCATCTCTACATCGCTATTAGTTATTCACAGTTAAAATTGACCAGTTGTATCTGAAATTTATTCACTGGTTTGAGGTTAGAAAAACTTCTGGTTAACAGTTTTTGCAATAATGTTATAGGGAGCAAAATTAATACTACTCATGACTAACCATCTAGGTTAATTATAAGTTCACCCAAATCGCTTGGTGAATCTGGCTTTTCAAGGAGCAGCCTTCCAACCATCATTCCGATTACTGAAACTTCAACTCTCTGGACAGTAGATACAGCAGATAGTTGATAGTGCTCTCAGTTCAATGGATATCAGGCATAATTGTGTCATGATGTTTGTAGGTAGCGCTGGATAGCGCTGATAGCTCACATTTCTGCGGGCGGGTAAGAACAGTCTCTTGGGTACGAGTAGTAACTCTCACTTTTGCCCTGCCGGGTATGAACGGCAACAATTATCAGGCCTAGATTACGAACGGAAAGACCCCTCATTTTGAATTAAACACGTGGTGACCGCGTGAAACAGCAACAAAAGACCTCAACTTCCAAAACAGTCAACCAGTCAGTTAGTCGGCCTTCCTCCTCTCTACTTCCCAGGCATACTCCGCAAGTTTGTATTTGGGAAATCAAGAGGAGGAAGTCAATGCTCCACGAGCTCATACCAACCAGAAAACTTACACGCGAATTATCTTTCAAAACCTTTATTACCCAGCTAGGCATATTATGGTACCTCAATCGCGGTAACCTGGTTTTGTGTATCCTTCCTATTAGTAACCAGGTTTTGTGGAGACCAGAAACTAATATCTTCATCCTTTTTTACGGTAACCCGGTTTTGTGTAGACCAGGAACCAAATTCCCTCCAATTTTCCAACCTTTCAACCTTAAGGGGGTCTCAGTCGGTCGCCGTTCGTTCTGAGTATTTCGCCAAATTGAAGGCGCAAAAACATAAAAAATTGTACCTAAATTTGAAATTTTAAAAGATTTTAGAAATTTATTAGTGCACTGTCCTGGGGAATTGAAAATCTGAAATATTGTCGCCGGAATCATCAAAATCGAATAATAATTGCCAAACAGAAATGGCAAAAAATACTGAATAAACGGTTTTTCCATATTTCTCTAGCATTTATTGTTCGATTTTGATGATTCCAGCGGCAATATTTCAGTTATTTTATTCCCTAGGGCCGTGCACTAACGAATTTCTAAAATCCTTTGAAATTTCAAATTTAGGTACAACTTTTTAAGTTTTTGCGCCTTCATTTTCGTGAAATACTAACCCGAAACGAGGAATGAACGGCGACCAACTGACCGACCAAGCGACTCTTAACCACTTCACCTTCAATTTTTAGAGTCAGATAAATAAACCAGTCAAAGATTCAATTTCAGTCAGTCAGATCGACAAAGTAAATTTCTCAAGTAAAAGCTTTATTTAAAAATTCAACAGTAACAAAACACAACAATGTTCTATGTTTGTTCCTCTACGTTTTATAGAACCCGTCAAAACGATTAACATTTAGGTTGAGCTTGCTCATTCTATCACTTTCCTCACTATCACGATACGATCTGCTAAGAAGCCATGCCTCTGCTCTCCAATGGGGTATTTCGGTGGGTCGGAAATTCAGGTTTTTGACCTCAAATTTGGAATCAGCACCATTGAAAACCTCTATACTCCAACTTTTTGCCCATTGATACCATAACATGTAGTAGAAAAATTGAATAAAGAGATCACACGTTAGAAAAAAAAGGCGGGCCTCCATGAACGCACACACACTACGCCGTGGGCGTGTGTGCGTAGTATTTTGTAGTATCCAAGGCCCTGAGGCCTTTGAGACCGCACGGGATTAGTATACATTGGATTCACTTGATCTTGATGCGAAGATAACAGAATTCTGGTGAAGAGTAGTTTGTTTTGGGAATGAAAAACTTGAAAAAAAGTTCTGTTCTACAAATGAAAACTAAAATCGAGAACCAAAACACGGGAGTCAAACACAACACAAAATCCTGCTGCATCCAATCTAAATTGAAACTGGTTATAAAAGTGTGAGGTTATCAAGGGTACAGTTGCAAGAAAGCCGTCGTTCTCGACGCCGCCAAAAGCCGGCATTTGGCGGCATCCAAGACGACCGAGCTCGCCGTCAGAGTCGTCACGCATGCGCAGTCACCATTTTCAGACGGTTGCATGGATATTACACGCGGACGGTCGTCACAAAAGACATGGCGAAAACTCTGTAATACGTCACAACAACTTACTACTTACATCACATCATTCAAATCTTCAACTTTAATTAGCTTTTCTAATTTCTTCTAACATTTTCTCGACAAACAGACCCGCTTACTGTTATTCCTGACCCATGCTCTTTTGAATAAAAATTGACTGAAATACCCCATTAATGAATATTATGATTTACAGTGAGGGATGCGGTCGCTCGGCTTCCCAATGCTCAAGGAACACGTGCAGATATCGTTACACTCCTAAAGGATTCTCAGTACCTCACTGACAGCGCTCCAGAGGGCATGTTGAGCTCAGTTGTGAGCAGCGCTCTCGATCGCCTCCATTACGAACACGATCCAATCGTCAAGTACGACACGAAAAGGAAAATATGGATGTACCTTCACAAGGGCCGCAGTACTGAAGAGCATGGTCAGTTGTCTAGCTATACGAAATTTCCATTTATTTTCTGTG
The DNA here is from genome assembly GCA_009739505.2 of Apolygus lucorum. Lineage (NCBI taxonomy): Eukaryota > Metazoa > Arthropoda > Insecta > Hemiptera > Miridae > Apolygus > Apolygus lucorum. Next base: position 30,625,106 of record CM019178.2, on the reverse strand, counting down.
TAGGACCAATTTCCTAAGAACAAGTTTTCGTGATTCAGTTATTGATATTTCGTCTTTGGTGACACAGCACATGAAATTTGACCATTCAACTCTTCTTGAATTCATCACAATAACTTGCATTTAGTTGTGGAGATCGGATTTGAGTTTGTCTACTCTTGTCTGGAGATGCCGTAGGAAAATTCTGATCAGCCACATCATGTCTTATGATGTATGAGTTTTTATCTAGTGATTACAATCTTTCCTTCCCTGCGCACATCCAGGGCGCCTCTATCAGCGGTTTCTCATGACTTATTCTGTTCTTGTATTCTACTTTTTACCGTCACTTCTAAATTCTTCGCACTTACATTACAGAACGGATGCATGCTCTTGGAGTGGACGTGAAACCCACGCGGCCTAAAAGCGCTAGAAAACCTCCCAAACCAAAGAAAGAGACTGTACCGAAAACAGCAACCGCCACTGTTTCGACTACTGTTGATCCTAACGTTATAACTGTGAGTGGAATTTATTTGCTCCATGTTGTTCCATATCGTATTGTCCCTGAATTAGGTTTGGAGTTATTAATAACTTGATTTGTACATGTAAATATGTATATTGATAATAACCAAAATTTGGTGTCGGTTTCAGGAAGTTCCTGTATCTGTTACCGATAGCAGTACGAGCACTACTACTAGTACTATTCCCGTGACGTCTGGCAATGTACCTATAGTCCCGTCTCCCCTCCTGGTACAAGCGAAACCGAAGACGACGGTTAAAACGACGCCAGCTGCATCAGCTACCAAAAAGGTGACGGCAGAAGGTGTCAAAACCATGTTGGGCAAAACGAAACTGAAACTGCAAGAGAGTTCCGCCGCGTTGACCGCTCAGCAGCAGCTCGCCCGAATGCAGGCGGCCACGTCCTCCTTGCCTCAGACATCTTCAGTCGGGACATCTCCTAAGAAGACAGCGGATGTGTCCAAAACTGCGCCCACGTCTATAGTTCCGCCTCGGTCTGTTTTGCATGAAGCCACTTCAGTGTCAACTTCGACCGTCAAATCCCAAACTCCAAGTATTGTGAGTAGCAACGAACAAGTTTATTTTCCAACTACAATGCACTCCATTTCCTATTGTACCGTCAGTACAACTTAGGAGAGAACACCGCAACAACGTATATCGTTTCTTGTTCTCCTAGATATTTTTTATTTCTTGGTTTGGGCCACAAGTTTCTTTCGGAACTTCACACCGTCTCTATTATACAGGGTGCAATCCAAATAGGTCTGTCATACTGCAGAAGTCGATTCTACAACAGAAAATGTCTCTTAGCAACATTTTTTGTATCCCCTTGTTTTTCCCATTTTTTCCAATTTTAATTTTTTCTCTTTATTTTGACCCAACGTTACTGAATCGGTCATAACTCTCTTAATTTCTGTGTAAATTAAAATGTGAGAATACCGTTGGAAAAAACATTAAATTTCCTATCGGTTAGATGCCTGATTTTGCTTCCGAGTCTACCAAGGTAGCGGAAGCTTTGTTTTCACTTTTCAAGGAAGAAAAAAAAGTTCTCTAAAATCAAAATTTTCACTCGCGTTTTGCGTTTCAGACCTCCCTGAATGATTTTGGTTCCGTGTCTGTCTGTCTGTGTGTCAGTCATGAATTCCTTGTAACGCGCATAACTATACGAAGTTATTGTCCGATTTCAATGAAATTTTCAGGGATTGTGCGGATTGGTGTGTAGACGGTCCCCTATGAAAGTCATCATCCCCGGACTGATAGAAGCGACTGCGCATGCGCAAACGTGAATTCTTTGTAACGGCCATAACTTCTACATTTTCCATCCGATTTCAATGAAATTTTCAGGGATGTTACAGATTAGTGTTTAGATGGTCCCCTAAACAAATCACCACCTTCGGACTGATAGTAGCCACTGCGCATGCGCAAACGTAAATTTCCTTGTAACGGCCATAACTTCCACATTTTCTACCCGATTTCGATGACATTTTCAGGGATTACGCGGATTAGGTTGTAGATGGTCCCCAATGAAAATCAAGGCCTTAAAATTCACAGTAGCCTCTGCGCATGCGCAAACGTAAAATCCTTGTAACAGCCACCGTATGACGTGACAATCTCAAATCCTATACAAATTGCCATGAGGCCCCAGTGGCCCAATCGTACCACAGTGGACTCATACCTAGGAGTCCCGGGTTCGGTTCCCAGCCTTGCCATGAAGTTTTTGATCCAATCATTACTCACTTATTTTTCATCCGAATTTGATGAAATTTTCTAGGATTGTCCCTATTAGCGTGTAGATGGTCCCCTATGAGGGTAGTGAAAGGTACTTAGAGATTGGTGTTTTGAGATTAACTACTATGCATCGGATCATCTATATAATCGGGTTATGGATTCGAGGAAGCTATGTGCCACACCCACTTGGCAGACGTTTTTTCTTTGCGTCAAGGTTTGAGAGTTGGAAAAGTCCTCTGAAAAGGAAATTTTACCTAATTTGGAAACCTCGAGTTTTTCAATCGGAAATTAAAATATGAGAAAGAACGGCACAACTGTGCCAGAATTTCAACTTTACAACGGTCTAATAATTTTTATTTTTAAAATAAAAATTGTGTCCAGCGACCTGGAAAACCGGGAATACTTGGGGAATTTTACTCCGGAAATTTTACTGATAAAGCCCTAGCGCCAAATCTTTAGTGGGAAGTTCGGGCAATCTGAGGGGGTGAAAAAATTCGAAGGTGAAAACAAGCCTTGAAAGTGGTCGTTTCTCTCGAGTAAACCAACGAATTCCGACGATTTTAACGTTCATTGTCGACTTTTTCAAACAATCGAAATTGAAAACAAGCCTTTGAAGTGATCGTTTCTCTCGAGTATTCCTTGTAACGGGCAAAACTATTCGAAGTTATTCTTCGATTTCGGTTAAATATTCAGGAATTGACCGAAATGGGTCCCCTATGAAAATAATCACCCTCTAGTGATTATTTTCTCCAGAAGATTCATTTTCCCATTTCGGTCAATTGTACAGTTCTCTGATAGCCAATTGTACAGTTTCCATCCAATTTCGATGAAACTTATAGGGATTATGCGGATTAGAATGGAGATGAAAATCATCGCCCCGGACTGATAGGTACTTACAGAATGATGTTTTGAGATGTATCGGATCATCTACACAATCGGGTTGTGGAAACGAAAAATTCCACACCCACTTGGTTTTATTAAATAATATCCAATGTTTTTTTCATTTTGAAATGTCCTTGAAAACCTGAAGTTTGAGAACACTTTTATTTATATTTTAATTCATTTAGAACCCTGGAAAAAGTCGAAAATTGACCCTGGAAAACCTGGAACTCTCAGGGATTTTATTTTCTCGGGGAATCGCTGGACACCCTGAACTTTGCGGAAAAATGTGAATTTTTTCAACGGAATCAGCTCTCTGGCTAAGAATATCTGAGGTGTTTCGGGAGGCCTCGCTAGTTTTCCGTTCACCTCGTCCGTTTGTCAACGCCTCAAACCGTATTAGCCAGAAAGCTGATTCCGTTGTAAAAATTCACGTTTTTCAAACTCAAATTTCTGTAATAATTTCCACTTCAATAATAAAAATGATTATACCGTTGGAAAGCTGAGATTCTAGTACAGTTTTTACCGTTCTTGCATCTTGAATACATATGAAGACTACAGGGGAAGAACGGGCTAACTGCCGATGTTCTACTTTCGAGATAAATGAAGTTGAATGCGAAAAACAAAATAAAATCAATAGTTAGCCATACAAAAATCTGAAAATTTGAAGTACTTGAGCTGTTACACTGGTGCATGTGATAAAATAGTCGAAATACCTCCAGATTAAGTTTTACTCAAGTTAAAAAGGTACAAAGTGTCCAATGTCCCGAAAAACAGCGAAAAACGGGCTATCTCTAATACGCAATGAGGGGAATGATGCAAGAAATGTTGCTAGTTGTCTGCTAGTTGTTTCCTCAACTAGTAACCACCGTTCCTACAATGAGTTAATGTTGGGTTGGCACCTTTGCGGTCAAATCATAAACAGGGTATTGCATCAGAAAACAATAAACAATGCTCCAGGAAAAGCGATTTTATTGATACATCTCGCTGGAAACTTGCAACTTGAAAATAAAAAAAATTAACATCAGGTGACTTGAGAATAAAAAATTGATGTCAGGCGAATTTTCCTGATTTTGGTAGGAAGTTACTCCTTATTTGTGCGGTAGCTGCTCGTAATAGTCCTTTGCCCTCTGCTCACAAAATTTCGTCAAGTGATTCACATCATTGTATTTTTCCACAATATGTATTACCACCGAGTTCACAAGCACGTACTTTACACAAGAAAAATTATATTAGGTCCGCGAACACAGAGCGAACAACAACAGGTACTCAGGAGGAACACTGTGGAGCACAGGAAGCGCCCTGTGAATCACATTCTAGACTCAGATTGGGTGCGGTGGGGAGAGCGAAGGCTCGACGTTAGCCCGTTCTTTCGCTGTACCGCTCGGATAAACACGTTCTTTCCCTGCATATGAAACACTCACCTGCGGTTTTGATGCCTTTAGACCCAATTTTTCGCTGTTTTGACCTGATGGCCGTGTTCGGCGTCCAAAAATACATATGGAGCAGCGCCTAACTCGATTTCGAGGAAAAAGGCAGTTAGCCCGTTCTTCCCCTGTAGTCTTCATATTGGTTCTTATAGTTTAATTTCCGATTGAAAGAACTCCAAATTAGATAAAATTTCCTTTTCAGAGGGATTTTCCAAGCCTCAAACATTGACTCAAAGAAAAAGTCAGGCATCTAACCAATAGGAAATTTAATGTTCTTTCCAACGGTATCCTCAAATTTTAATTTACACAGCAAATTAGGAGAGTTATGACCGATTAAGTAACGTAGGGTCAAATAACGAAAAAATCTTGGAATTGAAAAAAAAAAAAATGGAGAAACGAGGGGTTGAAAAAAAAATTGCTGAGACATTTTTTGTTGTAAATTGGTTGTAGAATCGACTTCTGTAATATGGCAGACTTGTTTGGCTTACACCCTGTATTGGCTTGATACCTAGACCTAGATTAATATTAACTTTATGAGAATATTTCTAATATTTATAGTTGACTATGCAAAACTTACCACTGTATTCACCATACTCCATACTATTATATCAATGTATTCATACAAAGTTTCGTCTTTTAGACCAAAAAAGTGGGCAATCAAACGGTAACTTTGTCTGCGGAACAGCCTGGGAAACAGAGTGGTAAATCCATCGTGAAGGTCATTACGTCTCAAGGTGCTTCTCAATCAGGTAAAAACTATTTTTGTGACTTTGTTAGGTTGGTTGTTAGGATATTATGTTACTATTTTATTATTTGTTGCTAAGTCGTGAACAGTCCGAATTATTTATCCTCATTTTATTAAAGGTGCTTGGAATAAGCGGATTAATTCGTAGGTAGTTTCGCAGGCCACAATCTGAGATTCCCAGTTCTCCTTGGATGGGTTTTGTAACAACTTTTGACATGTATTTTAACTCAAGGTCAAGTTGTTCCGTCACATATCTCCTACATCAATGAGAGTAGTTTGGTACTTCCACCAATTAGTTCCGCCACTCCGGTAACGATCTTTTATTCTTGTATTTTCAGTGAGGACCGTGCAAAGGTTGAATCAACAAGTCAGTCAGCAACAAATCCTTCAACTCAAGCAACAACTGATGGCTGAGTCGCCGAATTTGCTTCAGAAGGCTCAACTGAAAAAACCTAATGCAACGGGCGCTCAGCAGCTTCTAGTTAGGATGCAAGGAGAGCAGGGAGCTCCTGGTCAAGGGCAAGTTATCGTCATAAATCAGCAGCAGATCCTCGTCGATTCTCCTCAATTGGCTCAGCAACTGAAACAACAACCTAAACAGTTGCAACAATTTCTCAGTAAACAGCAAGTTCAGGTTCAGCAGGTGGAATCACAGGGCCAGCAATCGACGGTGCAGACGACCCAAACAACTGGAACTACAAATACTGTTCAGGTGAGTTTTAATCCATTACTTGGCAAAAGTATCCCCATGTATCACCATGGCGATTAGGCCCTCCAGAAACATTTTAAATTGAAAAAGCTTCTTAAATGTTGAAATTTGAATAGATATTCATCACTTGTGGTTAGTAAATTTAAGGTAGTAAAATTAAAAGAAAAAACAAATGGGAAAAAGAATCCATAAAATAAAATAATGGAAGTATCGCTAGTAATAATTACTTGCCAGGTATGCTTTTACAACCAAGCAGTCACAATCAAAGACGTAACGAGTTTACTATCAAAAATTTTGATAGTTTTCCTTTGGGGATTTTTTTTCAATTTTTCCCCCACAGTGTACCCTTGGCCCTCTAAAAACATGATAAAACTGAAGAAAGCTTCTATACTGTTGAAATTTGAACAGAAAACACGTGTGGTATATTGGACGTTGCGTAGACAGGGTTAAGGAAAACAAAACAGGGCATCTACTCACGAGTTGGTCAAAATGCCATTCTACGAGCTATTTCGAACAGAAAATTTTGTGTTGTACCCCTCTTTTTCCGAGTTTCTCAATTTTAAGATTTTTTCGTGTTTTCGACCTTAGTCATCAGAACTGCCATAAATCTAGTTATTTAGCGAGTAAATTCAAATTTCAAGATATCGTTGGAAAGAGCTTTAAATTTCCAAGCTATCGATGGGTACTCTTCGGAAAAAAACGAAGCCCAAATTGTCAGCTATCCTAAGGTCTATAAGTTTACTTTATTTAAGGAAATCGTGATTGATGAGAGAAAAAACCTGTTATTTCAGCTAACAATGAGGTATTTGTCACCAGTGAACTAGTATCCAGGGTGTCCCGAAACGTATCAGCAATATTTTTGGAAATCGATTATACAACTAATTTGCAAAAACCTCTGCTCATAGCTCTATTTTTTATCCAGCTTAAAATGACACGTTTTTTCGCATTAAAACACCATTTCCCTCCTCAAATTCCACAGTAAATCTAAAAACTATGAAGTCGAATAGTAGCAGTCACTATAATACTATAGTAGCAGTCAATGCACTGCTATGAAGTGTAGTTGAACCGCCTCCAGCGCTTTGTGGCTTCAGAAGGAAGTTATTTTGAGGATGACAATAAAATTTTAATTCTATTTGAATATTTTTTAAAATATCAATCTCATTACATAATTTATAGACTTTGAATATTTATTTTTCTCTCAATGAAATGGGATGTGGATTAATCAAGTTTAGATTTTTAGCACGGAACATGCTTTAGCCTTGACTTAACTGGCAAAAAGTGTTACGTTTTTCGGGAACGGTATCGAGTCACGAAATTTTGCTTAGACGTAGATACGGAACTTAGGGTCGTGTAACGTGGTGTAACCTAAGCCTAAAAGGCTATCGAAATAGCAGAATAGGTTTGATCTCATTCTTCCAAATAAAAAAATTAAATTAAACAGAATGAGAAAGCGCGGCTGAAGCATGTTCCATGTTTCTTGAATTTTACTGTAGACTCTAAGCGAAAGGCATCCAGGGGGCCTGCCATATTCTCGGCCCTGGAAGTAACATCTCGGTCTTTAAATATAGAATACAATCCTACTAGAATTGTTGAATAAATTTACTAAGTGGTCTGATATGGCTTAATTTGTGATGCAGAAGGTAACGCCTCATCAACAACAACAGCTGAACCAACTTATCCTCAATAAGCAGCAGCAAATATTGATCGGTGATCAACAAAAAGGAGGCAAGGGTCAATCTCAAATGATCCTAATGAAACAGCAAGGCACTCCGGTTTCTACAGCAGACGGAAGCAAAGGTCATGTGCAACAAATGATACTTGCTGTGAAACCCGGAACTGATGGCGAAGGTACTCAGATCACACCGCAGCAGCTTCACCAGATGATTGTGCTGAACAAGCAGCAAAACCAGCAGCAGATTTACATGGTCAAACCTGATCAAAAGTCCCTGCAGGTTATTACGCAACAGCCTCTGAAAGTGAGTTTCGTACTCATGTCTGTATCCTATTTTTTGAGCATCACGTGTTATTCTCAAAGATTAATTCTGGCTTACGTTGGCAGGCTCAGACGCAGCAACTGACTTTGGCTCAATTACAACAGTTGCAGCAACAGCAGCAGAGAGGAACTGGAACGTCTGCAATTCTTAATACATCAAGAGTTGTTGCGCAAGGTAATAATATTCTCGCCTCTTCGATTTTCTAAGTTATACATTGAATTGTTTCCATTACTCAAGTGTCTACTGTGAAGCCACGATGGCTTTTAAATTTGTCGAATTATTTTCTGTTAGTGAGCAGTGCATCCGTAAACACAGCTGCTACAGCATTGTTCAAGCCACAAGTGGTGACTGGAAGCAGTGGCACGCAGATGGTGGCTAAGGTTGTCACAAGCTCACAAACTCCGATGATCACTATGGAAAATCTCTTAGCTCAGCATAAACAGCAAAATGCCACACAGCAAGGTCACATTCCTACCTACGTTTCATGCTTTCGTATATTCTTTATGGTATTTAATCGTTGGTACTTACAAGTACCAAAAATCAAAAGACTATAAGTATAATATATTCATCTATTTACAGCTGGAGTGAGGCTTCCTACCGTCAGCAGAGCATTGACTTCTCAGTATGTGGTTTCGTTACCACAAACAAGAGTTGTGCAGACAACCGTGCAACAAGTACGTTTTTACTGCCTTTCAACTCCTTATATTGTTTTGTGCTAGCTGTAACCTGCTCGAATACCGCTATTCGGTTTAAAGTGCTGATGCTGATCAGGTGTACAAATCATCGACTGCGGAAAGGGCCTTTGCCCTCCAAACCTAATTTTATAGGAAACAAAAAACTGTTTTGGTGTCTGATAACTTCATTTTCTGAGTACTCAACATTCTCCCTGACTCCAGTAAAGGATTTAAATGGGGAATTTGCCTCACAATTTTAAATTTTTTTCTTTCGAAAGAGGGTTTACTGATGTGGAAGAAAATCATAGTGTGCTGCTCGAAAACCCATCCAAAAAATTTAGAAAATTCTAGGAAGATGGACATTTTAAATGTACCGGGAGTCTGTGATGTGACGAGTTTCCCCTTACGACAGCAGCACACGAAACAACTAGCTTATGTGATCGAACACACGAGTGCTCCACTAACTGGGAGAAAGAACCCAGACACGAAAGTGAACAAAAGAGGCAAATAAATTAAAATTGCTCACTCTTTTTTACAAAACGATTCTACCTATTAATTAATCAAGCATTATTAGTCTTCACCTCTTATATTAGTTAGTTTTGATATTTGAATCACATTATTTGAGTGGATCGTTTCACGTGGTCATGAGGGCGCCTACAACTCTACCTGTTCACATTCTCTGACACTATTTGCCGAATTACTTTTTCCCTTCGCCAGAGCACAGTTTTGCGGGAGGAAACCCAGGGAGTGATTTATTCAGTTTCCCACGATCTTTGCGGTGTTTTTGGACAGGCTTCACTTGTTTTGGCATTTTCTTCTACGGTAAATTTTTTCCTTTGGTTATTCCTGGTGTTAAACATTATTCTAGGGCCCGATTATAGGATTTGACTTGAAATTCCAGAATCTAAAATTGAGGCAAATTCCCAATTGCTAATGAAAAATGAAAATCTTATATGTCCATTTTGGTTTATCTTCTCAATAATGAACTTTGGAATCGGCGAAGGAAACCAACCCAAAATAACGCATACAGAAAAATGCATTCCATTTAGCTCACCCCTCCCCCCTCCTTCCCAAAATTAACGAAATTTTTCAGGGGACCAATGGGGAATTTGCCTCAATTTTAGATTCTGGAATTTCAAGTCAAATCCTATAATAGGGCCCTAGAATAACGTTTAACACTAAGAATAACCAAGGGGAAAAAATTACCGTAGGAGAAAATGACTAAACAAGTGAACCTCTGTTACAAAACACCGCGAAAATCGAGGAATATTGTTGACGTCATACAAAAAAAAAAAAAAAAAAGACGCGAAAACAAGACAACAGACAGAGTTCTAGCACCGCCACACAAAACGATCCAGTGAAATGGCTACTCGAATAATGTGATTCAAATCTTGAAACTAAATAAGAGAAGATGAAGACTAATAATGCTTGATAAACTAGTAGATAGATTCGTATTGTAAAAAAGTGAGTAATATTGTTTCTTTTGGTCATTTTTGTGTCTGGGTTCTTCCTGCCAGTTCGTGGCGCACTCTTGTGCGCACTACTCGGAAGGTAAAAGTTCGTGTATGTTCCGCTTCTGTGGTAAGCGCCACAGAACCTCCTTTGAAGTCAGATTGGTAGAATATCCGTCACGTTTCAAACATGGCTGCCTCTTACACATTGCCACCACATTTAAAATTTCCATCTTCCTTAAATTCTCTAAATTTTTTGGATGCGTTTTCGAGCAGCTCACTATGGTTTTATTCCATAAAAATAAACCCTCATTCGAAAAAAAAAAAAAAATGTGAGGCAAATTCCCCATTGGGGTCAATTAAGATTTAAAAAAATAATAGCTCGAAAATAATTTTCATTAGTAACGAATGAGATCCTTCAGAGCTCTGTAGGACCAGCTGTTCATTCTCGATGAAACTCAAGGGTTGAATGAGAAATTAATATGAAATACTAGTGGATTGCCATCATCATCATTAGACGGTTTTAGTTTACAGTTCGCTCACTAGGATGCAGACAGAGCTTTCGCCTCGTTTCGGAATTACAAAGGATTATGGTGGCATCTCATTTTTGCTGAAATACTGATTCGTTCTAGTGTAATTTCTACTAAAAATGATTCGTTATTTACTATTGTATACCCATTTGTAGGTGGTGGCTACAACTTCTGCAACTGGTGTGATGGCTGTGACGACTATGGGGAACACTGATGCGAATAAGCTCGCAGCGAGTCAAGGCGTCCGAATTCCCGGTCTGAATCTGGCCAATATTGCTGGTAAACAGGTGTTGCTTGCCAGTAAACCTCATGTTGGCGGAAGTGTCCAGGGGCAGAACGTCCTCCTGGGGAACGCAGGCGGCCAAGCGCTCCTCGTCGGGGGCAACCAGCAAGGAACTGTCACCGTCTTACAACAAGGGTCGCAACAGATTTTGTTGCCACCAGGAGTCGTCAAAACCATCCAGGGGCTAAAAGTCATCCCATTGGCTCAGGGGAAGCCAAACCAAGGTCAACCAGGTACGTTGATCTCATCCCTCTTATTTTTATTTTTAATCATCACTTATTTCGGTTGATTATTGTCAACTATGATTGGTCACGGATGATAGCTGCCAAGCAACCTAAGAATTTTAATAAGGGTTGGAAAGAATGGATTCTGGTTGGCAAAACGCTAGTTATTTTCGAGTAGATAGTGAACTTGATTTCATGCATTTTTCATGGGATGGGGTCTTAGTCATTTAGACCATGATTGATTTATTGTGACACTGGTGCAAGAATATCTTCCACATGATAATCAACTGAAGTAGCAGGTACTTTTATCCTCCAAATATGTGCCCCAAGTAGCTATACAATTTTCACGGTAATTCATTTCATTGGCTCCTATTCTGCAGCTTTTAGAGTCCAAATTATCAAGACTATGGACAAGCATTTCCTATTCTCCAAAATGGAGGGAGCACTCCAGAAAAAATAATAAATCAAATTTCAATGATTTGGGAGAACGCCCAGGTCCTACCCAACACTGGCCTCAGGGTGGTGGAAGAGAAGGGGGGAAAGAAAAACGACCAACAGTTCAGGTAAGACCCAAGATGGAGGCGGATGATGGTACCATGGAGTATTCCTGCCGTGATGCCTAACTCGAGTAACTCCGTGGCACTTTTCCCGCCACACTACAATGCCATGAGATGGTTGTGGCCAGGACTGTGATGTTGTTGGGTGCCCCTCCTTTTAGCTCCAACACCACTCACTGTAAATCATCTCTATCTTACTTACTTATCTTAGCTTGCAAGGTCTGATACGTGTCCAAGCTGTTATTGAACTTGTAAATCTAGGATAAAGCAAGACCTGATTGCAGTCAGCGTGTGACAGAATCTCTCTGTCTCTCTCTCAACATCCCAGTCATCAGATGACGAAGCACCTTCTATCAGCTTGGCGACGACATCATGGCTTTAGATGTGGCCACCTTGAGTCCGTGGACACTGCTGTACAGCATTGCAGAGGTGTTCATTTCCACTCTGACCAGCACAGTAAAGGGTAACTGTTGTCCCGCTACTATCCCTGGAATACGGTACTGCAGTATCTGGATGAATGGGTCCATGGATTCATTGATGAGGCAACCCTAATACTTTAATCTTCTTTCTCCCCCCCCCCCCCCCAACTTGGCGGTAATTGAGTGTCAACAAAGCATCATCATTGCTGTAATGGTTTGGATGAAGCTTCTTCAATCTTTTTCATTGTCTATTATGAGCAATGAAATCTTGTTCTCCCTTGGGATCGAATCCCAAGGTTGATTTATAAGGGAGTATCCCAACACACTGTGCTTGCGTCCTCCCTCCTTCTCTGCAAGCAGAGAAGAAAATCGCTGGTCAAGTACCGTGGGAGACTGTTGTACCCATAGTCAGGGACCCCACACACATAGGTGTGAGTACCTATTTGCTGCGCACTACAGGTCGAGCTGGGTGTTCTAGCTCACCGTACCAACTATGCAGGTTGGTACCCGAGTTTTTGGCGTGCCACATAACTCACAAGCCAGCACTACCTTGGAAGACTACTCTACCCAGCTAGGAAGTGCCTACCCTTAGCTTTCAGGCTTTGCCATCCAGCCTGGGTTATCAACCACGACCACCACGAAGCCAACCGCTTTCAGGGGGCAGGCAGGTGACACTGCGACAAAGTCTATGTGTCGGTAGCCTGGGGCTCCCTCCGCCCGTGGTACCGATTCTGTGTCTCAGATTTGCCAGTGTACTGGATATCTCCGACACCAGAGGCCAGATTGGTCCGTCCAAATAATATGGATAATTGAAGTAGTTCACTGGTTATAGTCGTGACCGTAACCAAGCTCAAGCACCACATCAGTACTATGGCACCCATTGTCTTCTTATGAGCAATCAGAATTCTAGTGTTAGACATAGAATTAGCAACCTTCGATTTTGCCCTGTTTCGCCTCTATTTGTCCTCTACCTGCGGCCACACCTGCACCTCCGACCTAATGTTATAATTTATTATCAAGATCAAATCACTGTCTATGAGCTCTTCGTATCGTTGTACTGATAACCTCTTTTCCACAGGACGCCACCAAATGATCGCCCGCATAAGCGGAATGCGGCCGGTTCTGACCACAAACATCGTTCAAGAAGCTGTCCCCTCGTCCCAGACGCCTCAGACAGTCCAACTGACTCAACCATCATCCTCCACCCAACCGAAAGATTGACTCTTTCTCGAGGACCAACTCATCGACTGCTTTATTGGGAATGTGCAATAACCCTAAGACTTTTCCTTCGTAATTTCTCCTTTCTCTACCGAAAATGAATTTTCCTTTCCTCGTTTTGAATGAATTGTATAGAATTTTTACTGTAAATAGTGACGAATCTGACATGGAAATGTAATTATTGTCTGTAAATTGATCCCTATTAATTTTAGTAAAATGTTCGGTAACGCTTACAAGGTCGTTTTCTGTTCAGCGTTGTAAATATTTGTAAATGTATCATCGTGGAAGCTAACTAGACCACTTAATTTTATTCCTGGTTCATTCGTGATTGGACGATCTGTCAGAACGCCTTGACCGTCTTGGAAGAATCTTCAATTTTGTGCTTTTAGCGGCATGTCTTTTCGTTATCAGGTTATATAGAGTAGAATTAGAGGTAAATCACGTTGAGGAGTCCAGGGCCTCTTCTGTTGGATAGTTGAGCTAGCCAGCAGTGGGCGCCATTGAGGAGAGGCTCACTAGGGCGAGCATAAGAACAAGCTAACTCACGGTGTTGTCGTAACTATCACCCATTTAGCATCCGTGAAGACATCAAGAGCACCCATAACTCTAATTTCAAGAAACTGGCGTCCTTAACGAGATTTATCCGTGCCTCTGCTGAACTGTGTTCCTTCGTAACATTCGAAACAACATCGGGTAACTACCGTTTTCCTAAATCTCAATGAATTAGTTCTCTTTGACTTAATGGAATCGTAGAATTGTAAGTAGTTCCTCAGAGTAGATATTTACCAAGTGACTAATCAAACGTATCAGTGTTAATTTCAGTTGTCATCAACGTCGTCGTTGACTTAATCATAATGAATGATACAACCCGAAATTTTATAGAAAGATTTCTTTTGTGATCATACTTTGAATTTTATTAATATTAATAACTTACTGTGTGCGTTGATGAACTATTATTTCTTGTCAACACTTCACAATGAATTGGATAGAACAACAAGGGCTGTGGCTAGAACCGTGTGTTCAGTAGGTACCTTTTTTTAACGAGTAATACTTCTTATTCTTATCGAACAATATTGTTAGTTGTTAGTCGGTGTGTAGTTTGACGAAACGATGGTTGGAGATTGTAAATACCCAAGTGTATGAATTTATTGATAACGTGTGTGATCATCAAATCATCTGCTATGAAATAAGTAAATTCCGAGATCAGTATTTCGATTCACTCAATTTTCTGTGATTGAACCGTACTACTATTTTAGGTTAATATTAGTTAGTAGTATGTGGTTACCTGAATGTTGTCTTCTTGGCTCGATAGCCTTATTCGACTGGAGTTGAAATTTATTTTATTATTTTAGTTGTTTTAATTGCTAATATGTGGATCGACCCTACAAAACACAATGTCAACTGATTGAGAATGGAGTCAACTGGAATAAACTTCTTCGACGAGCTGTCGGTAAATTCATTAGGAAGTTATAAGCCCTGAAGAAAGAAATAAATTCACCGATATCTCGGTAAAGGAGTTCATTTCAGTTGACCCCAGTCCCAATCAGTTGACATAGTTGTTTTAATAGCTGCAGAAATGCTCTCCTTAGAGTCAGTTGGTTTCAATCCGGCCACTACTTGATTTGAGGTCCTTCACGACAAGGAGGCCCTCTTTGGGCCTTTAGCTCTACTTGCGAAAACATTCAGAAGAAATCGGCCTCCTTATCGTAACGACCTCCAATTTTCTGCCCGCGTAGAAAGTAATATCAGAATTACTGCCTCAATGCGAATGAATTTCCCGAAGCGCTGTTATCTCCAACATTACATCATAAATAAATGAAATTTATTTAACGTTTCTTGTAGGTACTAGTTGAAGTGTTTCTACTCCGAGACGGTGCTATGGCGTTGATTATTTCTGATCTGGTATTTTGTGGTGACGTACTCTAATCTCCTAATAAAAACTTAAGTGGAATTTCACTCTTTGTCTTTAAATGAACCCTAGTTTCCCTGACTCTAATTTTCTTGGGATTACGTGCTCCTTTTTTTGGCAAAAATTAGTTCAATAATGAATATTAACCCTCGCAAAGTAACATGAATTAATTGGACGCCAATGGTAACACTGGGTCTGAAAGACTCAATACTCGAAAATTTGGATTTTGGAGAAATGGAATGATTATAAACAAATTATTGAACTAGCATTCCGGACCTATGGGTTCATTCAACCCCGTTGAGTTTTTACGACTTTCCCGATGGAGTCGTATGGCTGGTCTCATCCGACTCTAGATATTTCAGTCCTTATTTTTCAACCCTTAGGAGTGATTGACATCAACCAAAAGTTTCGAGGCACAAATGGACCCCATATACCAAATTTCATCAAAATCGGTCCATGGTAACCAATTTTTATTCGATTTTCGGATTCTACGTACTTACCTTAGATCGTAAACGATCAAATTTTGAGTGAGGGTTGAAAATTTTATTCTTGAAAATAATAAACCCGAAAGGTGCTGATCATGGGTATATTTTTTTCTGACTCATTTAGAGAACTCGTTTAGAATTGTTTTGAACAAGATGATAAAAGAGGTTTATTGAAGGTTGAGGGTAGGTAAGGGTTGGGCCTTTTGCATTCATTCGTCAACGAAAGTAAATTCTTGAAGTTCTCAGTCTCGAAGGAGTGGCAGGACTGCTCCGTCTTTTGTCCCGAAACTTCTTATCTTCTTCCTGGTCCGCCTCAGTCTCATAGATACGGCTATCTGAACTTTAACAAACCCACTTGTCTCGGACAAGTCTCTTCCCCACTTTTCTTACAGTCTGCTTGCTGCTCTTTTCATGAAGTCTACCTGTGTACTGATTGATTGTCGACATTGAAAGTCTAGCTTATCCTTAATGGGCCATCACTCAATCAGTTGGTCTACTCATGTAGTTTAGCGAATTTTTGGAAAACTCAAGCTAATATTGCAATGGGTTCACAATTTTTCAAAATTTTCTCCTTAGAAATCTACTTAAAACATTCTGGAACGACTCCTACAGTTGTCAACGAATATCTTAATTAGATACATATCTATAACGAAAGTATGTGATGTCGATGTACCTTTCTGTACGTTTATCATAATGTACTCTCACGATGGTAGGTGAGTAGGTATTTGACTACAGGGCTTGTACCTGCATTTAAGTGAATCGCCTATTCAATTGGTTTTTCAGGTTTCTAATCTCAATCCGTAAGACCTAAATATTTTCAACCAAGCTTAACTGACTTGCGGTTTTTCCTGTTGAACAATCTGCGAAGGGGAATAACCCTCCGGGAATTTCTACTTAATTACCAAGTAGGTAATAGGTACTTAGCTGGGTACCTATCAAACTGTAAGTGGGTTTCCAACTCATTCAGGAGAACCAAACCTAATAAAGATAGTTCCCTATTGTCTATTATCTACATCACCAACTCAACTATTTCGCTCTCCAGTTCGTTCACCCCTTCAATTATATAACTATTTCATATTTGTCATGGATTTTGTTAATACCTACCTCTAGTATAATAATTACAGGTTCGAGGCAGCTCTCCTTACTCACATCATCAAAAGAAGAACATGCAAGGGAGGATTAAAAATAAAATCGCCCAACAATCACATTTAATTAATTACATTCAAACACTACGTAGGAGCAACAAATAGGTACAACATCATAACAATACTTATCGCTTAAATTACAATTTATGGTATGGCAGTGATAAACAATTGAAATTAACGCACTAAACCTATAAAATTATATTCAATCGAATACTCGAACCATAACGTAATAAACCAAACTAACGTTTTTAACAAAATTCACCGACAATCGAAGATACTTTGATATCATTTACACAATCACATACACAAGTATTACGAATAAATACATTATTCATGATTATCCCTATAAAATTTAATTTGAAAAAGGAATTTGACGCCTTACAATCAAACACACAGTCCTAATTGACTCTTAATCGATATTGTAATATTCAAAGATACACACTCACATTCATATCAAAATAATACAATGACAAAATTAGATATGCATTTTCAGTGAGTATTGCACACTAGGCACTTATTAAGTTACTTCATACCAACTTCCTTAAACCTATCAGTCCACCTCCTTGTATAATTTCGTCAACATTTTTTTTTCCAAAAAAATATTTTTAAAAATAAGTCAAAATGCCCATAATTTGAAAATCAATGGCAAGCCTGTAATAGCGTTTGGTGTTGGTAAGAAGAAAATGCCAGTTTTTACTGAATGTACCTGCCTACAACAATGGGGAATTTGCCTCAATTTTAGATTCTGGAAATCCAAGTCATCCTATAATAGGGCCCTAGAATAACGTTCAAAACCGGGGATTGAGAAAATGCTTAACTCTTTCTCTACTACGCCCGATTATACCAGGGCAAGAAATTTGAGATTGGCATACTACACCCGAGTATTGTCGTTTCCTGTTCTGCCATCTATCGGAGCCTTTAATAACTAGGTAATATAAATATGATGGTTTCATCACAGCACAATAGAGGCAGCACTTTATCTACTGGCGATTATTATAATTTTTCGGTGGGCATCAACAACCAATTTTTTCATTTTTCGTTTTTTTCGTTTGAATAAAAAAACGGTTTTTTCGAAGGGGGTTTGACTGTGTACATTTTGGGCGATTTTCACTCTGTTTTTCGTCTTTTATTTTCTCTACTTACTGTTTTTGACATCATATTTATGTTATTTTGATTAATGTAAACTTATTCTTTTAATTAAAATTATTTTATTAATTATTATTTTATTAAAATTATTTACTTGGTTAATACATATCAGACTAGCCTTTTGATTTTCCAATTGGTTTTCCATTCTATGAGTTTTGCAACGAGAAAAAAGTAGGTAGTCAAAAGAACGAATCAGTTGAGTAAAAAAATGAGAAAAAATGCCAAACTAATATTTTTACTCATTCTCCAAAGGCGAAAAGGCAGTAGAAAGCATAATGACGCGCAGAGTCCAGCAACAGTATCATGTATTCAGTGTGGCGGGACTGCTGAGCTCGCGGACGTTTTAGTAGAGAAAAGGTTAAACAAGTGGAGCCTCTGTCAAAAACACCATGAATGCAGCACACAATGTTTTTCTTCCATATCAGTGAACTCTCTTTCGGGAAAACAAAAAAAAAATGTGAGGCAAATTCTCCATTATTGGGAACGATTGGAGCTTTAATGAATAAATTATTAGTTATAGGCCGGAAGATAAGTACCTACCTACCATGTCTTGCAAAATACTCAATTAATGTGTTATAATTACACGTAATCATTACGAATTGCCAATACAATATTCATTCATTGTTTATACCACGATAGCAATATTTAGCATAATAATGTAGATACCTAGATTCACAAAATAATAATTGAAGACCCTGGAACAAAAACAAGACAACTATAACATTGTCGCTTTGAGTTAACTCTCGTTTCAAACTCGTATGTACTCGCCCGATACAGTGGTGAGACGTCCAGAACTACCTAGGCAGGCAGATAGGCGAGTACATACGAGCTCGAAACGAGTGTTAAATCATAAACGACAGTCAGGGAGTTGAATCGTTGTTTTTTCAAGGTCTTCAATTAGAACATCAAAATAACATGTTAATAATTTCAAATTTAACATTACTCGCGTTTTGGTTCAAAGGAGTTTTCAAGAATACATGACATGGGGTTACTAACAAGTCTAGACGTTGTCTCTCAGGAGTTGAGTTAAGGTAAATTATGACTCACTATTCCTGACTTGTGTTCCAACTTTTTGTACTTGTGGAAAAATTCTATTGAAGCTAACTGGCAAAAAGTTGGCTTGTTTTTTTAGAACCTAAAATGGTTGTTTGAGGTGAGGAGGAGTGATCGAGATGGATGAAGTCAAACCGGTTATAGATAATTATGTAGGGTTGGTGAGAGATATAGGATGAGTAAGCCCGGCCAAAACCGTTAGACTTGCTCAAAAGGTAAGGAAAGTCTAGAAGTAAATTTATGAAAAGACTGTAGCAAAGTTATTGGAGAGATGGTTTGGATTGATGGAAGTATCAAGTGAATTGTTTAGTTGGAGTATCATTAAATGCTATTCCAACTAAACAATTCATCCCAAATTTTGGGCCCTGGAGTTCTGAGGTTTATACTCTGGTGGAAGGACTGAAGACAGGTCTCCTACCCCTTCTCCCTTGGGTAGGTAGATGACCTCCAGCATCCACCCTCTATCGTTTATTTGAGAAATCTACGAGAAAATTGAGGAGGCCGTAACAGGTATTAACACGTTGGCTGCGGGAGCCCATTCCCGAGTATCGCCGTGTCTTGAAACCTTTTTTCGAACAAATCAGCGCCTAATGCAGGTTTTCCATCGCTTCTGCGCATAATTATGACAAAAAAAAACGAATCGTTTTTTTTTCGTTAAATTATTTTTTTGATTAGGTACCTATCTGACCATCATCCGGCCCAGGCGAAGAATTTTGCTCGGCGCCTGCAGAAACAATGAGTAATGCGCGTATATACTAGACCCGCACAGCACCAACCTCTGCAGAAATCACCCCTTTTCCTGACAGTTTCTTACATAGAAACGATTTATTCTTACACAGGAGGTGTTGAGAAGCAAAACCATATTAAGGATTTTTTTTCAAAAATAGTCAAGACGAGAATATTCAAGAAAATCGATTCTTCAACTTCAAATGATTGGTAATCGAAAATATCCCATTGATCGAGGAAGGTACCAGTCCGTTAAGAAATCAATAGAGATCGAAATTCAACATCGAGTACAGTATTCAAATCAAAATTAGGCTGAGGAGCAATCGAAAACCACAGTGATGTCAGATGCTTTTCTTGATTACCTGTCCATCATCCCGCACACGAACAGAAACGGTTTGATGAAGCGGTCCATCGATCCGCAACTAACGTGTTTATGAAGTACTCCCTTTGGTATTGAAAACAAATTTTGAATCTAGGTGGTATTGAAGACTTGATGATACAGGTACCTATGTTCGTGCGAAACAAGGAGGATAATTAATGATATTTTAATGATTAATGATAATTAATAAATTAATGATACAGGTACGTATGTTCGTGGAGGCACAGCATTGAGGACTTAATGATACAGGTACCTATATTCGTGCGAAACTAAAACCAATTTTAGCTGTTATACATTAGGCAAATTCAAAACAAATTATTCATGAATGTGATCAAAATAAGTACCTATTATTACGAAACAAATAATAAAAATTATCTATTAAATTATTACACAGAGAAATTCCTTTAACCTCAACATAACTACAACATAACTACAACATAGTCTAATGAAGTGGCAGCTTTCGTAGCAAAATCACGATTTACACATAAACATTTATTTCAATAATTATTATCTTTGTGTAAATCAGTAAAAAGGGGCAAATGTACAAAACAGTGGCATTTTCTTCTCATATACCTAGGAGTGTCTAATTAAATTGAAGGTTAACTTAGCTAGCATACCTACTATAATACCTATCGCTAATAAAAAACGCGTCTAAAAATGTTACAAAATATAGGTAATATACTCGAGCTATGTTTCTAACCGTTAGGTGAGTATTCAACAAAAATTTCTAATCACAATCAATCACAGTGTGAAACAAATAAGCGATGAGAGCACCATTCGTGAACTAGCATTCCAGTGTCGCCTAGTAAGTCCTAGTAAAAAATTGCGTCGGCAGCTATAAAAGTCAGAACGGAAGATCGACATGTTCAAAATCAATTAGTATACAATCACGTACATACTATCCACTACACGACAAACTAGTAGCTACTTTATTGGAAAATGTTTACAAAATGTACTTAGTAATGATTTCTTAAGTGCGAAATGTGACCATATCGAACTATTAGTGTTGGCAGTAAATAGGTTGGGAACCGTAGATTTTAGAACCTGACATTACCTGAATTGATTACTTTTGTTTAACCCATCTCACTAGGATGTTGAATTCATAATACCTAATTATGGATCAGAAGTGATGAAAAATGGAAAATTGGTAGTGGATAATACAACAAACACGGTGAAAAAATGTTGCCCAAATTGTTAGGATATCTTTTCAAAACTGATTTATTTATTTATTTTAAAGCCAATTTCGTAACAAGGGATGTTCGAGCCACAGCAGAAGATACCCATAAGGTGCTGCTATCTGGCGACGCTATCAGTCGAATCACACCCTCCCCCACCTGAGTAGCCTAGCTTTCTTTCACTTCATCTCGTCCTCTCGTGTCCCACGAAACCCCTTGTGCGTTGCCGCAATTATATCGTAAAGTTTCGGCAAAACTATCTGTCAATCTTCAGTAATTTCCCCCTCTTTGACCGCTATTTCAGAATCATCTTACGTGTTTACCCATACAAGTATTCAAATCTTATAATATTTTATGCATGGATCGTAGGTATTCTTAGACGAAACACAATCGGTTTCTTCCAACGGATCTTCCAGAACAGGAAAGACACCCCCTGGCCCGGGGAACAAACCGCGGTGCATCGTCCGGTGGGTCATCAGCCCTTATAATTCACAATCCGTGATTTCCATTCTTTATACAGTCTGCTTATCGAATAATTCTATTTTACCAGATTGATGCCTTTTTCCAGTCTTTGAGCGTGTGCACACAAGGGACAATAGACTAGAATAATAGTCTACATATACCATATACAGGGTGTAACATTTTAAAACGGTCACAGGCCAGGAATCAATTCTACAGCTCATGTCCAGCAAAAAACACACTTTTAAGATTTTTTCGTGTTTTCGACCTTATCTCAGTAAAACGGCTATAACTCCAAGGATTTTCATGAAAATTTAAATCTCGTTAACCGTTGGAAAAAGCGTGAAATTTCCCAACTCCTTGACAGAAAAACTCATAGAAAAAATCGCAGGAAACAGCAAGGCCTCCCGAAACCCCTCAGACCGCATTAGCAGAAGCGCTGATTCCGTTGAAAAAATTCACGTTTTTCCGCGTTCAATCACAAATTTCTGTACAAAATCCTACTTTAAAAATGAAAAATGACTAGATCGTTGGAAAGCTAAGATTTTGGCGCATATTTTAGGCCTACAAGTAAAAATTCACGAGCCAAATTACGGAATCTATGAGTGTTTGAATAAAGTTAAGATTCCCTAGATTTCACCAATCTTCCGTTTTAAGTTCAATTTTCGCCCGTTTTTCCGATTTGAATTATGGATTTTTTCCATCAAGGAGTTAAGAAATTATACGCTCTTTTCAACGGTGTATTTATATTTGAATTTGTATGGAAATTCGGAGAGTTAGAGCCGTTTAACTGAGATCAGATCAAAATCACGAAAAAAAAATCTTGAAAGTGAATTAACTCGAAAACAAAACCTCTAAAAAATTACTAGGAGGCATTTTTACCGGAAAAGAGCTCTGAAATCGATTCCTGGCACCATGTATATTTTCATTAAAAGTCGGTTGTAGCAGATTTTTCTGGTTGTAAAAAGTAGTGTGAAGCTCGTAAGTAGGCGCTTACCGGTTATTTGTCTTCTTGGGTTTGGTGGTGGAATTTAAACACCTAGGGAAAGGAAAGTGACTCTCGCGTGGTAAGCTTTTTTTTCCCCGGATAACTAAACACACTTTTCGAAGAGTTGGTAGGATCCTATAAATATCGTCAACTAATCCTAGAAATCCCTGTGTGCTGCAGCAGTAATCTTCCCAGGCTTCAGGTCGGCAGCTCTCCAAGTCTTCGACCGACTTTTTACTCCCGAAGAAACCTATCACGATGGTTATCAAATACTATGGTTTTGTCACTACTTGTAATGTTACTCTGCACATAAAGATGTTCTCCAAACTTTGTTTACAATCAAAATAAAGCTGTGGATGTAACTTTAACTTTAACATGTGGAGTTACTTCAACTAGGAAAAAAAACAGACTTTGGGTTCTTATGGGATTAATCCGCAGTGAAGGAGGACAACACTCAATAGAAAGAAGAATAACGACGTACTAATCAGTTTTATATAATTTTAAATCCAAATCCATGAAATAACCATAAGTGCAATCAATTTGCATGTTTTTTTTTTCAATGGCAAAATGTATCTAGTTGTGGACTATGTCGCCGTAATTTTGAATTTTGTCTCTGGAGTAAGGAAATGGGGGGGGGGAGGTTTTTATGCAATTAAAAAAGTGGGTTTTCGGATATAATCTTGTGTAATCTGCCCAGGCCTCAATTTCCCACCGATTTGGGTGGTTATTGTTTTTTGCTCGACGCAGACATCTATCTAGTTGTGCAATACGTCACCGGAATTTTGAAGTTTGCCTTTGCAAGAAGGGGGAGGGGTTAATGCATTAACCCATTTCAAGCCGAGGGTAAAAATAACAAAGTGAGGGGAATAGGAGGATGAACTATTTTACAGAATGCCGGCTGAAATAAGGCATCATTTGCTCACTAATCGAAAGCCAAAATGCTCCAAATTTTATGAATTTATCATTTCATAGGATTTGAGAGGTCTGAGTTTTCCAAATCGATATGGTTTATCCATTTCATTTTTTTAAATCTAAAAAAATCTAGGTAAAATTTAAAAATCTATTAATGGACCGGAATCTGTTTCGAATCTTGGCCCAGAACGCTCACCCGCCCACGATCGAATTTGAGCTACAATAATCGAGCTTTCGGCCGAAAGGCCTCTTTTTCAAAAACATTTCCCAAATCCTATTGAGCTCCTGAATGTCAAAGAATTTTTTTTTTCAAGTTTAGGAACAGCATGAATGACAAAAAAATTCTTCTACAATGTTTTTCAACTATTTCAATATTCAAAAAAATCATTATTATGACGATGCAAAAATGCATTAGTGGCCAGAAATGTGTTAAAACATATTGTTTAGTAATGCATGCATTCCAGGGGACGTCCCATTGGATAAGCATTAGATCAGTTTAACCAGTTGGTAAGTGATAAAACTGTTTCACTCGACGTTATTTATTTATTACTTTAGGCCAGAAATACTGACCCTCCCCCCCCACCATTATCCACCTTAACATTTTTAGCGGCATGGGAGCCTCGAATCTGAAGAGCATTTTAAAATCCATGATTTACGATACCCAACATGCGAATTCGAGTTCACCCCCCCCCCCGCCACATCCCAGTCTGGCACCAAAGTGGAAATACGTCGTAACATTGAACTTTCATCTGTTAGTTTTGGTAGGAAGTCCGTCGAAGTTCACATCCGTATTCAAGGTGAAACACAAAAAAAAAAAAAAAAAAACACGAAATAAGCGGTTTATGGCATCATGGCACCATGTCCTGGCACCATGGTGGTACCACTATTAGTTCCATGGTGGTACAGAGAATAATTCATGAAAATCCGGAGGTATAATGAGAATTTTTCCTCAATTTCAAAACTTGGGTACAATTAGTAAACAGTAAAGGAACCGAAATATTGAAAAATCGGATATTTTGTGAATATTATCCCCCCACTCACCCCCTCCCCTAGCGAATTTTGGTACTCTGGTAAAATCATGTACAACTCGGAAGTTATTTGAGTCAAACAAAAAAAGAAACACGCAAATCGGTTGGAAATTGAGGCCTGGGCAGAGTTAACAAGATTATGCACGCAAACGCACGTTTTTTAAGCATTAACCCCCCCTTTCCCCCTCTTGAAAAGCAAAATCCGAAATTCCGGCGCCGTAGTGCACAACTAGATAGTTTTCCGCGTCGAAGAAAAAAAGAACCACGAAAATTGGTTGAGAACTGAGGCCTGGGCAGAGTACACAAGATTATGCCCAAAAACGCACGTTTTTTGAGCATTTACCCCCCCTTTCCCCCCCTTAAAAGGCAAAATTCGAAATTCCGGCGACGTAGTGCACAACTAGATAGTTTTCCGCGACGAACAAAAAAAGAACCAGGAAAATCGGTTGAGAACTAAGGCCTGTGCAGAGTACACAAGATTTTGTTACACACACACACACACACACACACACACACACATACACACACACACACACACACACACAGACATACACCTATGGTTTTTTTCGCGGATTTGGATTCAGAATGGTCTAAAACGGATTACTGTGTGGTTATTTTTTTTTTCTGTTGAGTGTTGTCCAACTTCACCCCAGATCGATCGCATAAGGACGCCCAAGTCTTACTGTGGGACGTCCTAAAAAGTTGGTTATCGGGTATAATCTTTGTACTCAGCACAGGCCTCAATTTACCAACGATTTGCGTGGTTACTTTTTTTTTTTTAGTTCGACGGAGAAATCTATATAGTTGCGCACGTCCCCGGAATTCCGAAATTTGTGTTTAAAGGGGAGGAACGAGGGTTATTTACTGGAAATATGGCTCATTCTGACAGGTCCTCAAGCGCTACCTACTCCTGAATTCTCATCCGATTTGCTTGTTTCCTTTTCGTTCGATAAACTTTCTAAAAGAAATTGCAACACCATTGATCCTTTTCTTAATCATACCTTTAACTGAATGATTTCTTTGAAAATTCGCTCATTAATTCATGCTGCATGATTGGTTAAAAAAAAAAATTGTTGACCTGGGTATCCACTTGCAAAAAAGACATATGTTTCAGTGATACGGTAGGTTTTGTTATGTGGCATGTTTTAATATGATATGAATGGATTATTTGTCTTGAATAAATGTATTTATTGACTTATTGTGGTGACTGCGTGTTTTCATGAGCCGAGTAGCCAGCTGGAAGTAGCGCATGTGGGAACATATTCACAATCTATAACATGTTTAAATTGAAATTGTCTGGAAAGTTAAAAAAAAAAAATAAATAATAATGTCTGGTTCTATATGATTATGAAATTGACGATTTCATTGTACATCGATTACGTTTGAAATAAAACTTTTTCTCTCTCACACACAAATTGAAAAATGATTTCCTTTCAAAATATTAAGATATTCACCTGTTTAGCACCGCAGTTTTATTACATTTATGTTTTTCATCGTCCCGGGTATGACGTTAAACTGCGACCGTGGTGGAGGGCAGCAGCACCCATCACTCTCGGGATAAGGCGGGAGTGATACACTCACTAGGATGGCTTATTACCGAACAGTCGAAAGCGCCTGTCAAATCGACAGAAGCGATTTCGACACTGCGAGGGTAGGTCGGACTCTTTAGATGATTTCAGCCGACCTAAGGGACGGAAACCCTGATTAAAAATGACCCGGTCCTCCAGGTTGGGGGTTGGGCGTAGGGCTAACAACTCTACCCTGTAAAAACTAACTAGGTACGTTTCAGAACCAATAAATGACATCTCGAAAAGGTTATGCGGGACGTGGATCTGAGCAATCCTGGAGGCACTTTGTGGAACCGGATGACTCAGAACATGGCATATGCAGATGATATTGACATGATCTCGAGGAACCTTAGAGAGCTAGAAGGAGGACTTCAAAGGCTAGAGAGAAGTGCTGGAGAAATGGGTTTGTCCATCAACCGAGAGAAGACGCACTACATGTTTTCAACCAGAAGAGGGGAGAGAGTGAAGCCAGAAAGCATTATACTGAATGGTAACACGTACAGCCGCACTCCAAACTTTAAATACCTGGGAACCTTATTAACTGAAGACAACAGCATGAAAGCAGAGATTAGGACCCGAGTAGCAGCTGGTAACAAATGTTACTATGCCTTGAGCAGAGTGTTTCGAGCTCGATCACTCAGCAGGAACATCAAGCTGAGAGTGTACCGTACGATGGTAAGGCCTGTAGTGCTTTACGGCTCCGAAACCTGGACGCTGACATGTGCTGATGAGGAATTCCTTAGGCGGTTTGAGAGGAAAATCCTCCGCAAAGTTTTTGGCGCTAACTGAATCAATGGACGTTGGTTAATCCGCACAAACCTTGAATTACAAGGACTGTATGGGCACCCTGACATTTTTGCTGAAATAAAAGCCAGCCGCCTCAGATGGATCGGCCATGTG
The DNA here is from genome assembly GCA_009739505.2 of Apolygus lucorum. NCBI lineage: Eukaryota > Metazoa > Arthropoda > Insecta > Hemiptera > Miridae > Apolygus > Apolygus lucorum. Next base: position 30,597,903 of record CM019178.2, on the reverse strand, counting down.
GAGAGAATGGGGGAAGACCGAGCTGTGAAAAAGATATACCAGGGAAAGCCAGGAGGTCGCCGACTGCGAGGAAGACCTCGGAAGAGGTGGCTGGATGTGGAAGAGGACCTGAGAGGAGTCAGGGCTGAAAGATGGAGGTTGAGAGCTCAAGATCGAGCTGATTGGAAGAATGTCATTGAGGAGGCCAGGGCCCTACATGGGCTGTTGCGCCGAGGAGTAAGTAAGTAAGTATGTTGTTCATGTTCATCAATTGATCATTTTCATAAAGTCTTTCTCACCATCACTATAATTTGCATGATTTTTTCACACTTAGACTTAATTTGATCTAATTTTTGTATTATTTAGGTGTAAGTCTGGTATAAGTCGGGATCTTGCCAGATTTTGAAAATAAAGCGATGTCAATCAATCAATCAATCTCTCTTTCTCTCTCTCAAAACAATGTGATTATGAACTGCACAGCAATCTTTGTACGAACATTAATGCACCCGCTGTTGAGAATATTTTTTCCACATTTCATTTTTACTATTTTTAAGTAAAGGAAAACGGGTGTGTTGGTAATGAAAGTAATTTACCTTTCCGAATCGTAAAGTTCAACTGAGTTCGTACTTCAAAGTTAAGTTAATGACGCTACTAAGAGGCGAGACAGGATTACAACTAAAAGCGCCTCATTAAAATGGCCCGCCTGAGGATTGCCTCAGGTGAATTTACATAGAGCGATAAGAGTGTAGTATCTCACTCCAAAAGACGTATTAAATCGTCTTCATGCATGGCGGTCGGATGGTATTCACAAGGGTGGAATCACTTCAGAATCGATCGAGTTCCGTGGTTAGGGAGAACGACATAGTTTCACAAGCCTTGTAAATAGTTTAAACTCCTCAGAACTCGGATCAACACAACCTTAATTCCCTGATGCGGTGGGATTGGTTCAAGAAATTGCCAGGTCGTCGCATTCATCCGGTGAATGTACAGCTGGAAAATGATTACGTTCAGCTTCCATTATAGTTTGAAGCGATTGAGCTGTGGTTTGTGATGGGAGTATACCATCGGAAAATGCTTGCCTAAAACAATTTTGTAACACCCACAACTTCTTAGCTCAACAACGTGATGTAGCAAAAAAAAACCTGTACATACATTTTTGGGTACTGCTTTCAAAAATCTCCTATAGTTATACAAATCATTTCTACCAGAACTGAATTCCGACTAATTTTGAGGAAGAGAGGAAAGCGTGCCAATCGCGTATAGTTGTACAAACTTTCCTTATTTACGAACATGTTTACTCATTCAATGATAGTAAAGGAGATCGAGTAATGGCGAGAAAAGATTATGAGCACACTCTCCTACAGCCTGTAACATATCCAAAAACTTAGCATGATTATTATTTTTTATTAAAAAAAACTTACCTCAAAGGCGGAGGAGTTACGCCATAAAAATTAAATAATAAATTCGCTTAAAATAAGGAGGATGCCCATGAATAACCCGACGCCGGTTCTAGGGATAGGGGAAGGTGAGAATAGAGGTAGGAAGTGTACTCACAGAACGCCCTCGAGTTTAGGAATGAGCCAATCAGGAAGCAGTTAGTGATACCACGGAGTACATCTGTCGAGATGCCCAACTCGAAAACTCCGCGAGACTTTTTCCTCTCATTACTCGCATGATTGATGCTGCTGGGTGCCACTCCTTTTGGGGCGGATATTTCTTGCCGCAGGTCATTCCTACCATATTTGCTTATTTTGGTCTGCCAGGACTACCATATCCAATAAGTCATAATAGAATTGGACATAGAGGATGTCGAAAGTAAACCAAATCACTCGTGCATAAATACATACAATGGGCAGAATAAGTCTTTACTTAAATTACTCGTAGGCAGAGCGAAATGGGCGACACGGGGGACGCGGAACGTTCACAGCTTCATCTGGCTTGGTCTCCGCGATTATACCTCACCATCAAGACCGAGCGGTCTTGCTGGTTTAGCATACACACGGCCCCGTTCGACGTTGCTCCACGATCTCTCTTGTCAAATTTACTATACATTATCGATTGTTTTAATTCGCGATAAGGTAAATGAAGCAGGGTTCATTTGATTTTCTTTATCAAATCAACTGAATCAATTTCTTTTATCTCATAAATAACTGATATTACTAATTTAAAGACCCGTAAGTCACTCATAATGATCTTGAGTGTCTCTATTTTCAATAATGATTCTTGCAATAAAATAATACTGCAAAATTTGATGGTTTACGTTTCAAGGTAAGCAGAACCTTAAAGTCCAATAAAAAATTCCTTGCGTCAGCTGTACATGGCGTCTTCCTTAGTTACAACAGACCTATTTTAATGAAATTTGGTACATGACTTCATTGCCACGAAACATTTGTTTATTATCAGTAACTTCTTAATGTAAACCGCCCTAACTCGAAACCATTCAATATAAAGGCATTGTTGCTTTATTAATTTAAAAGTAGTTGCATTTTTAGAATCGAACGATACTAGAGCTCTGTAGGAAAAACCGTTTGCTCTCTATGAGGGATTTTGTATGGTTGGGCGAGTATTGAATCAGAAATACGAGTGTGAATCGTACATGAATAAGGCCAAATCCGAGCTGACGCCAAAAATCAGCTTCAAATTTCAACTGATCAAATGCAAGATTTTTTCGTTTCTTGAAAATGAAAAAAAAACTAGACTAAAATAGTTTTAAATTTATTTATTTGAGCTTCTTAATTTATCAAGCATTAATTTCATGATTTCTCCCACAACTCTCTGATAAGTATAGATGTTTCTGCTGAAGGTGGTTACGGACAAACTGATTGCTAATCTTGCGCGATAATGGTGTTCTACGCAGACGAGGGATCATTGCAGAAAGATAATAAGCCGTTGTGAAATAATTTTCCGTGCTTTTTTTGACGATTTAATCTTCTTCTTTAAGAGGCTTTTCAAATTAGCTATGCAGTGAGGATTCATTTTTTTTTTTCATTTTAAAAAGCTTAATTGATCCTTTTGGCTCATCTAACTTACCTGTTCGTAAAATGAATAATTTAAACGTCCGCTCACTTATGTATTTAAATAACCTTTTTCGCGTCTCGAGGGGCTCATGAAACGAAAAACAGAGACTAGAGAGCCAGATATTTATGCGAGCCCCATTTATACAATGTATCATATAATTGCTGTAATTATTTATTGTCTGTATTCCTTCTCTTCTAGTATTTGTTCTAACGAGTTTATCTGCATTATGCAATGCGCCATTATGTCAATAGTAGACATCGAGAGAATCTGACATTTTATTCACTAAAAATTATATTATTTGCTTCCTCTCTTATACAAAATACCAAGTAAAGAAGTCTTTCAAATTCAAATTGTTTGCCAACATTCTGCGTTTAAGAGCTTTCTGATCAATTTCGATTGATGTGTCTGTTTGTGGTCAACTCCTTGTTCATGGTATTACAATACGAGATAGAAATCCTATTTTAGTGAAATTTTAAGAATTTTTGCGTGTTAGCAAATCGCCCTATATGAATTTCATAGCTTTCGGGTCAATTGAAGCTTGTGCGCTCGCCCGAAAGTGATTTCCTATCAACATCTATTTCTGATGATCTAATCCCCTAATTTCGCTCAAAATCACGAACCAATCAGTAGGAGCAGGCATGAGGCAGCAAAAAGTCATCGACATAATCGGGAACGTTCTCAATTCAGAAAACAATCAACATGCAATATAAAACAACTATTTCGACCTAACATCCAGCTCTGATGTAAGGAAATACAAGAATTGCAGTTTTCAAGACCTTGTATCACCTGATTTTTTTTTAATTGACTACGAAAGACACTAATTCTTTGAAGAAATTTGGGAAACATTTTTAAAATTTCAGCTTTGTCGTGGAATAATCAACAGGGCCTCTGATATTAGAGGGCACAATGGAAGTGTCATCTTCAGACGTGCCGTGGAAACTTTCCCCCGTTAATTAGACTGTCGAGGTGGTATCTCACGCAAAAAAGATTATGAAAAGCATAAGCGGTTCTGCTGGAGAAAATATACGGACGGCAGAAAAAAGTGGAAAATAAGGGGGTTTGGTGAATAAAAATTTAATAACAAACCGAGTTATGGGGGTGGTGAGGGGAAAGGGGGACCTCCTTGTGGCCTTCGTTCCTACCAGCAGAAAGAAGGTTTACCTTGCTGGCTTTACCTCGTCAAATATACACTCTTGTCATTTCTTCTGGATGGGCTCTTCCGGGGTTTACTGCCGACTCCTGGACTCCGACGTTGGAGACCCGTCACAACTAAGGACCCAGCTTTCCTTCTGGAGTCTCACAAATGTGACAAATTTAATAAAAAGAAAAGCCTTGTCCTCACGTCTTTTCTTCTCCTTTTCCCCTCGGTCAAGAAGGAGGGCTCACAATGGGAAACAATATCGTAAAAGAGCCTAGCTTGAATCCCGTACGTGGATTTGACCCGTGATTCCGATGGAGGGGAAATATTTTCTTTGGCATAGGCCCATTTAGACACTCATACTGAGAGATTAAGAAAAACATACCCGTCCGATCAAATTTCGATTAAATCACCAATGGTAAATTTTTGTGACTCAGAACTTGCAAGGGCATGAAGGAAAATTATTCGATATTTAACTGTGTAAAAAACACCATTTTTCAATACCTAGAATGCCTACCCAAAACTCAAAAATATTCGATAGCGTTAACGTCCAAAACAAAATTTGAAAACATTGTAGCAGCATCCTCAAATTCGGTCGTGTTAACTTCCCATGGCTTTGCGCTCCAGCCCTGGATCCCTCAGCCTTCCTCATCAACTTTATTCAGTTTGCTTGCCATCGCCATTCTGCGCGGATAGTCAGAGCTAATTCAGCTAAACTGCCACAATCCGCGTGTATTCGCCTCTTCCGATTTTGGTTTATTATTTTCAATAATAACACTTTGGAATCAACTAAGAAAAAAAATTTTAACCCCCCTCAAAATTTGTTGGTTTACGTTTCAAGGTTGGTTTACGTAGAATCCAAAAATCGAACAAAAATATGCCGTCCGTCCGCTGTACGCCGTACCCCGTACTTTCCTCACTTAGCATTGACCGATTTTGATGAAATTTGGTTTGTGAGCTCCATTTGGGGTCTAGTTGTGCCCCGAAGATTTTGTTTGATATAGGTCACTTCCTAGGGTTGAAAAATAAGGGGTAGGAGGAGCCTTCATTATTGATGTCTCAGCGGTCTCTGGCTCCGGTCAGAGATCACTCGCAGACATAAATGCTTCCAAAATTCGAAAATATGAAGTTGACGCTAGATGCTGCAGCAGCACTTACAAACATTCAGCGAAACCAACTATAGGTGATTGGAGCAACGATCACTTGGAGAGGGATATGGCATGGCAAGTCAGCCAAGGATCTGATTCGGGCTGGTTACCCACTGTTTATCCTGGAGTGGATGACCACCCGAGTCCTAACAGGAGGATCATTCATCTGGTCTAAATTCAGGGCTACGGCCACACGACGGCGTGCCATGGCTAGAGCAAGTGGGCCCCGTGGGACTTGGAGCTGAACTCGAACCCCATGGGGAGGAGAAGCGTCGACTGATGGCATAGCCAGAAGAGGCACAATCCTCCCTCCATCATTTGTGGGATAAGGTGTTTCAAACTTGTCTCGGACCATGATACCAAGCAGCCAGATGGACATGACTGCTGAGTGCTGAAACAATGCTGTGATGTAAATATTTATGTACAATACCATCAATTGTAGCGGTGAAGTATTTTTTCCAAATATAAATTGTTAATGGTATGTGAGCTCCATTTGGGGTCTAGTTGTGCCCCGAAGATTTTGTTTGATGTAGGTCACTTCCTAGGGTTGAAAAATAAGGGTTAAAATTTCGAAAACGCCCTAACTCGAAAAATTTTGATATAAAGGTATTTTTTCTATCAATTTAAGATAGTATTGAATTTTTAGAGACCACGCAGGACAAATCGTGTAGGACAAATCGTTTGCTCCCTACTTGAATTTAAGGGTTGGACTTAGGATAAATCAGAAACACGAGTGTGAATCGTAAAAGAGGTCTAACTCCCTTAAAATTTTAGCTGACCGAAATGCTATCGATGTTTTTCTTCATGTAGGTTGGTAGTAGACGAATGATCTATAAAGAAAAATAATAAACCTTTGTGTAATATTTTGCAGCGTTTTTTCCTTGAAGGATCGCCCTGGATTGCAGGTTTCTGAACAACGAAGTTTGCTGTTGAGTATTTTGCGAAGGAAAGGCGTTCGTTCGCTAAATCCCTCGCCCGTCCATTCTACTTCGAAGCCTCCCGAAGTTTTCACCTTATTGGAGACACCTAGTTCAGGACCATAAGCATAAAAGGACCTGAAAATTGACAGATTGAGGCGAACCAATTAAATTTTTTTTGTTTGGTATTTGTAAGGGTGGCCATCCATAATAATATGTATCGAATAAGTACCTATCTAGGTATTATAGAATACCTTAATACCTATAAGATTTATTTTGAAATTTTCCGATTCTTTATTCCTTCTCTTTTTTTAAATTTGAAGGTAGTTGGTTTATTAAATATAATATTGCTACTAATCCTGCTTTGATTTTTGAATCTTGGACCCTCCCATCTCCAACTGTTGTCCTGGCCAGACTATTTATATTGTGGCAGGTGATTATAAACTCAGAATTCGTTACAACATTCCAAAACTCCAAAATTAAAATAATACTGAATTTCAAAGCGAAATTAACCTATATTTTCCATCGACCCTACAATGAGTCGATAGTTACTCTGTTTTACATAGGTCTAGAAATGAAAACGAGAAGATTGAAAACTCGTAAACCTGATTTAATCGTATTTTAGTGTGCTGAATAAGCACAAAACATTTTGTCTATTAATTCCAGAACCTTTATTTCAAGGCATTGCTATAAATGTTATCTACTACCTACACTTGGTTTATAGAGGCTATATTCATACATTTTTATGAAAGGATTAGAGTGGATCGTAATTTGTCCTCAGTTCGACTTTGAAAATAAGAACTTTCTAACACGCCAAATGTACTGGTATGAAGCCTGTGATCACTAATAACTTTTTTGAACTTGATGAGTAAATAAGTATGGTCGTAACTATAATAACTAGGACCAACCCAAGACAGGTTACAAATTTACTACATAGGTGCATGCGTTTTGAAGAACCGAAGGAAGCCAATCGTGAGGAAATTTTACTCGTTGAAAATATGATAAATATAGATGAAATTGTAAATTTGTATGAATATAGACATCTGGAGGATGTCCCGAGGTATTGTTAATTCCAACTACTTGAAAAAGTAGTCATTAGAATCTGATATATTACAGTTCAAAGAAGAATTGCTCCGTGTCTCTCGTACTTATTCCGAATGACACTACAAAAGTGTTGAAAGTCGTTCTCCAATTTTTTTTCAAATAAAATACGACATCGGTATAACACGATGAGAGGGACAAAAACGCCATGAGACGTTCTAGATTACTAATGCGAAGAAAGAAGGTATTCCACAAAGTGCTGTTTCTTTCACCACTCAACTGAGCGAAATGTGCCTCAGCTTAAAGAGCAATTCCAAGATACGTTTCTTCCTCCTTATTTCCTTCGAGCAAGCTTTTAAATCTTTTTACTTACCTCTTTTGGTTTTATAAGATTTTCGAGTCCGAACTTCTCAGTGCTTCACAGTTTTTACGAGTAAGTTGCTGTATTATTTTTTGAGGAAAGACCGATTTATCATTTTGTCGAAAATATGTTTGTTTAGTCAACCCTTGATTATAACACTTATATTGTGCTTATGATAATTAGCTGGATCATGACATCAGGAACGAGAAGTCCCAAATTCTTGGAACTACAGCCCACTAGAAGAGATGTAGTACAACTGATGAGGGTCCGAACCGGGCATGGGTTAGTTGATCGTTGCCTTAAAATGATGAATTCAACAAACTCGACATATTGAGAATTTTGTGAAGATGCAGTAGAAGATATGGAAGTGACCATATGCACATTATCATGAAGAAGAAAGAAGGAACATCCCGTTTCTAAGAAATTACCAAGACCTTCCCAATTTCTTGAAAACCGCCAAGATGAAAAACTGTAAGCTATCAATTGCATTTATGAAAAAAGCAGGTATGAGATTCCAAAAATAAAATATAAATCGTAAAATGTATTTAATGCAACTAATTATATGTTTGATAATAAAACGCAAGCATTAAAAAAATTAGTTTTGTGCCATGATCAACACACTAACCTCACACTCTTGTTCACTTTCCTTAAACAATTTCGAAACTAACTGCGTATAAATCCTTCTTACGAGCAAATGTATCTAAGTGTCAGTTCGATTTTGACGAAGATTTCGAGGGTTGTGCGGGGTAAGCTTCAAATGGCCCTCTATTGATTCTATTGCACCTGGATCAGTGACAACCTCTACGCAAGAGCAAAAGGAAAATGCCAAAATTATATATGTTATATAGTCTCACTGGGTCTTATAATTGCCCGAACACGCTGGAAAGCCACCGACCCCAACCATCTACCAAATGGAAATCAAGGGTTGAAATTTCAAAAATGCCCTAGTAGGTAGTAGGTACCTATGATTGGTAGGGAGGGATCTATACAGAAAAGTGATCTATACAGAAAATAATAAACCTTTGGACAATGATTTGCATCTTTTTTTTACCTACCAACCATTGGTAGGTACTATCTACCACACCATAGGGCCTTCACACCTTCACAATGAAGTTTATTAGAAAGAACTAAACGCTTCACACTCGATTCGAAAAATAGGGAGCTTCATATGGAAATTTGATTACTGTTTCCTAAGGAAGCAAAACTGAATACAACTCGAAGAAACAAACAGCGATCGCGTTTTGGTTAGCTAAAAATTCAACGGAGATTAGACCTCTTTGGAGATTCACACTCGTGATTCTGTTGAATCGAAGGCAAACCCTTGATAGGTACTCGTAGGGAGCGAAGGGATCGTCCTACAGAGCTCTGCGTGGTCTCTAAAAGTTCTAAAAATTCAATAGGTACTATCTTAAATTTGTGAAAAAAGGATACCTTTATTTCGAGAAGACCTAGAGCACTTTTGAAAATTTCAATCCTTAGAAGTGACTGACATCAAGCAAAAGCTTCGCGGCACAAATTTGAACTCCAAATGGAGCCGATATACCAAATTTGAACCAAATCGGTCCAGGGTTGCTAAGAAAAGTGCCGCGTACGGCGTACGGACGGAAAATTTTTTATTCGATTTTCGGTTTCTACGTAGGTACCTTGAAACGTAAACCAACAAATTTTGAGGGGGGGGGGGGGGTAAACATTTTTTCTTGGTCGATTCCAAAGGTTCATCATTGAAAATAATAAACCAAAAATTGAACTTGCACTATTGTGACAGGAAATTTAATGCTCTTTTCAATGGTATAATCAAATTTGAATTTGCTTCATCAATTAACGGAGCTATGAAAGTTTTAGTGAACAAGATCGAAAACACGAAAAAAATCTTAAAAGTAGAATTACTCGAGAACGAAGCCTCTACAAAAATTGCTGAGATATTTTTTGTTGGAAATGGTAGAATCGATCCATAGTCTAGTAGTTTTCAATGATACTGCCTGAAATGCTTTTTCACTTGATGTTATCAGTTGAATGTTGTATTGATTTGGGTTAAAAGAGCTAGTTGTCCAACCTTTATTACGAACGTATTGTTAATACGATCATTGTGAATAATAATAATAATATTTTTGTGATGCAAATAGCCAGTCAGTTCCCACTCAAAAGATAAATTTCAAATTACCAAGTACTTCATTTCCAATGAAATATAATTTCTCGAGCCTATATTATTAACTTTAAAGTTGTAATTTACGAGACACTAATGATGCCGAAAACTGGATTAACGACGTTGAATATTCTACCGGACACCGCTGCTTGGCACTGAAATCGGAAAATCGGGGAACATACGACCCGATTCTTTAATGGATGGGTTGTGAAGTTTATCAGCTTTATGTTCGATTTTTTTTTCTCTCATTCAAAAGGGACCTTTATGCCGTTCGGACAAATAGATCGACTTCCCGGAGCGTTTTGAAACTCGCTTTTATTTTGTTGGTTTTCTTTTTATGGTTGATCGATCCGTTTTGAAAAGGACCTCGTATATTTAGAACAGAGCCTGTGGAATCGAGGCTTGTTGTAGCTGTTCTAATTGCGACCACTTTATCAGTCGGGACAAAGGGCTTTCTCTCATTGTACCCCCCCCCCCCCTCTCAGGATAAGCATTATCTTCCCTGCCTTTCGAACGATGTATGGCGGTTTTAACTGTTCTTAATGATCCGGGGCTCTGAAAACCAAATCGTCCGGTATGAGATGGGACCGGGGTTGATAAGGCTAGCGAATAAAACAGGTTTAATGCCGTGGAACTCTTTTTAATTATCTCTCGTTTGATTCTGAATGGTTTTCTCGAACAAAAACTGGTAGAGCCTAGGCACTGTTATAATTCACAAGGTCTGTTATTTCCAGTCTGAAGCATACTTTTTGTCTCCATCAACTTCTTAGATTATTTTCCCGACGAAATCAGAATCCATGTACTGAAGAAGAATGGGAACAAATTCCCTTTTCGGTTTGATGTTTCAACAGTTTAGTAAAAACCCAATATTGACAGCAAGTTAGCCTCATTTAAACAGTAGTTGTAAAAAATTGTGAAGTTTCAAGATATTAATGGTGAAAACCACCAGTTGAGATTCCCCTTACCCTAAGATACAGTGGTAAAAGGGGGTAGGTAATTCTATAGGCCCTAACTAACCCCATTCAATCTTTCTTCTGAGTTCAGAGCTGCGGAGGGATGACCTTGTTGGTCGAACCCGAAGGGCTGATGTGACCTTGTGTTTGTTTATATTTTTCCGAAACGATTTCCCTCATCTTTCACCAACATTTCGTTCGATTCCTCTCTTCGGCCGTAGGCTGTCACATCGTCGTTTTACGGTCCTTATTGTAACGTTTGGAGAGGCCGTAAAAACTTTCTTATGGGCTCATCCCATAAAATTGGATTGGTTTTGTGGTGTCAATAACACGGAAGGAAAGAAATATAAGTATCCGGATAATAGGACCATATAATTAGATTGACGTTAGGGTTCGCTTATAATAACGCTGACCAAAACACGTAACGTTTAATTTACAGACCAAAAAAGTTCCAAGTATCGGACGATTCAAAGAAAGTTCTAATGATAGACCAACTACACAGTTTGCAAAGCTACAACCTTCCCGTAAGTACCTAAGCTGAGCACTTCATCAGCCCGATTTTCAAGGAGGAGGAAAGAACTTGGCTTTTAGTTTTCACCTAATTGAATCGGATGAAAGCAAGTTTTTTAATCGCTCAATCGTTTTGACGTAGAAGACAGAAGCTGTAGAAAGTTCTTGGGGGTGAAACTTTCAAAAATTTGAGTAAAAATTGAGTTTTGCGTGATTTGTAAATAATTATTAACTATAACAATCCTGGTTCCTTATACAGGTAGTTGTCTGAGAAAAGTAGTTGTTGATTATGTGTATATTGGTCAACGTGAGAAATAGGTGCAGAACATCACAGATTGGTCCAAACCAGACAACCCTACAACCTACTACATACTTACCTTCGTAATTTGAGTTTAACCTTCTTTGGGTCAGCTGGTAACTTGGGTTGCAGAATGGGCCAAAAAGGAAAAATGTCTTACCTTCATGGACATCCATTTATAATCACCCAAGTCAAGCCTGGTTGTTTCAAGACAATCGTAGTCTTCTTCCTTCTAGTTGAGTGCCAGGTACGGGTTGATCCCCCCTCACAATCTGAGAAAGCTCTCAAAACAGATTCTGAATTAGTTACAGAGGTGCACCATCCTATCATGCAGAGATTGTGGATTGAAGAGTGCATCCCAATTGAGTCGAAAAAGGAGGTATCGTCAAGCTTCCAAAGAAAGGAAACCTCACAAGCTGTGAGGTACAACCCTTGTAACTCTGACAAGCTAGGAGCTGTCCAAGATACTGGAAAGAATCAAGGAACATACAGTCCCAAGCTACTGTAAGCACATTTCATCGACTTCCAGAAGACGTTTGACTCTCTCAATCGAATTGCAATGTGGAATAGCCTTAAGCTGCACGGAATCCTCGAAAAATCCTCCGTTTGAAAAAATAAATGTATAACGGATATATTCGCCAGGTGATCTACAGTGATGCTCTCTCTTCTCTCATACCCATCAGCGCTGGCTATCTTCTTTCTTATAGTTTTGGATATCTTAATGAGAGAAGCTCTACGACGAAGAAAGCGAGGAATCCAATGGGATCTGAAATACTGTTTGGAAGATCTCGATTATGACGATGATGTCTGTCTGCTTTCGTTTTCTTAAGGCTGGAGAAGCTCAGTGATTATTCCTCCATGACAGGACTGAAGGTACTTAAATAAGACGAAAGAGATCAGAACGACCTTTACTTGACAGAACCCTTTGTGAGCGGCCTTGAAGTCGAACAAGCGGATTTCTTCCAGTATCTGGGAAGCAACGTTAATGACCAGGGTGGAGTTGTGATGGTCGAACAAGGAAGGCAAACTGCGTTAGTACAGCCAGTGGCGCCAATGTGGCGAAATTAAAATATCACTCAAGGGACCAAGTTACGCCTGTTTAGTACAAATGTCAAATCTATTCTCTTGTATGGATACAAAATGTGGAAGGTCACGAAAGCCCTGACCAAAAGATGCGAGGTTTTTTTAACCGATGCTTTAGGCATATTTTGCAAGTGGTGGTCTCGCACCTACGAGTTGTTGAGTTGCACCAACCAGAAACCTATTTCCGTAGAGATACAAAATATAAGCTTTATACTGGAACCCAAAAGGTTTTTCAACGACTCGGGGCAATTTGGAGACGATCTGTGGAGGCAGAAGTCAGCCAATAAGGGAAATCGTGGCTCGAGATCAAGCATCTGTCTGGAAATAGATCAAAATGGAAAACATTCATTGAAGTCCTGGGATCCCAGAGTGGATGGAGCTTCCCATGTCCATCCCAGAGTGGCAGGAAATACTTACACACAACTCGAGCCTGACAAGTCGGTAGTTAATTCATTTCTATTCGCTGTGATTCAGTTTAGTAGAGTTCTTTAGGAGCAATGCACTCGTCTTCTGGAAAGCTTCATGATTAGTTGCATCACAGATTCCTATTTTCACAAGATATGTTCACTAATAACATATTCATTCGCAGTACGCGGTTGAGGGAATGAAACAAATCCACTTGAAATAACAAATAATATCAAACTCAAATTGATCAGTTATATTTTGTTTTAATGAAACATAATATATTTCATTAGTCCACCCATTTCGGATAATACTAAAATTTTAATGGATCTTGGGAACTACTACAAATTTCTTATCACAGTCTTCTTTCGTTACAATCCGCATCACACAAAATACTTATCTATTTCTAAAACATCGATTGGAGGGATTACAAATAAAATAATTTTCATTTTGGTAGAAGAGGATTTTGAACGAAGAATATTTATGTCACCGAATGATCTAATTCTGAAATACAAGTAATCAAACCAATAAGGCGATGTTCCTTATGTAGGTTAAATCTGGAAAAAAAATCTGAATCTTCTTCAGGTAGGTTAAATTAGTACCAGGTAGTTCCATTTTTCATCACACTGAACCTCTACGTGCTTTAACCTTCAATATCCTTCTTGTGTCATTCTAAGTTGTTGAGGTAATACATTGGCAGTATGAGTTTTCAGTATATCACTAAGTTTCCTTGAGTTGACTTTAGTTGAATTATTTCATTTAAAAAAGTATAAAAGCACCCATGTTATTCAGTTTTGAGTTTTGTAATTTTAATTTTTGATGTAAATCTACATTGTCTAATCTACTTCTTGCACTACTTAGAGATGGCAAGTATAAAATAGTTCATTGGAAATATGTTCCACGTTGGAACAGTGTCATTAATTAACTTCAAGTAGTTCCATCCTTGAATTTTTAAAATAACAATAATCCAGAATATCTGGGTTTGAAGTATGGAATGAATAGAAAAGTTGAAAACATTTACTGCATCTAATATACCTGTTAATTTTGTTGCTTTGGTCCTAGATTATTTTACCAAAAAGTGAGAGACTACCTTGAATTAGTAGGTACTCATTAGATGTACTGAATGTCGGGTGGGAGGTTCAGGCAGTTTTGGAGGAAGACCAGTCAGGGTCGACTGGAGGTTTGGGCTTGAGAAACGCACGTTTTCCAGTCAGTTTTGCCTCTGCCCACGAGTCTTAATTTTCCACACTTCTATCTCTATCCATACTACTCTTGTCTAAGGCCTGGTTCCCTCGGCCTGTGACTTGACGAGCCTCGTCCGAAGTTTGTCAAACCTCGAGCCGTTGGAAGGCAAAAGCTCTTTGAGACTCGGGGAAACTAGAAATGACTCGAAGGATGTCATTGTGAGTAAATCTATCCGTCTTCAAAGGCTTGTTGCTCGACAAATGACAAGCCAGTTCGGTTTGATCACGTATTCTGGCGACCTGTTTTCAACTGTATTTTCAATAGCCTAGTTTTTCGTTGTACTAAAAAAGTTTCTTCTTCCAAAACGTTGAGCAAAATAGTTTTGTGAAAAAGAAGAGTTCTGAGTATTTTCTAAGTGCAGAATGGAGTGGTCCAATGAAGTGATCATGGAGTTTTTCTAACTACATGAGCGAACCTTCTGGAACCTTCTAAATACTGACCAAAAATACAGAAACAAATTGCACGATTCTTAGAAGCGAATCCAAGATCACAAGAGTGTTCAGTGTTCTTTTAATGAGCAAAACCACGAGCCTTTCCCCACCATGTGATCTGCTCAAGCTCGACATTCGACGAGCCACTACAGGCAACAACAGACAAGTCTGTGTGTACGCTCGCCAAATCACAAGTTGTTATGGTGAGCAGACCGTAAGTTCATACGAAAAACATTTCCTACTAATTTATACGTTTGCCATCTCTAATTGGAAAACATCGATAAATTACGAGAAGTATTCTTCCGATACAATAGTGTGAAAATTTGAAAGTACTAAATTGGTAAAAAATATCGACCGTTTCATCCACTACCTGCACGACGACTCGCGTTAGAGTCTCTTGATCAGTTTTGCAACTTTTCGTACAAAATCTAGTTGTGTATAAAAAATTGAAGAAAATGAAACAGAACATATACGTACCTTCTTTATACAATGAAAATAAACACAACGAATAGATACCACTGTGTACAATATTCTTCTTTAGACGAAAGGACTCGAAATGGTAGGCCTTATGTACGTAAATACTTGAAACGTTTCTTTTTCTTCGCGGTTAATTCTGATACATAAATTCAACGTCTGAAATAAATTGGTAAAATGTAATTTATACCTACTATTCGTCGATGCTGTACACATTAGTCAACAAAATAATTACAAAATAAGATATATTTACAAAAACTAAATGTACAATATTATCTTACAGTCTATTTAGTCATTCTGGTCAGATTTATGTAAAGAATAGAATTGTCCGTTTCCACATGTTTTCGTTGATGTGAACTAAGGGGTGGAAGTACGCGTTTGATTACGAATACCTACAGGTTAATACCAGATTTTCTTTACAAAATCTTTTTTTGAATAATTAATTGCAATTTAACTAAATTTAATAACTTTTTTCCGATCACTGGCTTCATTAAGTACAGTTACTCGTAAACGAAAAATAAACTGTAAAATCAATTACCTATTTCCTACAGGACTTTGTTTCGGTAATAGCGATCGAATTACTCCGATTACGTTAATTATAATTACAATCATTATAATTTTTTCGTTTTATTCGTATTGCATTGGAATATTATTACAACCGACCCCCCCACCCTCTCATCATCGATTACTATCACCAATTCCCATTCATGTAATAGATGATAAAAATGTCAGCTCCTACCTGTAGTTTTAAATCATAGAATATGGTAATTGAAGAAAAGGCGATTAGGTAATCTGAAAAAGTAATTGCGCTTGATAGTGCCCATTGCAGAAATTATTGGTAAGTAAAATTACTTCATGGTATCTTAGGAGTGGTAAATAATAATTACTTAACACTCTGGTTGGAACCAGATAATGAAATACTCGGTTTCTCGCTTTAACAAAAATGACTTACCTTTGTCCATTTAAAATAGTTGGAATTTACATTTGAATGCGAAAGTTTTCTTTTATTGAAATTTATGAGGTGAGTAAAGTTCGACCTGTACCTCATGCATGTTTGTAATATTGCCAACTTACTACATTTATTCAAATTTTGTTCAACATTCTATGTAAAATGGGAGTTTTATCTTTCATCCCCAAGACGGTGAAAGTCCTAGGTTTCATCCCCATCGAAGAAGTTAGCTTTCGTCCCCGACGTTACGATTTGTCCCCCGAGCAAGTAATACGTTTCATCCCCGGTATTATGATTCGTAAAATAGGCTGTAAAATAGGCTGTCATTGTAAGCTTGTCATCAAAATGAAAGTCTCGTAATTTTTCTTCGATGATTATAGGTTTCGATTATTCGCTGTGGGAACGCTGAATTTTAACTTTCCTACACAAAGGTGTAATCCACCAAGGCGCAGGTTTTCCAATTTTCCTGCCCTTTAGTGTATACCATTATACAGCAGCATACGAGTAGTTTTTTTACGAATAAAATCACTCGCGATGAGATTGTGGAAAACCATTTTAATAAAAACGGAGTTGAGTAGAACGTTGTCTATTTCCACGAAAATAATGAGCTACAAGTTAAATTGATTTCGACGGAACAAACAATAACTGAAGGTACATCACAAAGAGCATAGCTTATGGTATAGTCACAAGTAAAAGGGAGCTTGAATCCCATTGGTCGAGAAAGTGAAAGTCATACCCAATCAGATTGAAGCAGATAAGTGAAAGGAGAATCCTATTGGTTCAGAGAAGTGAAAGGACCTGGGAGGATCATCATAGACAACGTTCTACTCAACTCCGTTTTCAGTAGTTTATACCTGTACAAATCTTAACATTCTGGTTTGGGACCGCATCTGACGTGATATTTTTAGCTCTGCCTTAACGATTCGGGGATTCGTTTTTCTGCCTGTGCAAACGAAAACACACGGTTGAGATTTTTAGCATTCCAATCAGTGTTCGGATCGTTACGAAGATAGTTGTAAAATAATGGTTTGAGGTTTACCTGTAGTTGTTGTCGTAGGGCAGTGTAGGATGACTTTATTGTCTTTTTGAGATCGTTTTTCATGCAGTTAGCGGGAGAAACAGAATTTATGAGATCTAGTTACGTATATACTTACACCTATTTACTTGTTAAGTAATTCGTGATTATGAAAAGGGAGATTACGCCACTTTAGTGCATAAAAATATTGTTAGTGGAAACGGACACTTCATTCTGGTTTTCAATGGTAACTCCAAATGTAAAAATTAACGTCACAATGGCGGACATCAAGCTTTGTGGTGTCGCCCGCCATTGCGACGACGACGTCATGGTTTCGAACAGGTATTCACTTGACTCTCAGAGCTCCTGCACATGAGAAGGTTCTTGTAGGCTTGCCTGTACTCTGAACTCATGACGACGTATATGATCGGATTAATGCATGTCGTCAAGTAAATAAGGATGTACCCAGCTATGTTGAGGGACCTGAGTTCTATGGCGTCCCTGTACGTTTTGCTGAGGGTTATAGGGAGGTAACACGTAACAAAACTGGCGAAAATGACAAGAATCATTTTGAGGAGTTTTTTGTCTTTGGCGGTCATTTTGCCTGGGACAGGCGGAGCGGAGCTCGGGCGCCTCGGGCTGCCCTTGAAGTGACTCGTTCTTCTGAAACAAAGAAATACTCAACCATTCATTAAGATGATTTTTTTTTAACTTTCCGTCAACCTTGCTAAGTCACCAATCAAAGATTGGGCAAACAATTTTTCAGGGATGGTTAGGGTGGGAGAGAAGTAGGTACCCCTGTAGAATGACCACCAGTTCAGATGTGAGTCGAAGAGGACATGAGTGGTGACACCAAGGAGCACTCCCGCCGGGATGTCCAGCTCTGGTAACTCTGTGGCTCTTTTTCACACCACACCCCGAGCCATGACCTTAATGTTATCGACTGCGACTCCTTTCAGCTGCCTTAGATCTTGTCTGTCATATTTTCGCATTTTAGCCCGCCAGGTCTGCTCCATGTTCAGACTCCCAATGACAACCTGAACATATAGGAAAATGGCAGACCCGTCGGGTTTACGGCTTAATTTCTGACATTCTGGTTACCTACTAATTTTCTTCCGTTAGAAGTGACCATTATGGGCTGCTTCGTGGTAATTTGTGGAGTTATTGATTGTTTCTCATAAGCACACATTGCGACAGCTAGAGTTAGTGGTAGACACTGTTCGTGGCTGCGTCATCAATTGGTTTGAATCACACCTGACTTGATTATAGATAGGTATTATACTCGTATAGTATCATTGGGTGAGATTTTATGTGCATAAAGAAGAGCCCTGATGATAGAAATATATTTTCCAAAAGCTAGGCAATAACGGCGTATATTTCCGGATGACCCCAGTCCCGATAGAAGTTGACAATTTTCATCATTGGGTGGTCCGGAGGTTCCTCTTTTTTGACAGTCATGTTTTCATTAGACTATGGGGAGTATTTTCTGCCCTTTGAGCCTGCACTTTGTGCAGCAAGGATCTTCAGAATCCAATGGAACCGACTAAGATCAATAGCTCCCATGCAATCTAAATGCCCTATTGGTACGAGTATGAACTCGAGGATTGAGAGTTTCTAACCTAAATTATCAACGAAAATTACCTTGTAATCATAAATAGGGTTTGCCCAACTCATTCTGACTCAATGTGATATTTAGCTCTCTCAGAAGTAGTATCGTATACATATTTTGTGGTCATCCGCTAATTATGCACTTCAAATTCACTTCCACATTAGGAACAATAATTAATTGGATACTATAACTTTATTGATAAATAAGACTGCAACTCGGCAGCAAAGCTGTTAATTTGCAGCATACCTGGTAGCCATTCGAGTTGTGGTATATTGTTTTGGGAATACCTATTCTTAATATATATGATCATATTGTTATATTGTCAATCCTAATATTACTCGGGTACCAACCTGAAAACTGAAGCCATGTGAGTTAAGGTGCTGTTGATTCTTTCTTTCTTCTTCTTTTTTCTGGCTGGCGGTGAAGTTGCCCGAGAATCCGAGCAGAAGGAAGTTGGAGATGCGCTTCTCGATGTTGCTTCGTCCTCATTCAATCCCTCCTCGATCCCCGAAGACGAAGAAGGATCTGGTAGTACCTTTTGCTTGTTGGGGGAATTGCTATGAGGAGAAAGTAGACGAGGGCTGGGGGCTAACGTGACCATTTTGATACTAACGTCTCCCAAGTCTGTTGAAGTGTCCAATAAAGTCGACGATTTCTCTGTCGAAAATGACTGGGCGGTGCTGGATGTGGCAAATGCCGAGTCCTCGGTAGTGGAGCTTGTGTATCCTTTCCTGAGAAGCCTGACTTTGCCGTAGTAGGGCCTTGATGAAGTCATGACACTACTTGACGAAGTTGCTCCCCTGGTGGCTACTCTGGATTTCAACGCGGTTTTTCTGACTATGTAAAATATCCTCGCGTAACAAACTACGATGCATATGCATGGGATGACGAAAGCAACTAAAAACAGGAATTCTTTGGGTGAATGACCTGACTCGTCAGGGAGGATAGAGCACGAACCTATTCTTGGGTCCAGGCCGAATCTTCCCCATTTTCCCATCCATGTAGCAACCAGGGCTCCGAAACCACATAGCCACGTCATGGCTACCATCAGTCCCAAGTACTGTTTGCGATATAACCTGAAACAAAACAAAAAGTATACACTGTTATCTATTTTGATCCCTCTTCGCATGGGAAAAATATCGCACAACAATTATCACATGATGACACAACGGTTTATCTTTCTTTGCGAGTATGTCAAATCTGGGCGGATTAGTACACTTGAGGTTTTGCTAACATCACAGTTCTCGCGTTGGGGGCAATGAACTGTACCTATTTACCATACGTATTTTACTACTAGTTACATAACTATTTTTAAAGATAGAGTTCTACCATTACCATCCATGTGTTACCTGATGACTCTTACCGTCTACTTCAAAATTGCCAACGTACCGGACTGAAGTTAGCTATATTCCTCGGGAATATTAAAAAAATATCCGTAAAATCGTTGTTACTTCACCAAAGGAATATTATTGCTAACTTCAGTCCGGTTGCCAATATTGGTCTGAATCCCCTCTTCACACCTTGGATTGGAATAAATTACACGTAATGAACCTATAGTATTTTTTTATATACTAATTTATTAACAAGGATGAAGCTAACAAGTGAACACACAAGAGGCGCAATAAAGGCATTAAGAGTTCTTCTTTTGTATTGGTTATGCGCTTGATCCACATCTATATTGCCAATATATTTTTTTTCTGAACAATTGATTCTCAATGAATAATTGATTCTATTATGTTTAGTAATGTCTCCCTCCCTATTTTGCTCGTTCCAGTATTAATAAACCGTTTTAGTAAGGGCTGTAGTTTCCATTCTAATGATATCAGTTGTCCTATGACAATGAGGAGGTACTTACATCACCAACCGTTATGAAGTATACTAATCTTTAAAGGTTTAATTGAAACCCACCAAAATGCCTTGGTGAAAATGGATCTTCTTGGGACTTCAAAACAGATAGAGGAAGTAGGTAAGTTTTCCATGAACCATTGTCTATCTATTTTAATATCTTATGGGCACTCTTTCCAAAATTTTGACAGTTCTAACGTTTTTAGGACGTCCCACAGTAAGACTTGGGCGTCCTTATGCGATCGATCTGGGGTGAAGGAAGACAACACTCAACAGAAAAAAAAATAACCACACAGTAATCCGTTTTAGACCATTCTGAATCCAAATCTTCGAAAAAAACCATAGGTGTATGTCTGTGTGTGTGTGTGTGTGTGTGTGTGTGTATGTGTGTGTGTATGTGTGTATGTGTGTGTGTAACAAAATCTTGTGTACTCTGCACAGGCCTTAGTTCTCAACCGATTTTCCTGGTTCTTTTTTTGTTCGTCGCGGAAAACTATCTAGTTGTGCACTACGTCGCCGGAATTTCGAATTTTGCCTTTTAAGGGGGGGAAAGGGGGGGTTAATGCTCGAAAAACGTGCGTTTTTGGGCATAATCTTGTGTACTCTGCCCAGGCCTTAGTTCTCAAACGATTTTCGTGGTTCTTTTTTCGTTTGACGCGTAATACTATCTAGTTGTGCACTACGGCGCCGGAATTTTGGATTTTGCTTTTTAAGAGGGGAAAGGGGGGGTTAATGCTTAAAAAACGTGCGTTTGCGTGCATAATCTTGTAAACTCTGCCCAGGCCTCAATTTCCAACCGATTTGCGTGTTTCTTTTTTTGTTTGACTCAAATAACTTTCGAGTTGTACATAATTTCACCCGAGTACCAAAATTCGCAAGGGGAGGGGGTGAGTGGGGGGATAATATTCACAAAATATCCGATTTTTCAATATTTCGGTTCCTTTGCTGCTTATCTAAGCTTTGAAATTGAGGAAAAATTCTCATTATACCTTAGGATTTGCATGAATTACTCTCAGTACCACCATGGAAATAAAAGTGGTGCCACCATGGTGCCATAATGCCATAAACCGCTTATTTCGTGGTTTTTTTTTTGTGTTTCACCTTGAATACGGATGTGAACTTCGACGGACTGCCTACCAAAACTAACAGATGAAAGTTCAATATTACGACGTATTTCCGCTTTGGTGCCAGACTGGCACCATTGGTGGTGGTAGGGGGGGTGAACTCGAATTCGCATGTTGGGTATCGTAGATCATGGATTTTAAAATGCTCTTCAGATTCGAGGCTCCCATGCCGCTAGAAATGTTAAGGTGGATAATTGTGGGAGGGGGGGGTCAGTATTTCTTGCCTAAAGTAATAAATAAATTACATCGAGTGAAACAGTTTTATTTCACCTAGAATACGGATGTGAACCTCGACGGACTACCTACTAAAACTAATAGATGAAGGATCAATGTTACGACGTATTTCCGCTTTGGTGCCAGACTGGCACCATTGTTGGCGTTGGGGAGGTGGTGGGGGGGGGGGGGGTGAACTCGAATTCGCATGTTGGGTGTCGTAGATCATGGATTTAAAAATGCTCTTCAGATTCGAGGCTCCCATGCTGCTAGAAATGTTATGGTGGATAAAGGTGAGGAGGGGGGGTCAGTATTTCTTGCCTAAAGTAATGAATAAATTACATCGAGTGAAACAGTTTTATCGCTTACCAACTGGTTTAACTGATCTAATGCTTACCCAATGGGACGTCCCCTGGAATGCATGCATTACTAAACAATATGTTTTGGTATATTATTTTCAATAATGAACCTTTGGAATCGACCAATTAAATTTTTTTTAACCCCCCTCAAAATTTGATGGTTTACGTTTCAAGGTACGTAGAATCCAAAAATCGAATAAAAATTTGGCCGTCCGTCCGCCGTACGCGGCACTTTTGCCACTTAGCATTGACCGATTTTGATGAAATTTGGTATGTAGGCTCCATTTGGGACTAGTTGTGCCCTGAAGATTTTGGTTGATGTAGGTCAGATCTAAGGGTTCCAAAATAAATTTTGAAATTATGAAAACGCCCTAACTCAAAAAATTTCGATACAAAGGTATTGTTTTTCCTTCAATTTGAGATTCTATAGAATTTTTTGAGACCACACGGAGCTCAGAAGGACAAACCGTTCACTCCCTATGAGAATTTAAGGGTTTTACTTACGATAAATCAGAAACACGAGTGTGAATCGCAAAAGAGGCCTAACCTCCGTTCAAATTTTAGCTGACCGAAATGCGATCGATGTTTTTCTTCATATTGGATAGTTGGTGGCTTTGCAGACGAGTGATCTATATAGAAAAATAAAAAATAATAAACCACTGTGTAATAATTTGCAGCATTTTACCCAACATGGAATTAAAGTAGGGGTATAACTCTGAGTTATAAAGCTGCTGCTAGCCCTCTCGAGACAGCCAGTTTCCGTAGTGTAGTGGTTATCACGTGTGCTTCACACGCACAAGGTCCCCGGTTCGATCCCGGGCGGAAACAGGAAATTTTTTTTGGCATGCGGTGCAAAATCATTCGTTTTCGGTACGCTATCGAAATGTTAATTGCCTTATAAAGTCACACGGCGTATGAAATAATCATGTACGTATACATTCTCTCGAATTTTGAAGCGTACGAAACGAAGCATAGTAGCTCAAGATCGTGAGATAAGACCTTCTTCAGCCCAACTACGCCTACTAGGAATGCAGCATCGAGAAGGCAAAGTACATCTAGGTACGTTACATAAGTATTATTACCCAGGTTGCTCACTCTCGCGGTTACGCAAAACACCATTGAAAAATGTCATACCAAAGTGAATAGCCCTCATTTAGTAATATTTGCAATCGCTAAAGCTCAGTGCTGTGGATCAATCATGATTAAAATTCGACCAATCAAGCAACAAAATTTGTTAATATCTATTCATTCCGATCAACCTCCGATAAGTCCAACGACCTCACCTCTGCTTATTGTACTCATAAAAAACTTCGAAAGTTATTTTTCCTTTAGAATACTAAATTGAAAAACTTCTAAAGGGGATCGAGTTCATAGCTTAGATTGTTCTCTGTGTCAGTGTTATTCGTCGTATAATCAGAGAAAAGAGAGAGACAAACTGTTTTTCAACACGGAAATGGAGTTGGAAAACAGTCTCCAGGGACATAACAAAGTGGATGAAGGTACTAACCGTTCGTTGACCTTTTTTCTGCAGGTAGTATAGACCGTCAGATAGAGGCTTTTCTCACCTTATGGTTCTAACTTTGCTACTCTGCTACCAAGACAAGGCTTCGTCTAGAGAAATATAAAAAGAAAGGGCATATTGTTCCTCCTTTTTATGCAGCCTGAACAATTTACGAGGATCGTTTTATGACTGCGGCGTTTGATGGCGCAACCTCGTTTTCCGAAACGAGGTGAAACTCAAAGGACATTAACTTCGTTTGAAAGCCGCGCAGGAGTCTGTGGGTCGCGAGGTAATCTGTTTTTTAAAGCGAGCCCTCACCCAAAAAAATCCCTCTTTCCCCCATGAAATTCCCCCTTTTCCTCCCTCAAATCCATCAACCACAACGGTTTGACGGATGAGCCGACTGATTACTTCCACCGCGGGGGCGGTATATTGGAGGAATAACGTCAGGAAATCGCGTCTGGGTTTGCCTCTGGTTAGCTCCCAGCTGATTCTTCTCTCAAAACCCCGTCCGCTGAGGGAAATATATCCCTATTATTCACTCTCGGGTAGTTAATGGGATGTCGTTACTCACCTAGACTCCGCCCTATGCCATCAAGTTTTTTTTTAGGACGAGGAAATTTTTTTCCACCCCTGCAAAAGCGTGGAAGATCATTTGACGATTTGAGGCTATCCGTCAAGTTATTTTTTGAGGTCTTTTTCAAGCTTTAGGTACTTTCGTACACAATTTAGAGCTTTGCTTTGGTATAAGAGGTGTTTGAGTTAGCAACGGGTTTTCCAAGCTGCGTGACAAATATACGTAGGTACCTACTTACACCAAAAGAGTTGGTAAAGTACAATAATAATATACGAGGGGGTTGCAAAGAAAGGTCCCCTTATCTACATCTTGGCGTCACAATGGCGCAGAACATTCGGTTTTCTCAATCCTTTTGAGGCGTTTTTGAAGAAATTTCTCGTCCGACCTTCATCAAACTGAAAATCCCAGCTCAATTCCTCAATAGGGCGTATAGTACCTAGCTACCTACTTTTAAAAAACGCTGCAAATTATTACACAATGGTTTATTTTTTAAACATATAGATCACTCGTCTGCAAAGAACACGGCTTTGCTATTGTGTTGTACCAAGCATAGATACAAGCTACCACATACCTACTTCACAATCAAGTTTATTTAGAAGAAATTAAAGCTTCACACTCAACTCGAAGAAACAGGGAGTTGTGGGTGCCTTCATGAGGAAATTTTATTATTAGTTGCTAAGGACGCACACTTTTGCGATTCACACTCGTGTTTCTGATTTATCGTAAGCCCAACTATTAAGTTCTCATAGGGAGCAAACGGTTGGTCCTACAGAGCTCCGGGTGGTCTCATTCGATTCTAAAAATTCAATACTATCTTAAATTGATTAAAAAACAATACCTTTGTATGCAATTTTTTGAGCTAGGGCGTTTTCAATATTTTTAAATATTTAATTTTAATTCTTGGTCGATTCCAATAGTTCATTATTGAAAATAATAAACCAGAAGGATAATTTCGTTTTGAAAAAATTTGCAGGCCTCGTTGTTCCCAACAAAAATGTGTCACCTGAATGAAAAATTCATGGGTTAACCAAGACTACGACAATAAATTTGTGTGAAAATTTCATCCACATTCCTAGGTTCATTGGTTCTTTAGACACAGCAAAAAACTGAAAAGCTGCTCGCTCCCGAAAAACGACTTGTCGGTACCACCAATTGTGAAAATTGGGAACAGCAATATGGAAAACGTGATCAACGTAGTGTAGAACAATTTATTGGTAGCATTGTTCAAGCTTGTGAGTCTCACGGAGCGTTTGTTATCTGACTTGTTTAGTCTCTACTCACTTGGGGTACATGGTGGGGTGGCCGATCATGACGTATCTATTGATGGTGATGGCGAGGACGGTGAAGAGAGAGACGGCGAGCAGGCCGTAGCGCAGGAGCGGGAAGAGTCGGCAGAGGAGGAGTCCGTGGCGCCACGATTTCTGCCAGAAAGTAGACGCAGCGAGCGGGAGGTTGAAGCAGCAGCTCATCAGGTCTGAGACGGACAGGTTGATGATGAACACGGCAGTTGCATTCCGAACCTGCAACAATAATAATACTGTTAAGTAAATCAGAGAAAATGCAAAGAACTTGTTTTGGTTGGGTAGTCGTAAGAAGTAAGAATCGAGTGTTATCCCTTTCGCATGATGTGATTCAAGAAGTTGTTGTTATTCACCAACCTATCGTCAAGGTAGACCCTCTCTGACCGAATCTAATTCTTTAGGACTCCTTCATTCTGAAACGTACTTGGGGCATTACAGATCAATTGGCATGACTCTAACTGCCACAACCATGCTTCCTCCTGGGATACAAAATGGAGTTTTATCGTTGACTCAGGGAGCCATCGGGATCTGCCTATACTATCACAATCGAGCGCAATTCTACTCTTGGATGTTCAGAATTATATTACGCCAGCTTTAAAGTAAGTTTAACAACCTCCAAATGTTCTTCCACTGTTACGAAATACTCGTTGACTGTCCAGAACTCCCCTCAAAACACGAATGGTGAGTGACCGATCAAAATTTTAAAAAAGCAGGCGTTAGTTGTGCCATGGAAACAACTCCTTACATTGAATCATGTATGATGAGCTGCATAAGGCGCTCTTATCCATTGGCGTAGTGCCACTTGTGGTACTAAAATGACCATAACTTCCTTATTTTCATGCAGATTCAAAATCTTATCACACCGTTGGAAAGAGCGTTAAAATTCCCAAATGAAGACTCCTTGAACATTTGAGAAAAAATGTACACAAAGATAGTCTTTCTACATCAAATTTTAAAAAATGCTAAAAACGATTTTCTCCTCAAAAGATTAAAATATGCTTTATTTTATTAGCTTTACAACGGTAACCTATTTTTTAAATTAACTATGACATTTGAGGGGAGAAATGGAGTTTGAAAGCGAAAAAACCGGAATTTTTTTTTCAACGAATTGAGCGATCCGGCAAGAGAATCCGAGGCTGGTACAAGAAGGCTCGTACTGAGGGGTCCTATACGTACTGCTCTGCCACCCCCTCCCCCCTCGGATTCTCTTGCTGAAAAGCTTGATTCGTTGAAGAAAACTCACGTTTTTTTAGGACGTCCCACAGTAAGACTTGGGCGTCCTTATGCGATCGATCTGGGGTAAAGTTGGACAACACTCAACAGAAAAAAAAATAACCACACAGTAATCCGTTTTAGACCATTCTGAATCCAAATCAGCGAAAAAAACCATAGGTGTATGTCTGTGTGTGTGTGTGTGTGTGTGTATGTGTGTGTGTGTGTGTGTGACAAAATCTTGTGTCGTCTGCACAGGCCTTAGTACTCAACCGATTTTCCTGGTTCTTTTTTTGTTCGACGCGGAAAACTATCTAGTTGTGCACTACGTCGCCGGAATTTCGAATTTTGCCTTTTAAGGGGGGGAAAGGTTGATGCTCAAAAAACGTGCGTTTTTGGGCATAATCTTGTGTACTCTGCCCAGGCCTCAGTTCTCAATCGATTTTTGTGGTTCTTTTTTTCATCGACGCGAAAAACTATCTAGTTGTGCACTACGGCGCCGAAATTTTGAATTTTGCTTTTTAAGGAGGGGAAAGGGGGGGTTAATGCTTAAAAAACGTGCATTTGCGGGCATAATCCTGTAAACTCTGCCCTGGCCTCAATTTCCAACCGATTTGTGTTTCTTTTTTGTTTTACTCAAATAACTTCCGAGTTGTACATAATTTCACCTGAGTACCAAAATTCGCAAGGGGAGGGGGCAAGTGGAGGATAATATTCATAAAATATCCGATTTTTCAATATTTCGGTTCCTTTACTGCTTACTAATTGTACCCAAGCTTTGAAATTGAGGAAAAATTCTCATTATACCTCCGTATTTTCATGAATTATTCTCTGTACCACCATGGAACTAATAGTGGTGCCACCGTGGTGCCAGGACACCATAAACCGCATATTTCGTGTTTTTTTTTTTCTTTTTTTTGTGTTTCACTTCGAATACGGATGTGAACCTCGACGGACCGCCTACTAAAACTAATAGATGAAAGTTCAATGTTACGACGTATTCCCGCTTTGGTGCCAGACTGGCACCATTGGTGAGGGAAGGGGGGGGGGGGAACTCGAAATCGCATATTGGGTATCGTAGATCATGGATTTTAAAATGCTCTTCAGATTCGAGGCTCCCATGCCGCTAGAAATGTTTTGTTAGATAAAGGTGAGGGGGGGGGGGGTCACTATTTCTTGCCTAAACAAATAAACCAAATTACATCCAGTGAAACAGTTTTATCGCTTACCAACTGGTTAACTGATCTAATGCTTATCCAATGGGACGTCCCCTGGAATGCATGCATTACTAAACAATATGTTTCGCATTCAAACACCATTTTCTCCCTCAAATGTCACAGTAAATCTAAAAACGTCTGCCAAGTGGGTGTGGCACATAGCTTCCTCGTATCCATAACCCGATTGTATAGATGATCCGATGCATAGTAGTGAATCTCAAAACACCAATCTCTAAGTACCTTTCACTACCCTCATAGGGGACCATCTACACGGTAATCTGGACAATCCTAGAAAATTTCATCAAATTCGGACGGAAAATTAAGTGAGTAGGTGTGTGATTGGATCAAAAAAATACATAGCCTCGGCAGGGTTTCAAACCCGCGACCTTAGGAGCTCTAATCGAGACTTTATCCTCTGAGCTACCGAAGACCTGCAATTAATGGGATTTGAGATTCTTACAGGAGCCCATCCCTCTATGAATGAATCCCTCTATGAATGAATCCCTCTATGAAAAACAATTCTCTGTGATTTTCATAGGGGACCATCTAAACACTACTCTGTAACATCCCTGAAAATTTCATTGAAATAGGATGGAAAATGTAGAAATTATGGCCGTTACAAGGAAATTCACGTTTGCGCATGCGCAATGGCTACTATCAGTCCGAAGGTGGTGATTTTCATAGGGGATCATTTAAATACTACTCTGTAACATCCCTGAAAATTTCATTGAAATCGGATTGAAAATGTGGAAGTTATGGCCGTTACAAGGAATTCACGTTTGCGCATGCGCAGTCGCTTCTATCAGTCCGGGGATGATGATTTTCATAGGGGACCGTCTACACACCAACCCGCACAATCCCTGAAAATTTCATAGAAATCGAACAATAACTTCGTATAGTTATGCGCGTTACAAGGAATTCACGACAGACGGACAGACACACAGACAGACAGACACACAGACACGGAACCAAAATTGTTCAGAAAGGTCTAAAACGCAAAACGCGAGTGGAAATTTTGATTTTGGAGAACTTTTTTTTTTCGTCCTTGAAAAGTGAAAACAAAGCTTCCGCTACCTTGGTAGACTCAGAAGCAAAATGGGTTACCGTAGGAAAACTGATGAAATGGAATATTTTAGGTTTTAAGCTCTTGAGGGCAAGCAAAATAACAAAAAGTTCGAAAAAATTAGAATCTGACAAATTTTAAATGGATATTCTTCTGTAAATTTTTTCTCGAATGCTCAAGAACTCATCATTCGGAAAATTTAATGCTCTTTCCACCGGTGTAGTCAGATGACCTTAAGGGGTCTCTGTCGGTCGCCGTTCCTTCCTCGTTCTATGTTAGTCTAATCTCTTACAAACGATGCTCGCTTACCTCCCCCCCCCCCATCTGAAGGAGAAACATTAAGTGCATCCCACGGCCTTCTTATAACTGGTCAGTTTTCATCAGCAGTTTTTTTCCATTTTTCTCAGGAAATAATCATATAACTTCCATGTTTCTTGTGGCATTCTTATTATTTTTATAATCTCTACGCCCATGCTCTTGTTTGATTCCAAAAGTAATAAATGAGTAAAAAGTTGTACCTAAATTTGAAATTTTCGTGGAATAAATGCCAGAGAAAAAGGGGATAAACCATTTATTCACTGACTGAGACCCCCTTAATCATATCAGAAGACACCTAGACTAAAAACATTTACTATTTGAAAATAAACAAAGTCAATCATTCATGATCAGTCGTGATCAAACAATAATGAGTGAAAAAATATATGACATTACAAGCTTCTTTTAAAAGTTAGCCAACAAAAACACTATTATGTTTGGACAATACTAAGAACAATACACGCTTGCATAACGGTATGAATGCAATCTGTGCTGGGATTTAGCCAGTCCCCATATTGTACAATACGAATCGAAAATGAAAATTCTGCAAACCACATGGCGACTTTAGTTTGCCCCAAGTCCTTCCACGCTTCAGATCGAGCCTATTGACCGCGCAAACAAACCGATAAACATACTCGAAATCCTCTCAGCCGGCTCCCTTCCATATACGCCGTCAACGCCTAAACCTTCCTTGCGAGATTATATGGCAACAGACCCGCCCCTTATGCCTCCTATCGGGAAGAAAAAATATGTCGCAACTCATGATACATTATTATACGACCGTTGGAAAACGTTTTATTTATCGTACGTCCCTTCCCCGGTGGGCTGTTGGATGGGGGAAACGTGCCGTTTCGAAGGGATTTCAATTTCACGAGAGAATGAGCCTTGAAATTACGACCCAGTCCGACTTGCCGTCAAAACATTTTCCTCCCGGTTATAAACAAGACGAGATCTAGAAACGGGGGAACTAGGAATATTCTATCGGTTCAAATGGAAACCGAACAAACAGGATTCGCCCCGAGGCTGTGCGAGATAGAGATTTCCTATCGGCGGACTCGGATATTTTATTGCCTACACTCTGCCTGCACCATCGCGGTAGTTTTTCGAATACATAGAAAGTTCAATATTACAATTTAGAAAATAATGGTCCTGACCTATTTCCAATTATTACTTCTACTAAAGTCACGGTACCGTTTTTAATTCTGCAGAGTTTTTCTCTGTTGAGATTTACTCATTTCATAAGTCCTAACCAACGGCTGTTAGATGGTTTATTGTACCGGTTCCCGTGAGATCACCAAAGTTAAAACTAGTCGGCCTGGGAGATTATCTGGATTGGTGACAGCTCGGGGCGGTATCGCAGGTATTGATAATTTTTCGGGTTGGGGAATTGGTGAACCCCACTCTACTTAAGCAGGTGAGAAAATAAATAGTTATGAGCGAAATCATCAGAAACAATTCTGATCTTTCCTTTACAAGACAGCTGATGACGTCCGAACGCCGCAGGAATGGCAGTTGGACGACAATTCAACCTGAGATGGAGATAGGATAAATATTTAATAAGTCCTTTGTTAAGTTTACCTTCTGCTTCAAGACTATCGTGAAACAGTTCGAAAATGTAGGTTCTCAAAACCAAAAATGTCATTCGAATTTATTGTTTTAGAGCTATTACATAGTCAATGACACCCACTTCAGCATGAGGTCCTGGATCCAACAATGTGAACCATAGCCTATTTTTGGACAACACCTCCATCGAATGTTCTTAATACAGCATGACAAAGGCTATAAGAAGTTTTAATCATTTTGGTTCACTATCTTCAAATAATAAACCTTTGGAAAAATACTTATCCTCTCCCTCAAAATTTGTTGGTTTACGTTTCAAGGTACCTACGTAGAATCCAAAAATCGAATAAATTCTTTTCCGTCCGTCCGCCGTACGCGGCACTATCCTTAGTTCCCATGGACCTATTTTAATGGAATTTGGTATATGGGGTCTAATTGTGCCTCAAAGCTTTTGGTGGTTGTCAGTCACTTCTACGAGTTGAAAAATAAGGGCTGACAATTTCAGAACGCTCTAAAAAATTGTCGATATAAAGGTATTGATTTTTCATCAATTTAAAATGGTATTGAATTTTTAGAATAGTATGAGACTACCCAGTGCTCTGTAGGATCAACCGTTCACTCCCCATAGAACTTAACGGTTGGACTTACGATAAATCAGAAACACGAGTGTGAATCGCATAAGAGGCCCAATCTCCGTTCAAATTTTATCTGACTAAAATGCAATCGTTGTTCGTTTCTTTGAATTGTACTCAGAACTTGATTGTGAAGAGAAAATAATATTTTCCTCCCCGGCAAATTTGTTTTCTTTGCCGGGGAGTGATTTATCTATAAAAATAAGAAACCTTTGTGTAATAATTTGCAGCGTTTTTAACGCTTGTTTTGATATTTTTGTAGGCTATTAAGACCTCAGGTGTCTGTATAGTTCAAAGTAATGACGTCGCATAATGCTACCTTTCCAACGCAGTGGCGGCCAGTCCAAATTATCACTGGAGCACAAAATCCTGAATGAAGAATAATAATTTTATTATCTTAACACGGTTGCGAGTTGCAATCAATTTTGTTCTTTTGGGTAATTGAAGGTGTTGAATCGCTTTACTGCACCAATTTCTTTTGAAGAATGATAGTTCTAAACCTACCTAAAAACTCAATAGTTACACGAATTAGGATGCTGAAGTAAAAGTGCTACGTCGTTATTTACTCCGTCTTTCATAATTATGTGCTTAAAATAATTCCTTTTCTTTTGTTTCAATGTCTTATCTGCAATGTGTAAAGAAGTGGACAAATAAATTAGCTCACTTATCATGAGGCGTGGTATAATTTTCAGTTGATGGTTAAACAGTCCTTGACACTTTTTGATAATAGTTGATAATAGTAACGTTGAATAGCCAGCCGCACCTTTGATATTCCACACATTCATGCAGGTTGGTGGGACATGGCGTTCATGACGAGACTACCGAGTTTACGTTCCCTCTCAATCTTAGCCGTGATGGTTTTGTGTCCGCTGGGGCTTTCGTTTTTTATTTTTGTTGATTGCACTTCGCCGTTATCAAAAAGAGCCGTAGTTTTTAGGAATGCGGACCGGATGAACATATTACCGTCTTTCTTCAAGCGATCAAACTTCACTGAGATGGTCTCTGCGGGGTTAACAACTGCCCAAGGAGAAGCGGAAATTTTTGAAAAAGGTGTACAACTCAAGAAGCAACTTGGAGAATTCGCAAGCAAATTGGACCCAGCCCGGGACGTCATTGTGTCGTCTACTGCTCCTGACAGAAGTTTGAAGTCTGCTATTGTTTTATTCACTGGTATGTTTCATTATCCGAATATTTCTTCCAACGAAGCTCCACAATCATATCGGTTTGCTGAAGTTAGTACACCTGTTCCAGTAATCAGCCGTGTGAGCACAATACCTGCTTACCGCATTTTATTGGAGGCTTGTGCAAATTTTGAGCAGCAGCTCATAGCGGCCAACGATTCATTGTACTCTGATGCCAAATCATACATCAGCCAAATGTTTGAAATGGATATTCTTGACGAATCGGCGGTCAATCATCCGTTTGATCTGACTGAAGCAGAATTCATAATTGCTGAAATCGTAGCCACTAAAGGTCGACCGAACAGCCAGACAGAATTACCCTCACAATTGAATCAACAACTGTCTGATCATATCCATGAGTACGAAAGGCGTCTCATCGACGAAGTAGCTCGATTGTACGGCGGGCGTGACGTCGTGTGTTCGAGTCTCCGTGACGCCGTATTGTATTTTCTAGAAAGTCGGTTTTCATTTGCCATTTTTAGTATTCAAGATTACATGATGTACGTGGTTCGGTTGTGCTACGGTCACTTGGACAGTTACCCATTGCCAGGTAGGGGTTATCTATTCACAATCAGTAGTGCCGATAGTGTCGATGTTGAGATTTTTTGATTGACACAGATTCAACATTTTTGTTCAATGTGAAACATGTATCAAAATAATTATGATTCGACATCATATTTTAAGCCTATGAGTTGGTAAACTCATACAAGTGTTTCTTGCGACTCAGAACATCATCTTGGGAGTTACTGTTGGTTGCCTACTTTCATGAATTCAATATGACAAGTTTGTGTTTGTAATTTATAATAATCTACCTGATGTATAATAATTATAGTTATGGTATGTAGGTACCTAGACGTCTCACCTAATGGAATAATTCATGTTCTCGTATTTGGTATGTATCTCTCATATAACATTAACACTCAGTACTAAGTTCAATTCATCAGTCGCGCGTAATTTGACGTAGACTTTCCATGGCCTCCGACATAGTTTGTCAACATAATTATTATATTTCCACTTTCCATATTGTCTAATCTTTTTATTTAACATGAATTTGGACCTCATGTTTTTCGTCTGATGAATTTCGGTACTGTATAATTAGAAATGTTCTTTGTTTTCATATTTATTTACACGTTATTAATACATTTTTATATAAACAGTGGCCACGAAAGGTTGAATATGTACAGTTTAGGACAGATTTGTACTAACAGATTTGTACTACCTTAACTGAACAATAGAGAGAGGAAAACTTCCTCACAGCCAGGCACTAAAAAAGGCCTCCAAGCAGGAACTCCCTTCCGAGGCCACCAGTCTGATCGAAACTGTATTCGACCCTTTGCCAAACAAATTTGTTGCATTGACCCCCAACAACCGTTTCGTGAACTCCTTCTATTGGATGCCTCTGTGGAAGTGCTCGTTTCCTCAGCTGTGACGTTGAATAAGTCCCGTTTGATGTTCACTATCAGTTCTATGGTTTAGTAGCAGTTTGAACCAAAAGTTGAACTTCAATTTAATGTATTACTCAGAGCAGTTAACGATCAGTTAACTTTTTGCTCACACATCTTACCTGATTTATACCTTAATCTGTTTCTAATGCATATATACGATATGTGATACTCGTAAGTTAAGGAAACATTTTGTATGCACTGTTTTGTTTATATTCGATGGTTTCTACTCTGTTGCGAATAATAAACTGTACAAATTAAAAGTTATCTCTTCCGCTCACCCTTTCCTGGTTTTTTGAATAAATTGAGATTTAATCAAGCAAATTTCTCAAATAAAGCAGTAATAAAGTATTAATACAATTTTAAAGTCACGTTCTGTCGACTTTTTCAATATCAATACCTTCAAGCACAAAGGTGCTATGTCCAAAAATGGAGTTTTGAGAAAAACGCAAAAGATATTATCACCAATGCACAATTTCTAAAATAATGGCTTATTACACTAAACTCTTTAATTACCTCAATAAATTTTCAAGCTATTATCGTCAAGAAAACTCAATAATAGTTTGTTAAATTTAAGTTTTTATGAAATTAAAAATAAAAAAAAAATAGACTCGGAAGCAAAATGTGGAAGGTGGATGGACATAGCTCCTTTGTGCTTTAAGGTATCGATATTAACTGACGTAATAGTGAAAATTGCGTAAAACTCATTTATTTCATTTCTCATCTTTAAAAGAACAAATCATAAGTAAGGAATTCACACTCAATCGAAACCAAATTCTCTTAGTCTGTGCCTGGACGTAAATCAAACAACCTTTTATTTTCGGTAATATAAGAGGTGAAATTCAATTGGAGAAATTTTATTCAACTCCGTGAAGATCACTCAGATTTTTGTGATTTTCACATCGAAAATGAGAAAACCATGAAACAAGTTTATTCACTTTGACTAAAATTCATTTGGCAAAATATAAAGAAAAATGCCTGTTGGAAATATTTTTTATTCATCCTTCTGAATTGCAGGTCCAATGTAGGACTGCCAAAAATCGGTATTGGTTGGAAATGAACGGAAGGTACTTATGACCTCACGCGTTCTAACTTTCGCACT
This sequence comes from Apolygus lucorum, assembly GCA_009739505.2. Taxonomy (NCBI): domain Eukaryota; kingdom Metazoa; phylum Arthropoda; class Insecta; order Hemiptera; family Miridae; genus Apolygus; species Apolygus lucorum. Next base: position 30,562,545 of record CM019178.2, on the reverse strand, counting down.
ACCTCAATGAGTCAGTTTGCTTCATTCGACATTTATAAATCGAATTCAAACAGCCATACAGTATAAAAATAGTATTTGAGTAGATACGCCATTTTCCAGGACACTACAGGGTGTAACGGTTAAGGTCGTACCACCGGCCAGGGTTCGATTCTACAACTAATTTGTGACTTTTTTTGTCTCTTGACTTTTTTTTCTTAACCCCCTTAAAATCGGACTTTTTCCACTTTTAAGATTTTTTTCGTATTGTCGACCTTACGCCATTAAAACAGCCATAACTCCCTTGTTTTTCAATCAAAATTCAAATGTAATTATACCGTTGGAAAAAGCGTTAAATTCTCTATCTCCATAGTGTTAAATAAAACTTTTTAAAGAAGACTAAAATGTTGAAAAAAGGGCACAAATAGTAAAATCTCGAAAATCTCGGAAATTTTTCGTTTTTTCAAACGTTTGTAACACTAATTGAAACTGCCGGTTAAGATCACACTGTAATCCCAAAAGTTGGCCCAAAATCTCAGCTTTCCAACGGTATGGTCATAAAATTGTTTACAGTAGACTGATGGTGTAAAATCCTCGTTCCCGTGCCAAAAACCGTGGATCTTCCAGTGTAAATCGACGTTTCGCGAAACTCAGCATTTTTACCCTATAATGAGTTAGGCAGCCATCTTTTCGTACTTTGTCTCACTGAGTCAAATGATGACACAAGGCTTATCGAAAATTGTCTTAATTTCTGTTAATTTGTTTGCCAATTTTTTTTTATTACTAGATCGGCCAAGTTATACGTTACTACCGTTGACAATAAGGTCAAAGGTATGTTTTTAATGTCCATCCTCCTCCCGTCATCGCAAGTAATCAAACCACCCTATTCATAATAACCTGTATAAAACAAAATAGCAGCAGCAGAAGCAGCAGCAGCAGTTCATAAAACTGGAAGATATCAATAACAAACAAAACCAATCTCATTTTCTGTATGAATGCGATAAGCCTTTCAAGTAGATGGAAGACACATTTATTATTGAAGGAAGGATTCAATACTTACAGTTGAAATCCGGTGAGCGAAATGACATAAATCCCCTTTGCACAGAACACAAAACATGAACAGCAGAGTCAGCCGGTTACATACCCTTGAAAACACGTTTTTGGAGGCTACGCGCGTGTGTGGGAACCGCCGCTGGTATTCCCGTACAGCTTCACTGGCGTTTTGGTTTTTGAAACCATAAACCAGCAGCATATCGGCATACTCTTGATTGGAAAAAGTTGCCATGATACAAGTAGATGTGTAGGCAGGTCACGAACTGATCACTGATCAGATAATTAATCTGATGTTCGGAACCTAGTGTTATTATGAACAGGGTGGTTTGATTACTTGCTTGTTTAAAAACATGTTTAATGTTCAAAAAAATGTTTAAAAACATACCTTCGACCTTATTGTCAACGGTAGTAACGTTTAACTTGCCGATCTAGTAATTAAAAAAATTGGCATACAAATTAACAGAAATTAAGACAATTTTCGAAAAGTGAATTGGACAAGATATCAGTGACTGCTTTTTCGATAAGTCTTGTGTCATCATTTGACTCAGTGAGACAAAGTACGAAAAGATGGCTGCCTAACTCATTTTAGGGTAAAAATGCTGATTTTCTCGAAACGTCGATTTACACTGGAAGATCCACGGTTTTTGGCACGGGAACGAGGATTTTACACCATCAGTCTACTGTAAACAATTTTATGACCATACCGTTGGAAAGCTGAGGTTTTGGGCCAACTTTTGGGATTACAGTGTGATCTTAACCGGCAGTTTCAGTTAGTGTTACAAACGTTTGAAAAAACGAAAAATTTCCGAGATTTTCGAGATTTTACTATTTGTGCCCTTTTTTCAACATTTTAGTCTTCTTTAAAAAGTTTTATTTAACACTATGGAGATAGAGAATTTAACGCTCTTTCCAACAGTATAATTACATTTGAATTTTGATTGACAAACAAGGGAGTTATGGCTGTTTTAATGGCGTAAGGTCGACAATACGAAAAAAATCTTAAAAGTGGAAAAAGTCCGATTTTAAGGGGGTTAAAAAAAAAAGTCAAGAGACGAAAAAAGTCACAAATTAGTTGTAGAATCGAACCCTGGCCGGTGGTACGACCTTAACCGTTACACCCTGTATACACAGCAATTGCAAGGATTTCAGCTGCAGCTGAGCTCAGGAAAGCTTGATGATTGATAAAACAATATAATCCTTAACAAGGTTCAACAAGAACTTCCTGGTCATCTCAACTGACGTTCGATGCTGCTTTAAAAATTTTGCGTTGTCCACATTGCAGGCTGCCTTCTAAATTATTTATGTAGAAAAAATCTTTAAAAATAGATTTAATGCACTAAATTACAACTTATAAGCAGCATTTCTTTGATATAGCATTGCTGATTTTCATGAGGAAACTTCGAATTTAACTAAGTTTCAGACAGTTCTGAAATTAAAAGTGCCATTTTGATGCACTGAGTTTGCAGTGATCAAGAGAACACCTTCACTAGTACATCAGATCGAGAGGATTCTTTCTCTTTATAGTACAGACTGAGTGGAAGCAAGAGCTTTGAGGGAGCTGAATCAGATTCTGGTTGAAAACAAAATATACATATTTCCCCCATTCGGTATTTTATGTAACTGAATGATAGGTAAAATATAAATAAGGGGACAGTGGTGCGGTTACGGTAGTTGGGGCGTCGTTGTTTGGAGGTGGACTTTGGACCGACCTCTGCGGGGATCGTGGGTTCAAGGCTCATCGCTGGAAGCGTGCGTTTTTCGGCGGCCGGTGCTCTCATCGCCCCCCTCGTCACAACCCAGGGCGATGAGGCAATGGGAAGCCATGAGCGAAATCATCAGAACAAATTTATTCTGATTTCCCCTTTGGAAGACAGCTGATGACCTCTCCCAATGGCAGTCAGACGAAAATCCAACCTGAAATGATTGTTTACTTTACTTACTGAAATTGAATAGGTAAAATAAATAAGAGGTTAATTATCCTTGTGTCCAGAAATCTTCAGTTTGTATGAAATCTAAAAATCCAAATTGTCTGAGGGAAGTGTGTTCCCAGTAATGAAAAAAATATTCTATCTTTGAGAGTCTGTTCGTTACTACCTGCTATAAGTACAGACAACGCTTCTGAGGTACAAATTCAGGTATTACATTCCTCGTTTCACATTTCCCGTAGGAGGGAAAAGCACCTTACAACATTCCATAACGCAGCCTTATCACGCGTTTCCTCTTTGCCTCTGCGTACAGGAATTTTCCCTTTTATCTATTCATTCGTGCAAAGAGGTCGCACCTTCTACTCACAAATTCCTAACTCGCGCATCCTTTTCAGCCCTTACATGCCTCATAATGCTAAAGGGAGACATGGTTTATTTTGTGAACCTTATCTTTTCTAACGATGACAAATGGATTTTCCCCCTATATTTCATATAGAATACTTGTGTACTATTACACGAAGCTGTTGACGAAAAATACCGGGTAAACTTTAAACATTTGGGGCCAATCTCAAAGAGTCATGTGAAATTATTTCGAGTAAATTTTGAAACATTGTTAAATTAGATTTGGGTAATTCGAGCTGTTACCATACAATGTTGCGAGCACTTTCATCTTTGCAAAACTAGGGTCGAGCTATTTTTGTAAAACCAAACCCTAGGAAAGCTTTGTATTCGTGTACTACGATCAAACATTTTACTTACAGAAAGTAAATTGGAGAAATTTAGTTTTGGACGGTATTTGAACGAAACTTGTTGATATTCTGAGCATATCGTACCCAACAATCGTTAACATTTTAACCTTGAAAAGGTTTTAGCGATGGGACCCCCCGCCGAAAAACGACAGGAAAAATCGACAGTAAAAAGCGACAGGAAAAAGCGACAGGAAAGTAGCGCTATGATTTATCATATGCTTGACGACAAATATGCTTGACAACCTGATGTTATTATGAATAAGGAGGTATCTTAAATATTACAGTGGAAGAAAGATAAAGAGGGAGAGGGAGCAAAAACCTTTTCAAGGTATGTCACATTTTAGCCATTAGGCTCTAAGCGGAAATCATCCGGGGGTGCAGGGGGCGAAGCCCCCGCCGAGGCGCGCAGCGCCGAGTTTTTTTCAAAATTTTAACACAATTTATTTTCAACATTTGTTTAAATTGTTTAGAAAGTTCATTAAACCTATTCTTAGGTGATGGATGAGAAAATCGGTCTTCTGCCGATTACATTACTCACCGTCTCACCTTTCAAGTGGGTATAGAAAAGTGAATATGAACTCATACAAGTACAGTTCGTATTTTCTTAGGAGGAAGTTCATTTGTGAAACAATCACGACTAAGTAGTCGTCGAGAAGGTTGGTTGACGAATATAATTATGGAAAACCGTACGATACAATTTAACTCCTGACTATATTGGTTCCCCTCCGCCTGGAAGAACGTAAATAAAAATTGCTTCTCAGCTACCGTTTGTCGGGATTCAATTTGCAAAGGTGACGGGAGGGAACTGCAAATAAGCGACTAGGCGTAAACTCAACGTGCGGAAGAAAGCGGAATTTACTGCAAAAGAGCTACGTTAGCTTTCAATGTTTATTTATAAGAAAGGCTTATTTATGTTTATAGGAAAGAAGGAGTTTTCTTAAAATATGAACACTCCCAGCGAAAGCCGAAGGAAAATATAAGAAGTTGCAGAAAAACTGGGAGGCAGAGATGAAATAAAAAATAATACACTTGGAAAGGCGACGGAGAAAGGCCACCGTGTGTGTTTCGAGTGCGAAGGGTATTTGACATTTTTATTATTAGCATGGAATTTAAAGGGTGCGCAGGAAACGTAAAGGTCGATGCGAGACTATAATTTAGGAACACGCTGTATGGAGACACAAAGGAGCTCTCGACAGGAAATCGAAACGGAGGATTTTACGATACCTGGGTACTTTTTTTCTCCATCCATTTGAAGCAGCTACCTACTAAATGCTGCCTCATATTTATATCGTATATCATTTTATGATTTTTGGGAAAACTCCAGGAATCGTTTTAGAAGTTTCCAAAACGGATGAAAAAAAAAACTTCAAGAACTTTTCAATTGCTTCATTTTTCGTGAAAATACGCTGAAAGTTGATGACGATAATAACCGGTTGTGGAACAATAACAACTATGGTAACTCGAGTCACCTTGGTATTTCTGTAGGTTATCTTATACTTTATGGTTCCACCCATATCAGCCACTCAGGTAGAAATTCAGATTCAAGGTTGAAGGTTTTCATTTTTACCCAAAATAATTCAATTACACTTACTGAACCATACTTAACGAGTGGGTATTTTAATTTTTGATAATTAGGTACAAATGAAATTGGATTTAAATTTGAACAAAGTCATAACTACCGATACAAAACTGCCAACCTTATACATAAAAAAAGAGATCATTGTTCCTTGGATTCCTGTTTAAAAATAAAATAAAAATAACATGCATGTTGTTGTCATAAAGTCTTTGCATGTTAATGTTTTCGTGTGGTTGACTTCTTCACAACACAATCTCGGTAAGTATCCCAAAAGTTGGAATGCCTGCACCGCTAATAAGATCTCCGATTCTGTTTTTTTAGGTAATTAAATAACAAACAAGATTATCCCCAACATATCATAGTATTTCAATAAAATATTTTTATAACAACAAATTCTAAATATTTCAATGTTATTCACTGTAAGGGAGCTATACTGCTTATCTAACTTTGTAGCTTTCTTCTACGTCTGGTGGAAATGAGAAATCTTGTTCTGAGAGGTAATAATGGAGAGGCACAGACATTAATTTGAAAAGTCGCTTAAGACAACAGACTATTCCCTGGTTTACTAAATATAAAATAAAAATATCAGAATATAAAGTTGACAATCCTTAAAATTTATTAGTGAAGCTCATGAAATGCTCAACTGAACGATAAAATCGTATTTTTCGTCAGAGAGAAAGAAGTCGTTAACTTTTTTGGAACCCTTGAATCTCCTGGAGTTACGGCACCAAAAAATGGAAACTTCATCCTCACCAAACGCGTATTTTTTCTAACTCCTTTCCGAAAAACAACTATTATGAATATTCAGCGTTTTCCAGCGGTAATAAACTTGACGCGGCCTATTTCCTTCCCGCTGATTAGGAAACTTTGAGCAGGGAGGGTGCAGCGGGACTTTTCTGTTTCACCCCAGTTCCTCGTCCCGTGAAATAGTGTAGAGGGAAACTTTCGTCACGTCTTCATCCCCCTTCCTTTGGCTGTTTTCGTTGTATACGGTGCAATTTCCCTCTATTAAAATGGGATTTCCCCTTAATTGTTCCGGAGGATAGTGAAAAGGGAGGTCGGGAAGAAATGGGTAAGACAGTAAACTTGGCGGAGTAAACAAACGAAATTGGCGCATTTTCGCTGGAGGGCTGTTTAGGTGCGTTTCGCTCGACAGCTCCTATAATCATGATTGTGTAGTCACAAAACGCAATAAAACGAACGAGAACGGGAAAACAAGTTGGATAGGTTAAAAGGGAAGATTAAATGGAAATTCCATTCGATGGTATCTACGAAAATGGTGCGTATATGGTACAGCACTCAGGGGAAATCACTGGACGAAAAACGGAAGAATACCAACTCGCAGTAGATCACGTTAGGTAGGTAAAGCCTTACAATTTTTTGTAGGACCTGGTTGCATATTTGGACTCATCTGTCGTTCGGTATAGCAGTGTTAATTCAAGGTCGAGGTAGTAGAGAGTAACTCATACATTCCTTATCTTAATCCACTCGCGTCTGCCAAGTTGATAAAATATTATGCAGGTAGGTCCGCTAGTTAGGAACTTCCCCTCTATTTCCACTAATTGTTGAAGTAAATAATTCGGTTCTAAGGTAAGCTTTATAATTTTTTTTCTCGTAGAATTCAAAAATGACAAGATTGCGCATTGCGCACTTGGCAAACGTGCTCAACCATTTTTTTTTCTAATGGAAACCCCATGGTTTATATAAAATTCGGATTTTAGGCAGTCTTGAATTTACGAATCCTGATTTGATTTTTTTATTTCACTAAAATGATGACCCCAATTTCACCGAAATTAGTAATTATTTATAATTATTTTTCTACGCTGATTCATGAGGTAGAATCGATTTTTTAATTTTACTGCAATTTTTCTAAATTGCGGTCGGAAATTGGGTTGGTTTTAGCAAAATATTGCTCTTTTCCCATCCTCACGAAGGATAATATATAATCAATCATTTTCACACTAACTAATCGTATATCTGTTGTTTTTCTGTGTGATGAAACTATAGTACCTACCCACCCAATTTTGCATTGTTTTTGTTTATTATGTTCAATAATAAACCTTTGGAATCGAGCAAGACAATTTTCGAAAAAACCCAACCCACACCCTTTCTTCAAAATATGGTGGATTGCGTTTCAAGGAAATTTGAATTTGAAAATCGACTTAAACATTTTCCGTCCGTCCGTCCTATACCATACGCCGCACTTTGCTCCTTAGTTAATATGGACCGATTTTGATGAAATTTGGTATATGGGCTCCATTTGGGGTCTAGTTGAGCCCAAAGCTTTTGGTTGATGTCAGTCACTTTTAATGGGTGAAAAATAGAGGTTGCAAATTTCAAAACGCCCTAGCTCAAAAAAGTTAATTTTTCATTTTTTGCTCAGAATTGAATTTTTATAATCGAATGAGACCACCTAGAGCTCTTTAGGTCATACCTTTTTCTCCTTATGAGGACCCACAATATATCAAAAACACGAGGCTGTTTACTGACGAAAATTGACCTGATCTTAGTTCAAATTTCAGCTAATCGGTTGCGTTAGTTGTTCGTGTTGAATTAGTTGAGCATTTTTAGCTACCAAAACCAAATTTCGTTATGAAGGCACACACAACTCTCCATTAGCTATATTATTACGAGCGATCTATAAATTAAAATAATAAATCATTGTGTAATAATTTGCAGCATTTTTTTTCCATACTTAAAAACCACTGAAAAATCCTGTGTTCGAATAACCTTTAATTCAAGATGTGAAATTTTGGAGCTCAAAAAAAATCCTGAACCTAAAATTTGAAATGAAATACATATTACGTAGGTACCTTGAATATGAAAATTAAAACATTGGTTTTGGCTGTGAAAACTTCAAATTAATAGTATTAATCCGAGTTCTTTTCATTATTCACTGGCCTACCTTCCAACCTTACCCCGAAAAATCAGGTCTCTGATCTCTTGATTCCCGGACATGAAGGTCTTGAGGGAAATGAAATTCCTGATTGTCTTGCCAAAAGAGGGCCGGAGTTTCTGCCAATTGGGCAGGAAACGACCCTGGGAATCACCAAGCTTACAGAAACCTCCCAGGCCTGAGACACGCATAACTATTTTTTTGTGACGTTCTCAAAGAAATAGGCTAATGAATTCATACCTAACAAGAACGTTACAATAGTCGTGGGTCTGCTGACAGGCCACTGCTCACTTCGATGTCACCTAAAGAAGATAGACAAACCAACAACGGACATCAGCCGCTTCGGCAAAAGTGTAAGGAATGATACCGAAGATATCATGTGCTACTGTGAAGCACAGGGTCGAGTTAAATACACAATCCTTGGAAGTAATTTCCTATCTCCTGAATTTTCTGCTCTGGTAAAAAGTAGGTAGTTTTGATAAATTCTTCTAAGTAGGACATGCCTCGAGGCATTCTACAATGAACCTGTTTAGGTCCCAGTGAAGGGAGTTTGTAGATCAGTTCCCGTCAGTCCTCCCACCTTTAATCTAAAACGCTGCAAATTATTACACAATGGTTTATTATTTTTATTTTTCTACATAGATCACTCGTCTGCAAAGCCACCAACCATCCAACATGAAGAAAAACATCGATCTCATTTCGGTCTGCTTTAATTTGAACGGAGATTAGGCCTCCTTTGCAATTCACACTCGTGTTTTTGATTTATCGTACGTCCAAACTTTAAATTCTCGTAGTGAGCGAACGGTTTGTCCTACAGAGCTCCAGGTGGTCTAAAAAATTCTATAGAATCTCAAACTGAAGGGAAAAAAATACCTTTATATCAACATTTTTTGAGTTAGGGCGTTTTCAAAATTTCAAAATTGATTTTGAAACCCTCAGAACTGACCTACATCAACCAAAATCTTCGGGGCACAACTGGACCCTAAATGGAGCCTACATACCAAATTTCATCAAAATCGGTCAATACTAAGTGGCAAAAGTGCTGCGTACGGCGTTCGGCATACGGCGGACGGACGGCCAAATTTTTATTCGATTTTTGGATTCTACGTACCTTGAAACGTAAACCATCAAATTTTGAGGGGTTGTTAAAATTATTTTTTCTTGGTCGATTCCAAAGGTTTATTATTGAAAATAATAAACCAAAAAACCTTGCATTGAACACAATAAAAATCACTCACTCATCCTAAATACGTGTGAGGCGTTGATGAAATTAGAGATAAGGCCTCTTGAAACCCTCGAGTCGTCACGTGACGAAAACAATAACCTTTTCACAGTGAGAGATGATGAACTGACGTTTTGAAATCCCCTTGATGAATGAAACCCGATCGCACAACAAGCTCTCTCTGTCCTTCTAATTGAATTTTCCGTCGAACCTCGCAAACTTCCCCGTCGTCGCTTTCTTCAAGTTTTGTTTTTCCCGCCACACCTAATTCTTCGACTTCTATATTTCTTTCAATTTTTTTCTTTTCAAGTTTCCCTTTACTTTTCGGTTCGTCGTCTCTATCTTCGTCCAAGTATCGATACAAACGAAAAATGGAACAGAAAAAAAGAAGAATTTGGACGCTTGCCACTTTTACTCTGGGAGGTTCCTGCTCGGCCTTGAGGAAGTTATAACTCAAGAAAGAACAATAATTTATGTTCAAGTGAAAATACACCCACCAGACAACCGAATTCAGATTATGTCCACTGCGGATCTTATCACTCTCACTTCAATTTTGGTTTGTTATTTTCAATAATGAACCTTTGGAATCGACCAAAAAAAAAGGCTTAACCCCCCCCTTAAAATTTGGTGGTACGTAGAATCCAAAAATCGAATAAAAATTTGGCCGTCCGTCCGCCGTACGCCGTATGCGGCACTTTTGCCACTTAGCACTGACCGATTTTGATGAAATTTGGTATGTGGGCTCCATTTGGGGTCTAGTTGTGCCCCGAAGATTTTGGTTGATGTAGGTCACTTCTAAGGGTTCAAAAATGAATTTTGAAATTGTGAAAACGCCCTAACTCAAAAAATTTTGACAGAAAGGTAGGTATTGTTTTTCCTTCAATTTAAGATTCTATAGAATTTTTAGAATTTTTTGAGACCACGCGGAGCTCTGCAGGACAAACCGTTCGCTCCCTATCGATGTTTTTTTTCATGTTGGATGGTTGGTGGCTTTGGAGACGAGTGATCAATACGTAGAATCCAACAATCGAATACAAATTTGGCTGTCCGTCCGCCGTCTGCGGTACGCGCACTTTCCTCGATTAGCATTGACCGATTTTGATGAAATTTGGTATCTGGGCTCCATTTGGGGTCTAGATGTCCCCGAAGCTTTTGGTTGATGTAGATCACTTCTAAGGGTTCGGTTGGAAAATAAGGGTTGACATTTTGAAAACGCCCTAAATCAAAGAATTTTGATATACTTAAAGGTATTGTTTTTCCATCAATTCAAGGTAGCATTGAATTTTTAGAATTTTCAGAGACCACGCGGAACCCTGTAAGACAAACCGTTCGCTCCCTACGAGAACTTAAGGGTTGGACTTACGATAAATCAGAAACACGAGTGTGAATCGCAAAAGAGGCCTAATCCCCTTTCAATGCGATCGATTTTCTCTTCATGTTGGTTTGTGGTAACAATGGCAAAGCCGTGTGCTTTGCAGACGAGTGATCTATATAGAAAATGTTTTTGTGTAAAAATTTGCAGCGTTCTATACATCATATTCTTCAACGTTATAAGGTTGTTTGGTAGGCTCTAAAGGTTGATAATAGGTTGGTTTTTTAATTGTTTCCAAGACAACTTCAATGAGCTAACTTCGAGAAACAGTGACATTCTGACCCTGCCTATAAGAGATCAACATTGGTCATTAAACCAGATTAAGAAAAGAACAGTAGGAAATAAACTTGAAGCCTAATTTCTCTTTCTGGGAAAACTCTCTCTTTCTAAAGTGGGAGGATTTCGAAAATCTTCAGCATTAGTCATTGCCAGCGGCGGTTTCTTATCCATTTTATCTTGTTGCTTAAGTCTGAAATAGACGAGAAAGGAGAAATGGTGCGGCCTGCTCGCTCAATGGTCGAAGTTTTCGGTACCGTTTTGTTCTTAATTCTTATTGAGAGGGTTAGTTACGAGTAAGTAGTAAACGTCTCTTATCAAATTGAGAGAGACACAGTCTTGTTCCTCTAATAACTGTAATGAATCCCTTCTAGCAAAATCCCTAATGTTTTGGAACATTCAAGATGAAGTTTTTGAGATCATGGTTATGTACCTAATATTTTAGAGAAAACATATATTTAACGCGTCTTTATTATGAGAATGTGGATAACCGATTGAGAATGAAGCTCTATGAATGAATTAATTTCACATGTAAGTCCGCACGAGTAACCGGCTATTTCATAATATTCTAATACGATCTTGAAGGGTTCCATCGTGTTATTATCTAAAGCGCAACATTTTGAATTACTTCATGATAAGATCGTAAATTGGTATGAGGTTCGAGAATAGTGGCTTTTCGTAATCGGGCTTCAGATTGAAGAAGGTAGGTACTACCTAAGAGTTTAGGTGTTGGTTCGAAATGTTTACTCGTTGGTAAGTACCTAATTTGCTTGATCGTCGGTACCAGTGAATCTTTTTAGCCAATTGCGAAAAATAATTTGGGTAGGATATTGAAAATCGTTTAAACTCTTACCAGATTACTCTCATTCAGTGTTAGACGTCACCCACCTGGAACAAAAATGAGAAATTTTTTTAAAAATTATTACCAGTAGGTACTTAAACTCGTTGACAACTACGACTATGGTGTGTTTTGAAACATTTAAGTTGCACTTCCAACATCATGAATATTCCACCTGATGGTCGTTCGCGGGCGACAAAAATGATGATAATTATTACATAACGTTTTTTTATATTATTCTGTATAGATCACGCATCTGCACAGAACATGGCTTTCTTTCATTTGTCAATACAGTCGTGGAATACACTCCCCTTCCCAACCGTATATAAGCTCAGTAACATTTTCAGATTCGGATCTTCAATAAAATCATTCTTAAGAACATGAATTAGAATTTTTTTGTAACAATAAGATTCCTTTGAGATTGAGCTAGACGAAGGTAGGAAGATCCTCAACCCTACAGGTTCCCCATCTTTTTCCGCACACTTGGTGGCGAGTTTCGGGAAGGAGGTCACGAAACTATCAGCTTAGTCACGCTTATAATAGATTCACGTTGGCGCATGCGCAGTAGTTATCATTGAGCTGGTTACAATGAAATTGATAAAGGCTCGTACCTATTACTATGTTCCAAACACAAAATTAGTGAACATTCAATAATTCATTTAATTGGGCCTGATATAGTTAACCCCTAATAGCCCAATGTTGCACCCGTGAACATGAACTTCCGCGATTTTTTGTACAAAGGCGGACTATTATTTCCGGCTGATGAAGGTTTTATTTTCATTAGACAACCTTCAAGAGCTCGTGTATTTTTTTTGGTTATGTTGCTGGCATTAGGATAGCTGATGGAGAGGTTTTTATCTCTGATTCCGTGATACCGCGCTGAACATGGCGCTGTGACGCGCGAAGGTAAGTTTACCACCGCATTTTACCTATTTGAATAAATCTATTTTCGATAAATTTCATCTTTCGTCGTTGGGATAGTTGTAAAGATCATGTAGCATCTACTTCTGCCAAGTTTTCCCCATTTTTAACTTTGCTAGAAGTCAAAATAGGTTTGATGCACCCTTGCAACAGTGGGCAGTCGGTGATGGTAGATTGTTGCTCCCAGGCAACGTTTAGCAGCCAGCGCTGGTAGATTGTTGCTCCCGGCCAACAGTGGGAAGCCAGTACATGGTTTCAAGCATACTAATTAGGTCAGTTGATTTTGCCTCATTAGTGCAAAAATCCCGTAAGATGGATGATTTCGCAACATTGGGATATTTAGTCCATAGATTTGGACAGAAATACCTACCTACCTACTAGATACATTTTTTGAGCAATAATGTGCTTTTTCCTATAGAAATTTTTGTTCACACCAAGACATGATGAAGTTCTGCAATTACACGATGATGACAAAAGTTACGAAAATGAAAAAGTGGAATGTCCTATTGTGCTTTATCGCCATCAGAAAAATTGTTTTAGAAGTTCTCATGAGGGAACCTATAATAATTCAATGTTTTTATTTACAAAAGTTGGCAGTGCTTGAGCCCTTTTCATTATTCACACTGTTCAATTTTTTCATGTTTCATTTTTCAATATGACTTATAAATTTTCAGGAGGGTGTTACATTTTGCACTTTGGGTTTCGCTGAAATGCCTACTTTCGCTGAAATACCTACATTCTATGGGGAGTTCAAATTGAAATTCCTAATTCGGACACTTAGTTTCATTATTCTCAGAATAAGAAACTAGTGGCTTTTGTTCATTATTCTTTGAATATCCTATCTGTTCTATTCGTTAGAAACAATTCCTTATCTGGATTATCTTTTTTTTTAATTTCGCCAGGATTTCCTCTCTATATTTGCGTCATCTGTGATGCATATTGACGACTTCTAGTTTAAAATTTTTGGTTTGCTGTCGTTAGATAAGTATAATGTTGAAAGAGTTCTAAAACACCTCATTTCAGAGGTCCAATCATTAAAGCAACTTATGTATAAGTGATCGTTTGGGAACTAGGTATGTGATATTCGACAACGATGTAATAAAAATATTGAATTGGTCATGATAAATGACCTATGCATTTGTCTAACTGAGTCAAGTTACTTTTTCGAGTTCCATAGTCAGTAGGGGAATGAAAAAAAAGTTTTTTTTTCTAATACCTACCTACTGATTGTTGGTGAAGACGCCTGCAAATAATGATTTATGGAATAATTTAGTGAAATGAGTACCTCTGAAAGCTCTACTATTCCAAGTATTGCAATCGATTCTTGACTATCATAGCCCAATGTTGCAGCCAAGCAACAAGAAATACTATCCGGCTGCCCAATGTTGCACCGGAGCGACAAAATTTTAAAATTTGATATATGAGCAAATAATTTTTTTTTCTTCACTTTCATGTAGCAAGAGCTGTTTTTAATGAGAAATCAAGAAAAAATCGGAAAATTTCGAATTATTTCATGTCTTGGGCTATTAGGGGTTAAGGGGGTCTCAGTCGGTCGCCGTTTATTCCTCGTTTCGGGTCAGCATTTCGCGAAATTGAAGGGGCAAAAACATAAAAAATTGTACCTAAATTTGAAATATTGAAGGATTTTAGAAATTCATTAGTGCACGGCTCTAGGGAATTGAAAACTGAAATATTGCCGCGGGAATCATCAAAATCGAACCGATTTTGATGAAATTTGGTATGTGGGCTCCATTTGGGGTCTAGCTGTGCCCCGAAGATTTTGGTTGACGTAGCTAAATAAGGTTTGAAATTTTGAAATCACCCTAACTCAAAAAATTTTGACGTAAAGGTATTGTTTTTTTATCAATTTAAGATTGAGTATAGAATTTTTAGAATTTCTTGAGACCGAATTTAAGGGTTGGACTTACGATAAATCAGAAACACGAGTGTGAATCGCAAAAGAGGCCGAATCTCCGTTCAAATGTTAGCTGACCGAAATGCGATCGATGTTTTCCTTCAAGTTGGTTGATGGTAACAATGGCAAAGCCGTGTTCTTTGCAGACGAGTGATCTATAATTATAGAAAAATAATAAACCATTGTGTAATAATTTGCAGCAAGTTCTTCACCAAAAGTCTTAGCAAGTTGGCGATTGGTAACAAAGGTCTTTCACTTACAAATTAGGTGACCAACACAAACATAACGACACAGTAAATTCTCGAAGTGGTGCCATACTGACACTAGTTGGGGGCAGTCACTCGAATTTTCGCGATGGGTTTCTTGTTTCTTTGATAATCGATTTTGGGATAATAAGTAGTTAGTTTTAGAATGGTCACTGTCACATTACAACATAATGACATTGTAACTATTGTCGCATGTAGTAGGTAACTAATAATTGATTTATTCATAGATCACTGGTTAAAAGTAAAGTTTATAAGTATTTTTCACATATGAGGAAACATATGTATGTAGGTATATAAAAACTTCGCTATCTATTAATGATTTGTCACAGTGATCAGGTACAAAATCTGCAATTTGAGTAGGTACTCGCCATTTTTGGACTAATTAGTCTCCATATGTGTTGGAAAACTCACCTCAAAATATAACGTTTCTTTTGTAATAAGGCAGAGCGCAGTGATTTCCTGTGGCAAGGTTGTCAATATTAAGGGAAAGTACTTCGACTTTTCTGGTTAAAAGAGCATAATGAAAAAGCACTTGTATTTGGTTATTGGCTGTTCGGATATTAGGAAGAAATAGTTTCCTATTTAGTTCTCAGGGATTATTGAAACCAATTCTTTATAGATGGGAACCTAGTCAATAAGAAACGGAAAGATCCTTACCGCAATCAGCTCAGAAAAGGAGGGAGTACGAAAAAATCACCGACTTTTTCACGGAACCCCTTTGCCGCTTTAATCTCGTGAGACGGACCTCGAAACCGTTTTTGCCACCATTAGGTTGAGTCGGTTGGAGGGGGTGAACGGCACAGCGGCAAGGAGCGCGTGGTTCTGTGACTTCAACCCTCGCAATTCGTTATCTTTTTTCCCCCAACAGATACCGCCAGGGTCTCCCTCATGTTCCCAAACACCCCAGAGAGAGATCTGGAACGGACGTGGACGCCCTGATTCCGAGGATCGAGGTGAATGATTCATTGCTAACCTTCTCCTCTCCTTGTTTTTTCCCCCGCTCTCACGTTTTTTCTCGTGTATACACTGTTGTACATGAATGAGTTTATACCTGAACGGATGGCCGTTCCTTATGCAGGTGCTTCCCTGTTTAATTCAAGGGGAACCCTGTTATTTATGAAGTGACGTCGTTCGCACATCTGTCAGCAACTCGATGCATTCTCTTTCCCCGCTACCTCCTAGTTTCATACCTCATAATACAGGCGTCTACACAAGGTCGATCATGAATCAACGTGGGTGGTGAAAAAAATTAAATAAAATAGCAATAATAATAAATAAAACCCCCGCAAAGGCTGTGCCACAAAGCTTCTTCGCATTCAAAACCCGATTGTGTAGAGGTATAGACGATCCGATGCATAGTAGCTGATCTCAAAACCTTAATCTCTAATACCTTGCATTACCCTCATAAGGAACCTACCCGCACAATCCCTGAAAATGTCATCCGTTTCTGGTGAAATTCTTAGAAGTAATGGATGTTACAAGATGCACGCGCAAAGATTACTATCGATCCACGGAAAATGATTTTCATAGGGATTTCAAATTTAACCGACAACCGCACAATCCCGTTACAAGGAGTTCATGTCAGAGATACAGAGAGACATATAGACGGACAGTCATGTATGAAATCAAAATTGCTCAAAAAGTCCAACACGTAAAACGGGAGTAGAAATTTTGATTTTAGAGAACATTTTTTTTAATTTTGAAAGGTAAAACATTGTTTCCGCTACCTTGGTAGACTCTGAAGCAATTAATATGTAGCTGATGCACGATTTCAGGAACTTGGAAAAATTACTGAATATCATCGCTGTACTTGAAGGGAACGAGTAGAACGTTCGGGGTTAGTCGTTCGGAATTTCTGGTATTAGTCGTCAGATATAATCCAGGTCCAATTACTTACCAAATACTTTTTTATGAGTAAAATAAAAACTAGTGCTGACGAAAAATTATTTCCGTTGTTTAGAGCAATTCTAGAATAATACTTATGTCTTAGGATTATTGAGTTCTTGAAAGCACTTCTAACGTATTAGAGTACTACCATAATTTGTTCTCAACTATGAGCTCCAACTTTTGTCGTCTACATTCTCGAGTTTGTCACCTTTTATCTCAAGAACTTGCCGAAGAAAACAATATTCGTATAAATATCTCCTAAAAAAGCAATTCCCTCCCATTATTTCGGGGTTTTATGAGGATTTCTTATAGAGGATTTCCTTTCGTTGGAAAGGAGACGGTAAACTATTCCGTCGGCCATTTAAAAAGGAAGAAAATACCTAAGAGAGAATGGGATTGGTCGATAGTCCTTGAAAAACCGGGATAGCACTATTTTTTTGTGGCCCCAGAGAGCGATGGGAGGAAAGTAGCAGGAGAGCAGAGCTCTTCAGAAAACACTTTGGAGTGTTTGTCTAAACTCGGTGGAGAGGGCTCTGGGTGTACTCAGATCGAGGTGTGGAGAAATTGAAGGTTTCCTTGAGAGGAGCGCACTTCCTATTGTTACACCCTTCGTTCGGCCTTCCCCTATTACCACCTACTTTATCGTCTAATACTCCCCGCCATACAGTGGGAATCCGTGGATATTGCTTTCGTGTGCTGGAGGGGACCCTGTTACCCAAGGGTAGACCTATAAACTTACATCGTATCGACAACAATTTTTTAAAGAGCTGAACAAGAACACTAAGATTGTAGTCTTTTGTGCAGTAACTGTTTTGTATTAACTTAAAGGTCGAAAATATCGTTGTAATTATGTAGATGGTCCACTAGTAAGAACTATTCCTGGCAACTGAAGAATCCAAGTTATAAGTACTTTTATTTTCTTTTTCAACTGGAAGGTGAGTAAATCATTAAGAGTTGAATTGTTAGTGATCTCTGTAAGATATCAGAAGGAAACTGCATGACTTGATCATGTGGCGTTCAAAACCTCATCTCCTTTAGCTCGTTGGAACTCAGGCTGGAACCTTTTTCACTTTACTTCAGGCTGAGTTCGGTTCCCTGCTCTGGGTCATGTTCCTCCCGTCTGTGCTGCTCGAAGTACCATTTTTCTTGTCAACCTTCTAAACTTCCTACCTTGTTCCAGGAGCCCTTGGAGGAGGAGGTACTTGGAAGTGAGGATGTTGTCTTCAATATTCGATTCTGTCCCACTGAATGATGGAAAAACGTATCTTCGTTTCCAAAGTCCAAAAGAATGGTGAGAGGGATCTACACACAATTTTCAAATGTTACTAAACATAATATTGACTACAAGGAAGCCTAAAAATGACATCCACGAAATTTCAAAGAATTAATAGTAGGTAAAAGTTAATTTTGTTCTTATTCCTAATAGTAAGGAACATTTTAATTCTAGTAACAACTCAACTCTGACCAACTTGAGAATACTCTTCCCTCAACGCATTTCTTTCAACTAGTGTCTAATTGTTGATGAAATCAATGAACGGCCTGTGAAATGTATGACTGCAGTTTGGTAGGCTTAGCGTGTAAGCTCATAGGTATGTATAAAAATGGAAACTATATTGATCGAAGTGGTTTATGATACTGGCTGGTTATCTCTGAGGAAACACTCGACGATTATAAATAGTAAAATACACTGTACCTTCATCCTGCATAAGACGCAATATGCTTGTAGGTATATAGGATAATATTATTTCTGTCATGGCGAATATTTGACCAACCCTGCTGAATTCATGAGGTTTGCGCTAAATTGCTTAACCGATGTTATTATGAATCGGTGTGCAGAGCGCACCCTATCCTAACATCACTGGCTGTAGGGAAGGCAGGTTGTTAGAATAATCGACTTTATAACACGCTCTCGACCTCCGCAGTGTTTACATTGACAGGCGCACTTGCCGAATCCACTCATTAACTCAAATAAGCGAACGAGGCTGAACGAGGTTGAACGCTGAGCAGCACGACCTGTCGCAGTGCGGGGAAATGTTTGATGTGTTGTTCAAGCAAAGGACTTGTTACAACACTGGGCACTAAATTAAGAGAGATACTGCTTGTGAAACCCGGAATCAACATTTACAAATTTAAATTATGAAGGATAATACTATTCAATCATGAAGTAATTAGACCTGCAATATGATAACTTTCTCTGCTGAAACTAATGATCTTTAAAAGACGACCTTGTAAGAAAATATGTTCTGATGGGACCAGTAGGATTGAGAACTTCAATGTATTAAAACAATAGTACTATTATTATTCTCAGAATCCAGATATCCTAAACCACAACATATTTACGGGTACTTGTACCTAACCTACTGGCTACATTGAAAAGGGAAACTCCACAGAATAACTCAGTTTTCTAATATTTCTGCTTTTATTGAATTTACATGCGAAATCACGAAAACATTGGAATGTTATAGTTTATTCTCTAATAATTTTTGGGCATCCGCAAGTATTAAGAATTAATGAATTTCACCTAGCGTCTGTCAAAAGGGATATTATTAGTGAACCTTGTGATGAGATCGAGAGCCCAGAGAGGTTGATCAGCAGGTACCATGTGGCCAGCGTTGCGGACGAGAACTTCGGTGAAATTTCCGACGGATTTTGTATACCCAGCCAAGTCCTCTCCGACAAACCATTGTTTCCGTGGCGCCTTCCGATACTCTTCAGCACCACTCCATTTGAGCAGTTTAATATAGTTGACAGTTAACGGATAAGCGCAGATTATGTCTAACTGTCCGTTGTACAACATGACTCGGTACTCGTCCATCAGCTCTTCCAACCATGGGGCAACGGATTTCATTACGTCTTCATACAGTTTGTTCTGAACTTTCTCTCCATTACTGTAGCTGAGATTTCCAACATGAAGACTCCTTCGAACTGATGTCTGGTTCAAATATGCCGAAGTAGCGTTTTCAGATATATCGTCAACTCCTGCTTTCAAGTAATCGTACTGATCGATAGGTCCTGAAACTTCATGTAGAACTCCGAGTATATTCCAAAACTCTGCAGTAGCATTGTGAAAGTTTTGTTCATCAATATATTTCACAGTTTTATTTTCCATAGCTTTCAGAGTGGCATATAAATTGTCATCGGTAAGTCCATGTTGATAGAGGTAATCACTATACACCATCATATTCTTCGGGTCAACCAAGCCATCACCAATTGCTATACCTTTCAGATTTATCTTCTCATCAGCCATTGGGTTTTTCTCGTGAATAGTGTGAGCCAAACTAGGGATGTACTTGCCTGCATAAGATTCACCTGAGATAAAAAAGTTGTTCATCCTGTACTCTGGGAATAGTTGGAAAAATTGGGAAAGCGCTTCGTAAAGATCTCTGCCTACATCGGTCTGATTGGTGGCATACCCACTTTCGTGATTAGTGAAGCTGAATCCCGTCCCAACTGGGTTGTCAATATAAATTACGTTCAGCTCTTGTGACCAGTAATGAGAACGTTTCTCCAGCTTGAGATCTTTGGTTATGAAGAAGGGTCCGTTCTCGTAGAAGGTGGCGTACAAAGATGAAGCCCCAGGGCCTCCTTGCAGCCACAAGACGACTGGGGCGTTGTGTCTGTTGTTTTCAGCTGGGAAGAACCAAAAGTACATGTTAGATTGCAATTCTTCGTTCACAGTCAGGTACCCTGCGTAGCTTTCAACATCATCGTCTTCAACCATTGATGGCACTCTAGATGCCTCCCTTGCTTCTATGAAACGTCCATCCTTCACGTACGGAGTCAAATACAAGGGCTCACCCACATCACCATTTTGGAGGATTGGAACGGAATTCACCACTCTGGCTATCAACATCAACAAAGGTACAATTACAGCAGACCCTCGCCCCATGGCCGTTCCGTAGTTATCCCAGACTATCACTGAACTGACTGTTCCGTGGATTCCACTTGTCTTTATAAATCGAATGATACTAATGAATAACAACATTCCACCTATCCACCTTGAAGGTCCCATTCATCGATTGTTCAACAGTTGGAATTCAGACAAAATTCCGAGAAAAATCAATCGTTGATATCATCATCAATCAAACAGTATCCTTTTCTTGCCATCAAACAATGAGCTTTTGTAGTAGTAATGATGGAAAAACCAGTTGTCATCGGAGAGTATTGTGTCTTTTAGTGATCAATTTCAATTCAAGAAACAAGTGTTTGAATAACAAGTGTTCATATCATTGAGATTATTGGAACTTCTTGAAATGGCAACTAAAATAAAATCGTCAACAGAATTAGTGGGAGACTTGACTGTCTGGTAGTTTAGATTCACTGGTATTTTAATATCTTATTAAGTCGAGTAGTTCATTTTGATACGAAGTAAATTCCTAAGAACGTAATGAGATTCGTATGGAGCGAGTACATAACGATCGCCCAGTCTCGACGTGTGACCCTGACATTCACTTCTAATCCTACGGTTAGGCATAATTTCTACATAATTCTACTATGAAGCCTGTCAAGAGTTGGTAACTAATAGAGCCACTTTCCGACCACTTATGCGTTCTGAAGAGGCTCAGCTCTCTCCAAAGGGGACTTAATCTGTTGATGGAGAGTTTCAACACCTGACAGTCGCATTCGCCTCCTTTGTCAAGCCGTAATAATTGTGAAGGTCCCTTTGTCAACTCGATGATGGTGTCAGAAAGTACGCTATTGAAAGTCACTGGAAACTTGACTTTTCACGAAAAATACAACCTGTATTATATTAACCTACCTCTTGTAAAGAACAAATCTTGAATATGGCGGAACGTACCACAAACCGCATGATCAATTTTTGTTAAAAAAGACTTGTTAGACTTTCATAAAAATGTTGAACTAGAGATTTAGACGTAGGAAAAAAAAAAAAAAAATTAGACGTCGGAGCTCACCGTTGGGAGGTAGGTACAATAAAACCTACATCCTTTCTTGGTTGGCTCTTGGTATTAAATGGTTTAATTTATAAACCCTTCAAAGTATTAAATCTGTTTATTAATCGAAACTATCTACAAGCAGCTATCTCGTGACAAGGATATGTCTATTGTGTAATGAACATCTATAGAACATTTATGCATGTCAAAATTTGACATCATTTTTTTAAATTCCAATTAATATTTATTGCACCAAGGGATTAAAATTATTAGCAACATTTCTAAGACAATATTAATTGGTAAATATCTACATAGTTACCTGATGTAAAATACCTAAAATGAAATTAGTTTATATCGACACCCTAAAGCACAAAGGGGCTATGTCCATCCACCTTCCACATTTTTAATTTTTTTTTAATTTCAGAAAAATTCAAATTCAACAAAACTATTATTGAGTTTTTTTTTACGATAATAGCTTGAAAATTTATTGAGGAAAATAAATAGTTTAGTGTAATAAGCCATTATTTTAGGAATTTGTGCATTGGTAATAACTTCTTTTGTATTTTTTACAAAACTCCGTTTTTGGACATAGCACCTTTGTGTTCTAAGGTATCGATATATTAACAAATAGATGTTCTGAAAAAAAGACAATATTAATATGAGTTACAGAAACGAGAGTACACTTACATACTTCATTTTAGGCTTTTTAATGTCTCATGGAAACTTCATGAAAACACCACTCCCTACTGCCTCAGATCGTGAGGTTGTCATCTTTTCAGCCGACTGAACTGATCAGCCAGTAGCTTCACAGCCTACTCGTTGATAAGAACTTTTAGCCTCTAATGACGGGCTATTCTTTGAGTTTTGATGACTTCATTTATTTTTACGAATTTTAAGGACCTCGTGGATGTCACCATTCATTCATATCATCAAATCATCAATGCTTGACTGCAGTACTTTGTTCTGGAATCGTCAGAATGTCGTGTTCTCTTCGAGAGATGTAGCAGCCCTAGAGTGGTACACCACATACGTCCATACTGGCTTAAAAACCGGATTATGCAATATCAATTTGTTCTGAATTTTGATCGTCTACCAACCAAACAATATATTTTTCGGAATTTGGTGTCCAAATTAGACATTATGGCAATTACTATGTACGAATAGATTGCCCAAACTGTGACGGTGTTGAATAATTTCGAATTTAGCTCTTTGGGAGTAAACTAGCGTTGCCAAATGTTATCGTTCGAGATTGAAGTAAACAAGACCAGTAGTAGACATAGCTCCCAAGATCTCAAGTGGAGTTTGTCAAAGTTACAGGAGATACAACGAAATCCTATTAATTGAGATCCCACTATTACCTCAATGGTAATCATACAGCGTTATCTGATTTGGAATGTTGCCTAACGCCGTTGATACCACGAATCCGCAAACTGGTGAAATTCGGCAGCTCCGGAAGTTGTTACGTGGGCTTCCCCATTAAGTTGCCCATTACAAAGATCCTATCTTGTGAATGAACCCGTCCCTCCTCTCTTGAAAACCTTGAATAAACCTGTTCCTTCAGCTTCTTCGATCATTGCTTTCCTCTCTTGGAAGATAAAAGTAATAATGTCAGTGTCGTGATACCGGTCGACGTAATTTTCACTTTATTCTCACCTCAGGATCGTCCGATTTCTATTGTAGTTTGTTAGAAAGTTAAAAAAAAGAAATCGAAGCTTTTGTGGCTGCCTCAAAGTTTTTGATACTTATATTTTGAAAACGCTTTGAAAGAACTCATACGTTCCCTTTGCTCAAGCGGTAATTATAAAACTGTATTGTCGACCCCAAAAACATTTGAATTAGCTTAATAGGTGTTGTTGAAGAGGCAAATCGAGTTTGTACTTACAGAGTTCTCAATACAACAAAGCCGGAGCCAACAAACCAAGTTAAGAGCCAATGAGTTCATTTCAGAGGCTACCAATCAGTGGAGGAAATCTACCGCCTTGTGGTATAAACCCCCTCTTTCGTTCCGTATGTAGCTAAACCTCCTGAAAAGTCCTTTTCCGAGTGGGTAAAACGGGGATAGAAGACGTCGGAAAGGAAGGAAGAGGGTTATCCCCCTGATTTGAATTGGTAAATATCGGTCGATATTTAGTACATTTTGGTTATCGTCGTTGCCAGGACTCGTCGTTCGGCTTGGAGCGGAATTCGAAACCTTTCTCGTTTATTCAATTTTCTGGGAGATGGATCCGGTGGGAATTCAGTGGGATTTGCGTGGCTCAACCGTTTGATAAGTAGGTTGGTATATTTTACAAAGGTAGAACCTAGGAAACAAACGATGCGTTAAAGCAACAGTTTTGTGTCGTACTTATAAAATCCGAACCCTAACATTCTGAATTTTTGTATTTTTGATGTGTGAAATAGATATTTCTACCAGCACATTGAATATCCAAAATCAATTATCCCACAAAGAATGTTTGTTTTTAAAATAGTGGACCACTACACAATTTCCATCTCTGTTATTTGTGATGATATCGGAAAACTTGTCAAACTTTACTTATACTTGTAAAACTTGTTATCTTCCCCTTATTTTTTCAAAGAATAAATTAGACTATTATATTTTGGCGCGACGGGCTTGAACCAGCTTTGTTATTTGTGTATAGAACCTTGATTTTTTAAATTGCAGACAAATTTTATAAACATTTTACTTCAACAATTTTTTTATCGAATTTTCAAAAAAAAAAAAAAAAAAAAATGAACACCATGTGTTGGTAGTAATGAAATATGAAACTTCAAATGAAAGATTTCTTTGAAAAATCGCCATCAACTCATGCTGCATAAGTGGACTTTTTGGACGCACTCAGGAGCGTCCAGAAACGAGCAAAGTTAGTCTCAGTAAGTAAGTACTCCCGTTTCCGCGTTGGTATAATATACCAATTTTTAATTTTTTAAAAATATTTTAAATTATAATATTATTATAATTTAAAATATTTTTAAAAAATTAAAAAATTAACGAGAAAGGGTTCAAATTGATTAAAAAGGAACATAGGTATATAATCAAATGACGTTAAAAACGAAAAAAACTTTTTTTAAGCAATTATTCTTACAAAACCAAGATAATGCGGAAAAGTCACATCACCATGCAAAAAGTAAAGAATCATGGAATTTACCGAGGGTTTACGTGGTTTCTTCTCCTGGGTGCGTTCAGGGTGGGTTTAGCAATAAAAATTGGGGGGTTTCTCTTGAAAAAACAAAATTTAGTGCGAGCAAAATGTGACCCACCCCGCTATCCATTATGCTGTTTAGCAACTAGCGCTTGCACCATAGTAATATTATTTTGTGGTGAACTGATCTTTTTTGACCTCTAAAAGTCGCCCAAAGAAATTTTCCAATCAGAGTTCAATAAATTATTAAATGTACCTAGTTTTCCTGTTTTTTTAAAATATTGCTTACCATCTTGATTTTATTCCGAGTCGTGTTTTATAAAAATTCAATGTGTTGTGGTTTTAGCCGCTCACGGTATATATTTTGATTCTGGGATTTATTTAACCCCCAATGAGATACCTGCTTTTACTAAAAACTCTCCAAATTCGGTAGTCATATAGAATTACTACGTGATACGGTTATGTATTACGTTTATGGTTTGAAGTAGCAGGTATAACCAGAATGTTGGTGTAAATTGAACGTATAATGTTATGTAAACATTATACAAAGTATATACCAATACGTGTACATCGTTGGATGCTCTCAAATCCAGCCAGGTCTTAGCCGCATAACTAAGAAGTTAAAATTACACTGAGAAGATGGGGGTTGAGAACCTCAAGAAGATAAACATCGTACTAACTCCTTCCTCGAATAATTTCAAGCATAATATACCAAGTTTAATCGCCTAGACTCGTGTTCTTTATAAGTCCTTGATAGCCCAAGATTTTCACGGTCGCTCGTATAAATACGTGTATTTTCCTAGGTTGGTGAGGGGAGGGCAGACTTTCAAAGTAGTAGATACAGTTAATGGAATGGAGAAAGGGGAAACACAGCTTGAGTTAGGTCATGGCAGCCGACCTTTCCAATAGTTCCAAAATATTGTCCTCTCTCCCCTCTCCTATCCAAGACCGGGAGTTTAACCTCAGGTTTTTTGGCACAGCTACGAAACCTAACCCTCGGTTAAGGGAACGGATATTAACCCCAAACGCTGTTGTTCCTCATGGAAACTTGAACCTTTTCGGGTTGCTTTGACTATAAATATTAATGAGGGCCCGTTGTGTGGTCGTCGTGGGGGTTGGTCGGAAAATTTAGTCAACTCGTTACCGGCGGAATTTTCTCCTGATTTATCTGACCCCGGGGAAATACGAAAGGCCGTTTACTCCTTTCGTTTGAGCCGTTTCTTGATTATCCCCGTTGAGATTTGAATAAGCATTAGAAGCATCTGGAAGGGGATTTCAGAAAAACGACGTTGCAAACATTAATTTGACTTTATAAGTTAAATCAATCAATGTCAACATTCCAAATTCCGAAGCGAAGCTCTTTCGAAGTTTAAATTTCTCTCAACTGAAAAAGAGAACAAAGCACCTCTCAAAGCAGCACATCAAATGGGTCTGATCAAATTTTTAATGTTTTAGGTCAAAATGTTTCAGGAGATTTATATATATGGGCATACTATTTAATTATTCCTTCTTTATGTTAGGTACGTGGCTCTCTCCGTCCAGTAGTCAAAGTCAGTAGTCCAGTAGTCAAAGGGATCTCCAAAGAAAATGATTATACAATCACGATTGCTGCCCCATTGATCTTGGTGACTTCGTGGATTTGGATTTTATTTGTTTGAAGACCAGAGAAGAAGGATCTCAGCCCTCCAGGTCAAAAATCACTGGGTGACAAAAATCAAAATTGGCAAGAAATGTGGCTTTTTTTTTTTTTTTTTGTTTTTTTAACGTCTCAAAGTAAAACTTGGGCGTCTTCAGGCGATTAATCTGGGCTGAAGGAGGACAGCACTCAATGGAGAAAAAAATAACCACATACGAGTATAAATCCGTTCTATACCAAATCTTCATAACCTGATATGGAGGATAACGGTTTCGTAGAAAATTGAAAACGGGTGGAACAGAACGTAGAAGAAGAACAGAAGATAAGTAGCTCGGCACCATGTAGGACAGGTAAAAAATAATATTTTTATTGAAACACCCTGAAATCGCCAATTATTGACGAAAATGCTCCCGAATGTGCCATAGAGTGTGAATATCGCTGAATAAGCTCTTTAAACAACTTAGTTTTGATAAAAACCAGTACTTTCCATAAAGATAAAATTAAGAATAACGCCATCACCCTATGGGAGAACTCCTTGATGGGAGAACAATAAAATCTGCTTTTGACGATGCTACCTCAATCGAGGATGTTCCAATAAGAAAAGATCAGCATTCAAATTAAAGGTCCTATCTAAACTCGTTCCTTGAAAAAAAAAATTCATCGTGGCCTTCAAAATGAATTAAGAGGGATTCGATATAAGAATAAACGCTGTAACTTACAGAGCTTATGCATAGTAATATATATTCCCCTTAATTTGTTTGCATCCTCACGTTTTTCTCGAACCCCTTTTTTGTTCTGTAACACTGGAAATAGAATTCAGCGACTGTGATCAGTGGAACAACGCAATCGGCTCGAACTCGTTTAAAAGTTTTCTAATTCAGGTCTCGACCTCCCTTGCTTAAATTCAATCCGTGGTGGACCCCCGGTGGATTATTATCAAATCTTCGGTGGACTCGTGAGCTTGAATATTATATCGAATAGATGGATATTTTTGCATATGAGTTAGGGATGAAAAGAATTCGACACCACATAAAAGATTCTCATTATCTTAATCGACAGTAGGAGGAATTATTTGTCGTATCCTTGCGCTTACAAGTTGTCCATAAAGTAAAAAGGTCATAAAAATTGAAGGTCGTTAAAAATTGAATATACTTATTAATGGAAAAATGTTGAGGAATTATCTCATCTAGACATCCAACTAGACCATTGATTTTCAAATACTATAGGCTTCTAACTATGAGTACTCTGAGTTTTTCAGTCAAATCTAATGAAACTACCTTTGAAGAAAAATGAATCCGTGAAGTCAGGGAGTATTATGACACTCGTGGAATAACACTGGTACAAGTCCATACACCTCCATTACCTCACAAACATTATACCGAATATGGGAGGTGAGCGTAATGAGATGCACAGTTTCGTTTGTATCAAAGAGTTCGTCTAACCAAGAGCTATTCAAACATACTGAGAAGGGGTTTCAGATGGCACTAAATGGAGGAATGAATCTGGCATTAGAAAGGTGAGGGACCTTTGATGACTTGGACTAACGCTAATCGCTCCCTGCACCTAATCAACGCTTGAGATTAGCGGGAGAACCAGCTATGAAAGGCTCGTCTGGAAGGGCGGAGAGGCTTTTGAATCTGAAATTGGAAACGATTGATCGAGTCTATTCAGTGTGAACGGACTCAGGAAACCAAAGCCCATTCTAAAGGTAGGTTGCGGAATTCTCACATTTGGCATCATTCAAAGGCATTTAACACGCTGATTACGGTAGGTCACGATTTGTTAAGGTGAAGCTTAAGGAATCGACCGCTGAACTTAGTTCAATGAGGTGGAAGTGTGATAACTGTGAAATCAGCGAAACAATAGCATGAGAAGCCATCAATGTTGAGTCAACCTATAGGCGGATAATATGAGCTTGGGTTTGAACAATGAATATTAAAGAGTTACACTTCATAATAACATTATAATAATATTATTATTAAGAGCAAGTTACCCGTACATTGCATGAGCCAGTGGATGATGATGATGACTGTTGCTACCATTTCCTCTCAATGTTATACAAACTCTTAGAACAGTATTTGCATCGAACTGCGACTCCAATTTTTGGAAGTATATCACACGTTTATGAGTAGCATCAACTTACATTCAAAACCGTATTTCGCACCGAATTATAGTAGTATTATTCTTCATCCATCTGTGAAGATCACATATTTTTCATTGGCTAATGATACTGTCGTAATAAAAAAACTAAATAAAAAACTATACCTATCTACTACGATATCCATCGTAGTGGGCGAACAATGGAACTAGGGGCTTGAGTCTTTGCTAGACCGAGGGTGATTCATTTGTATTAATTTATCATCCAACCCTAAATGAACTGTTCGTCCCTCAGTACTCTGGTTGTATGGTATGGGTTGTATGGGTGGTCTCACCCCATACAAAAAAACGCTTTAGAGTTGGATTTTGCATGATCGATTGGGAAATAGATAGCCCAAATTCGTTCCTCACGTTAGCTAATTCTGGGAACGTTTATCAGAAGTTTGCATGATTATTTGATATTGTACAAAGGGTTGAGGTTAAGGGAACACCTCGATTATCTCACCGAAATGTATTTTTCCGCTACGCATAAACTAGCTTCCGACGTTGATCTAGCGAAAGCCCGGGCCAGTCCAGGAAGCCTCCCACATCCATCTTCCAAACCTGACGGTGAAACCGGACGACCCCCAGCGACGGAAGGCGAACCATTTGTCATACCCAGAGTCGCTTACTGTTCAACGATGAATCATTCAAATCCATCAACACCTTCAGTGACGTAGTATCGACTCGGACCGCCACAAAAGGGCGAGAAAATAAGGGCAAAGTTACGAATCGGCCCTTTGTAGATTATAATGTCCTCGACCATTACCTAAACCTGAGTTTATAGGTTTGGCGTCACAATGCTACCACACTCTAAGAAAGATTGATCGATGAGTTGATTTTCACAATGTATCGTTGAATGAGGGGAAATTCGTGGAAGTGCCCCGTTGGAAGAAATTTCATGTCGCTCACACTACCGCCTGCTTCAGAACAGAGCCATAGCTGCAACCGCTATTCGGGGAAAGAAGTTTTGTGATTCTAACCACCATGAGTTGTATTTCCAGATAAATTCATTGTGTGGATTGATCTTTTTGAAGACCTTGTAGCAGCAAAATAATAAATTTCTTTAGATGACGTTTCTGTTCAACTGTGTGGACCCTATTCATACCTATGAAGGACGAAAACACATTATTTAATTGTGGATGATATTAGTACAATTCTACGTGGTTAAAGTAGTTATGTTTCAAGAAGTCTTGTGAGATAAAATAGATCCTACTCACTTTAATAGAATCAGATCTATTTTATCTTATAAGACTTCACAAAACAGTAATCAATCATGTTGAATAGTTATTTTTTGTAATACGTGCCTACTAACACAAAAATTTATTTTATGTGTTTCCACAGGTATGTTATCACTTACCTTCAATATATTCACTTTCTCAGTCAAATTAAATTACTATTTCAAAATTTAAGTACAATAAGTTGAAATCACAAGTTGAAAAAAAAAAAAAAAAAAATCAGAACTTATTATTTTTAAACGGATTTTTTTGGGTCCTGAACCAAAACAGATGTATGTCTACCATAACTGTTCATCTGAAGTATGACATTATTGTTCATTCAGTCTCTTTGCATTTGGGAGATTAAAACTCTTGTCTATCTGATTATCAAGCAAAGATATCAAACCTCCAGCTACAGTAGTTCAACTCGCCGTCCCTTTCAAGAAAAAAAGTCACAAAGAAGACGGAAAAGTTACAAATCTTCTCTCAATTGGGTGTAATGTCCTCGACCATTAACCTAACCCATTTATTGGAAATCGTCTCTCACTCTTCAAAGAAGATTGATCGTTGGGAGGCTTTTTTTTCTATTGATAGCTCGTGAAAATGGGAAAACGACTTTGAAAGGAGATTGTGTTGCTTCGGAGAGCATGAGATATTGAGTTCTGAGAGGCTGTGCCAGATAACCGTCTCTCCAAGAGCAAAGGTAAAGAATGTATTTCGTTTCGAGTGTTGATGCTTCGGCTTCCCCACCGCGGTTCGATACATTTATCGGTCATGGTTGTTGTTTGATCGCCGGCGAAAAACATTTTTCCCGATTTATATTTCCAAAGGTTTCGTTTCGTTTTCTGCAAAATAACTGAGGTTGTTGCCCTTGATGATAAATCTCAGTTATTTGTTTGACCTCGAAAATCTGAGAGACCTGGTTAAATAAATTGATATTCTTACACAAGGTTTTATGTGTTACTTATGAGTTATGATTGGTGCGTCATACGAGTACATTATTAATTTGACCTTTCATCGGTATGATTGTTTTTTTTTTCTTCACTGTCAAATGTCGTTCCTAATTGTTATAGTCTTTTTGAGTTGTTTTTCCCGTTTTGTAAAAAAAGGAAAATAAAGAAGTTGTATATAAGAAAAACGAGAGTAATACATTTTTCGTCTAGGGAGTATAATAAAACTTAATATTTCCGTCGATCATATCAATGCTAGGCGTAGTTAAAAGTGTTCAGTTTTTCCGGGTTCCTGGAAAATTCTGTATCCTCTCGTAAAACGACTGCTGACAGATTCATGATTTATTCCTAATCTGTAATTCAGAAAAGTATAATAGGATAACAGCAAAAAGTAGTTAAGAAACAAAAAAAGAAAGTATATAAAAGTAAGTAATAAAAAGCAGTAACATTTTTTTCCTATAAAAATCGACAACGACTTTGATTTATAGAAAAGTCATGATGAGAGAAAAATTCTACAGCTTGTCATTATTTTTGTAGGAAAATTTCCTTCGCTGTTCTTCAACCACTTCTTGCAGTTATCCATTAATTCATTACCTGTATTTTCAGAATAATTTATAACAAATATCAGCAGTCGTTTTAGGCTGGTTATTCACTTGTATCAAACGGCAGCATCGTAATACCGTTCACAACATTTAGATGGATTAAGCTGGGTATCAATAAATGGGTAATTTTTCATTTGATCACTGTTTTAAAATATTGTCAAAAAAAACCATAACTTTCACTTTTACCAAAAAATTCACTTTCTTGGATTCTTGATGTTAGTTTGCTTCCAAATCATCAGGAAATTTGTTATTACCATCCTTGAACATCACTAAAAAGAAATTTCTTCTATCAAAATTATTATGGTCAAGGGAGGTTTTAAAATTATAAATGGTTATTGAAAAGTCAATCCAATTTTTCACAAAAAAAAAAAAAAAAAAAAAAAAATCGTAATCGAAATTTTTTGGTTTGTTTTATAATTTTGTATTATCAAATTTCATTTTCCTCCGTTTGATTGAATGAGGTTTTGGAACGTCGACATTTTCATTTGGTGGTACAGACAGTAAAAAGGAGGCTCCCACATATTCAGTCTTCCAAATTCGTAAGGAAATCACCTTTCAGTTCTTTGCTGATGAATAAATAATTTTGTTTGGTGGAGTTTCCCATAAAATTTAAATTTTCCCTCATGACCAGTCAATTCTCCTCAATAACTTCCTAATGTGCACCCACTCACTTATTTGAAATTCACTCATTATTGTTTGTCCCTCCAGTGCCAATCATATTTGAGCATCAATGATTCATCTTAGTCAGCGAGAGAAATGATATGTTGGTTATGAGTTGTTTTTGACTCCAGTAAAAATGGGAGCTTACAACGTGAGCTATTACGGCTCAGTCTCTATTTTTCGTACGGCCCACGCTCTGAAGTACAAGAGAAGTAGGAAACTCGAGTGGTCACAACATGAAATATGCAAAAGGCAAAAGAGTTTTCTCCTTCGAAAATGGAATTCAGTCTGGAGGCAAATATTATTGTGGCACGCACAGAGCTGCGTAATTCAACCGCTTATCCATAACCAACGTGTCTACCCCAAGACCGTCCACATTTACCTAGTCAAGTCGCATTGGACATGTTGGCTGAGCACGTACGGAGCATGTGATATTCAAATGTACCGTGACATTCTTCATTTTAGAGAGAGGTGATATTCAAATCTACCGCCGAATACGGAACGGAAAAACAGTATTTTGCATCAAGTCTACTTGAATATGAAAGTAAATTGGGATAGCTAAATTTTCCTATGCTTCTGTTTTCTAAAATAAAATTATTATTCATGATGCCAAGTCCAACTCGCAATATTAGTTGGATGGAAAATTAGTACGTTGGCAGACACGAATTTTCCACAAGACCATTGTACTGTTTCTAATAAAATAATTCGATGTTTCTAATAAAATAATTCAGAAAAAGTTCAGCTTTATGCTTGATTATTGATTCTATTTGCGATCTTGAATGGATAGAGATCTGATATTTGGTGCTTAACTTTGCGCTCCGCTCATCCTTAGGTTATTGTTGATTCAACTCTACAACCAGGGTAGGCATGATGATAGGTTTGTCCAACAGATCAGAAAATTTTGATCTTCACATTTTGCGTTTTAAAGCTTCCTGAACCATATTTAGGTTCCACGTCTATCTATGATGAATTCCTAGTCCTGGGTTTAACTGAAGGAAATCAAGGACTGGTTTTGAAGAAATTAAAATATATAAAAGTTTCTATGAAATGTGAAGTGATAGAGTGAATTGGAGGTTCCCAATGAATTTCATTTAGCCAGATAAATTTCACTGATTGAACAGCCTGAAACTCAAATACACCTAAACATCATTTACTCATTACCGATCTCTTGGTGATCCCCACTCGATTACCTGTCCAATCATGTTAAGGATTCAAGGAAGCTATGTGCCACACCCACTTTCTCAACAGGAATTGGGTAGAAAAAAATAGTTAAAACAGACTGGACTTTGATTGGCCTAGTCCTTGTTCCTTAGTAGTTATGACGAACAAGTTTGGTTCCGTGTCTGTCTGTCGGCGTGTCTGTCATGAAATCCTTGCCCTTTTCAGGGATTATGCTGGTTGACGTGTTGTTAGTCCTCTATGAAAATCATTGCCCCCAGACTGGTGGTAGCCACTGCGCATGCGAAAACTTGTATTTCCTTGTTACAGCCATAACTTCTACGTTTCTCATCTAATTTCGATGAAATTTTCATTGATTATAAATGCAGGTTGGCGTGTAGATGGTCCCCTATGAAATGCATCATCCCCGGACTGATACTAGCCGCTGCGCTTGCGCAAACGTGAAATCCTTGCCACAACCATAAGTTTCACAATTTTCATCCATTTCGAAGGAATTTTCAAGGATTGTGCAGGTTGGCGTGTAGAAGGTCTTCTATGAAAATCATTGCCCCCAGACTGGTAGTAGCTACTGCGCATGCGCTAACGTGAAATCATTGTAATATCCATAACTTCTCCTTTTTCCAACATTATTCAGAGATGTGCGGGTTGACTTGAAGAGTCCCCTATGAGGGTATTGCAAGGTACTGAGAGATTGATGTTTTGAGATTAGCTACAATTAATCGGACCATCTATACAATCGGGTTATGGATACGAGAAAGCTATGCGCCACACTCACTTGGCAGACCTTTTTATGCTCACCTGTTTCCCCTAATTTTGTTAATGAAAAGATTCAATGAACGCGAAAATGTAAGGTATGGCTTAAAGTTTCTCAAAATCTCAATTTTAGAGCAATGTTTTAAAGATTGCTTAAAGGTACATACTAGGTGTAACGGGAATCGGGAATGAAGTTCGAGGGGTATACGATGGAAGGCTGGCATTCAATCATAACCAAAACAAAAGGGTCCGTACATCTGGTCTGCCCTCGGATATCCCTAATTACTCGAAGGATGGATCGGCCTTCAAGGCAAAAACCCTTGCCAGGTAACGTACAACATTCCTTCTAATTGGTACGAATGCAAGAGTAATATTCCTGGTATCATTCTCTCCGAAAACTTCCGCTTTAATAAGTGAATGTTTTCCGTGTTTAATTAACTCTAAGTGATACTTCCGTGTTATAATTTCCACGGGGAGACGAACGGACGAACCAAAATGAAGTAGGCACGAAATGTTTTTGGGGTTGCTACAATTTACGTGACGATTTATCAGAGCTTCCTGGACATCTGTTGTAGAACCATTCTGAGAATTAAAATTTAAGAAGTCCATGTATCAACTCAAACTGGATGACTACAGAAGAAAAAATAATCACTGAGTTGTTCCTGATTTGAATAATCAATGAATTGTCATTGTTGAGAATTGTAATAATTGTAAATAATTTAATTACAATATATACAATAATTTGTAATAATTTGAACAAACTTCCATCAAAAAGTAAAACATGAATATTTCTATCTACTAGTTATCCTTTATTTTTGCTCTCGGGTTTTAATGTGTTTTTGTAGGCAGTGTTATTATGTAGCTAGTAATAAACGATATTTGGTATAAGAACGACGAAACTTCAGAGATCGATTCTGCAACCAATTCGCAACAACTTTTGCATAGCTAATTTTTTTTACTCCCCTTCAAATCCGACGTTTTTACCTAAAAAGGTTTTATTCCAGTTATTGAATTGCCACAAAAATTGTCGTGACTCCCTTTGTTTACCAGATAAGATGAGATAAATATGAGGATATCGATGTAAATAGCGTCAAATTGCCTTCCAATTTTGTTTCACAAATTTTTCACCCAAATCAGATCAAATACGTGGGTTTTTTTAGCCTGAATTTGGATTGTTGTAAAACGTTGAAGAAAAGATGTTCAAAACGCCCTAGCTTGACAAATTTTAATATCTACAGCTATTTTATGTTTTTTAATAATTTTTAATAATTTTTAGAGACAAATGACACGACTCAATGGTTCAACCGTTAGCTAGTGAAAATAAAATGAATTACCTAATTAATGCAAGTTTCATGCATTTTATCATCGATTTAAGAAAGTGTGCAATATTTAGAAGCGAATGAAACCACTCAGACGGTCAACTGTGGTTAATTGAGCAAGTCCTAAAACTTTGAATTTTTCTAATGATGTTTGCTCATTGATTTCATGACGTTCCGATGGTAAGAGCCAAGGTAGATGCAGAAAAGTGAAAAATCTCAACACAGTCATTTGGGAATAACTTTTCAATTGTGTTGATGTTTGTTCGAAAGGTTATCAACGTGATCATCAAGATCATTATTCAGTTCTATACCTGGACATTGTGTGTGTTCAACCCTGATACAAAGTTGTGATAGTTTGTAATGTAACTATGTTTCAGCCTCATGTTTGCTGCTGGTTGATTAACTTCATCAGGAATTAGGTCACAGTGTCCACCCCAACCACTCGTATAGGGGTATTTTCACGATTTTAAAACAAACGAAAACTGAGGAAATGACTCATACAAATTGCTACTCCACTAAATAATTCGCATCTCGCAATGAAAAACAGATTAACGAAATACCGTTCACGCATTCGCGTTTTGGAATAATATGTCTTTGTCGTTGCAATTATTTGCAGGTGTCACGCAAACGCCCCACAAAAATGAAAAAAAAAAGATTGCGAAATTATGAAGATATCAAGTCGTTTTCGAACCAATTTTTATTCGGTGGCTTTCATTTCGTCACGTGCTAATCCACGAAGGGATAAGGGTAGTTGAAAAATTGGGTTTTACTTGAGAGTTCATTAATCATCCAGGAGTTTTTATCAGTTTTCCCGGCAAATCGCCTCATGTGGGTTGGTATATGGATAGGTTCTCCCCCTCTTGCCGTGTCCACCACCAATCGTTCTGTAATATTTATGAACTTCTGGCTTCCTCTATCACGAGAATGTATCTATCTCCCCTCTATCTAACAGCGTTTCATCCTGTTTTCCGACCCCACGCTTGTAAGCTTTCGAGGTTGATAACTCTTTTAATCCAATATCACTTAGGCCCTCCGTATCGGTTCTCATTTCGATCAATGGGCACGTTGGGGGGCTCCAGCGCGTCGTTTTCTAATTTATTGTTCAATTGAACGGAATTTTTCTCGGTAGAGTGGTAATTGATGAAAATCCATTGAGCAAAATTTTTGTGGTGGCTGAATAACCACAAGCGTGCCATAGAGAATAGAATTATGATTACTCAACGGACCAAAATTCTCCATGTTATTGAATAGAGAAACGAGAATTAGGGAAGCAAAAATAAGAGTATTAATGCTTCACCACTGGGAGCCCTAGTACTCGTGCAGTAACTCTGAAAAATGTGGGTCCTAAAAAATTAAAATTTCGCGTTTAAGAGCTTTCTGAGCAACTTTGGTCTAGCGTCTGTATGTCTAGTCAATTCTTATCTCCCCAGCATGACTACTCGAAATCACAGTCCAAGTTGGATTGAATGTTCAGAGTTGATGCTCAAAAGTGATTTTACTTGAACATAAATTTCTAGAAGAATATACGTTCATTTTATCATAATTGCCAAAAAAAAAAAAATTTGAATTACAATTGGCAACCGAAGTAGGATAATAGTTATGTTTGTTGTATTTATGTTTCTTGTCTTGCAGTATGAACAGTTAACTGCCAAAACGATCAACCTCGTATTACTATTTCAAAGTACATGCCGCGGAAAATAAAATCTTAAAATTCTCTCTGATATCGCAATGCCAACTGATCGACTTCAGATTCGTATTTCTTTATAAATATCGTATGACTTCTATGTATATTCAAAACAGTATGTACCCACCTCATAAACCACTATAACCGATCGGTTGAGCAATCTGCAACTGTCAATTTGCCTTAATGATTGACGTAGGTTGCAACGGACTCACTTGGTATACATTTGCATCGAATTGAATCCATTATTGAAGTACGAATGTTTTCTCGGTATGGAATATTCATTGAATATCCATCGTTCATTTATGCTCACGTGTACTTTTAATCCTGCTCTCATTTCTCCCTTCAAAAAGGCTTATTTTTAACAGAGTTTATTCCTGCTCTCTTGAAAAATGTATTTGGTTCTACTCACTGAATTCCACTGTAATGAAGGTTATGGACGTAAACCGTCACATTTAAAATGTTTTAAATCCCCTCGACGAGACTCATTCGTCCCAAGAGGCGTAGAAAAAAAGAGAAGCCCTTAATACGGCCCTTGTGATTCTGCCATTTCCGCAATAAACTTCCTCGACGAAAGAATAAAGATGAGAGGGGATTTGAGAGGATGAGCTCAGAGTTGAGTAACCTCTCGACCTTGAAAAGAGGAATCCGTATTGCTGAATAAAATATGAAGAAGGCGGATTTAATACTCCTGTACCATCTCAGTAATGGAATTTGACGCAAATATTTACCAGACCTAGTTATCTTGGTTAAAAGAACGAGAAAACAAATTGTAGAAGAGAAAGAAATATCAAATATACTATTCATTTCGTTCAGGTCCCCTTTCAAATCTGGTTCCTTATCTTTTCAATTTCTTCTCTTTTGATTGGTGAAGAAATGATTCCCTTATTGAAGTCAGAGAGAATTAATGAGATTCGATCTGTGCCTTTTGATTATTAGATTTATTTTTGAAGAGTGAACCCAGGGTTTAGTAGCTCGTTCCTTTGTGAAAATCATGACCCTTTTTATCGATCGGTGATTTTCTGTATTCTTCTTTGAACATTTCAGGCCCTTCTTGAAAGTGAAGCTAAAATTATAGAACTGCCTGGCAAATATGGTTTTTGTAGTCAATTAAGGTCGTGAAGGACGCGAATTTGTGATTGTGATTGATTGTTTGGCTCTTTATTAAAATCCTTATGTACTTATATAGTTTGTTTACGACCCAGACTTATTTCCTTTGCAGTTTTTCTGATCTGGTGTTGTTTTACTGATCGAATAACGTGAACTAACTAACGACTAATAATGTGAAATGTCAGTGTTGAGAAAATGTATAAATCTCAGATGGAAAGAGTAAGACGTACCTATGACTCCATAACTCATCCATACCTAATCATAATGCGACTTTGACATTTTTTGTTGGTGGTTTTATTCAGTTCTAAATTTAATTCTCGCTCGATTATGATTATAATTTCACACACAAAAGATGATCTGCTTGATGGCAAGACCTTATATCGAAACTATTAAATTTTCAATAACAATAATATTTATAACTATCATAACTAGCAGGAAGTACAAGCAAAGATTGCTGTCGCAGAAGAAATTCTCGAACATCTCGATTAATTTCAAATCAAGATCCCAAAAGTTGATGTCCCTGATATGATCTCTTGTGTCCTAATATTGGTGCTTCGAATCGAATAATTTCTAGCAAATGATAGTCGAATGAGTTTTTGCCCTGAACCGGCATTATGCTGTTAGCGGTCGTTAGTAACTACAATTTAATCAACTGAAAAAACGACTCTACAAACCTTTATTGCCTCTGCGGTTAATGTCCCAGAGAAGTAAATCCTAGATAATAGACTTTTTTCCCTCGAGTTTCGCCGAGTTCTTGCAAAGAAAGCTCGAACTGAAAGGGCGAAGAGGAGGCAACCTAGAGACCACAAGCTATCACCATAACCTACCGTTCACAACATTAAGCAGGACAAAAGCTTTGGTATCCTACAGCTTCGGCTCAACATAGCGGAAGACCCATACCCCCATAGGAAAACCGCCTCAGGGGCTAAAACAATAGAACAAATGAAATCTCCTTCGGGGTTTTCACCCTTGGCCACCGCACCACTCCCTCAAACCACCAGAAAGTTATTTAATGAGGCATAAAACGGAATGGAATCCTTAAAGTAGTCTGCAAACCGTTCCTGATAAAAGAGCGCGTATAAGATGGAAAAAGCCTACCCCAATGGGTCTGCAGTTAAGGGGCTCATTCCGAGGGTCCCCTTTTGATATTACTAGACATTAACTTTGCTCTTCCAATTTTTTTCAGTCCCTCCGGAGTTCTTTACCCTCGTTCTATTCAGGTTTAATTTGAGCGTGCAAAAAAGGTGCTAACGTTTAAGGCTTTCCACATTGCCCTTTCGCTCCTCTTGAACAATAAATTACGGTTCGATTTGAAAACGTGGAGACACTCAATTTCAACACTTTGGGAAAATTGATGTTTATGAGGGCCGCTTCTCGTTATAATATCATCAAAGTATGACCAATTTTATAGGAAGAATACAAGCGAAAAGGGTCGGGTGGGTTGGGGGGGGGGGGGCTTCATATGCCTTCATTTCAATAACCTTGTTATACAGGGTGTTAACGTATAAGGTAGCGACGCCGCAAAATTTCCAGTCTACCTCTAATTTGCGATTGAAAGTGTCTCAGCATTTTTTTAGATGTATTGTATCGTGTTTTCGATATTATGTCACTAAAACATCCGTAACTTACTTTGGATACAGTAGAACATTAGAATTGATT
Organism: Apolygus lucorum; assembly: GCA_009739505.2. Classification (NCBI taxonomy): domain Eukaryota; kingdom Metazoa; phylum Arthropoda; class Insecta; order Hemiptera; family Miridae; genus Apolygus; species Apolygus lucorum. Next base: position 30,522,739 of record CM019178.2, on the reverse strand, counting down.
TAATTTACAAAATACATATTACAAAACTAATCTACAATCTTTGCTTTTAATAAATGAAATTTTATCTAATTTGTATGAATGTTGATTGTTGAGAAACATTCAGTAAGTCAAGATGAAGTTGAAGTCTTTTTCATCCTGAAGCACCATTTGCAAAGCTCGATAAACCTACAGAAACGTTGTTTACTCCTCTCGCAGGTTTCAGGATTAATGGGGGGACAAAACACATTAGTCATCCTTCTAAATAGGGCGTAATGAATGGTTTGAGGAAGGTGGAGTCGGCACATGAGTGGAATGGTGGCAGGAAGAATCCCTCTATCTGTAAAACCGTAATGGCCCTGTAGTGGTTCTGAAGGGGTGAAGGCATCAACTGTTCGTCGATCCGATGTTCCTATCCCTACTGGCAGTTCTCGTATTGTTTCACCGTTTTCCCTTTTATCATCAGGTGGCTAAGGTCTGATTGATGACGTTTCACGACCATTTCTCCCCACCAGATCATCGGAAGGCTTCTTGAGAGGGTTGTTGACCCAAGAGAGTCAACACCTATAATCGAACGTTGCCACGTGTACTTACAAAACCCGCTACTCAAACTTTGCTTTTTCGATGACGATGGCTACATAAATATAACTAGTCGGTGTATTAGTCGTTCATGAAATGAGTTTAAGACTTTGAAACTTTCTTCCAAGTACTATCTTCAATCACAAACCGTTATTATGTCTTTCTCACAGTAGTTAGAATGACTAATAACTACTGTGAGTCTCCACTCACTGGGGAACATTTCCAGTGAAGAGACTGGGTTAATTCGTTAACTCCCTTCCGGTCCGAATTTGTCATAGCCACCCGCGGCGATGATTGTCAGATTCGGATCCGTGGTCAGCTCGGAAGGTGACGTCACCCCCCCCTCAACATGAAGACGCCGTCTCCAGCCAGAGCGTCCCTCCCTCGGCGGGGGGAGCCAATCAGAAGTCTCCACCTGGCAGGCGCCCGTCCGTCGAGGGAGCGGAGGGGGACCATCCGGAACAAAACCAACGAGCAGCCCCCTCCACAGGCAGACCCCCCTTGATATTCAGTACAAGTCATTGAGAGCCCTGCTGCCCGTGAACTTAAAACTGCTAGAGTCAACCGTCCCCGTAAATATCTTCACACGCCTTTTTCGTAAGATCCCTGACCATCGGAAATTGCCGTGTAGCGCCGAATTGATCTGGAGGAAGAGAACTTGGATTCCCTGGACGTCCGTCGCCACAACCACCACAACCGCCACATCACACCTGGAAGGATACCTCAGGGCCCTGACACGTGTGAGTGAAAACTATAACTTACCTTCTAACCATTGGCCAATGCAGTTAGGACAGTGCGTAGAAGTAATTCTGAAACAATTGGACAAAAGTCGTAAAATTGAGAGTTGTAACTTAATGCTAAATTCGTACCTGAAACACAAAGTTAACCTATACTTACCATACTCACCTTTGTTGAAAACCTGGAACATTGAACTGAAATACTCTGGAAACCTGAAACATAAAGTCAAATTGGAGTTATTATTTTGTACATTTGAAACATTATCTGAAAATCTAACCTATTGAACATTGAATCTTGTGCCATACTTACTTGTGTTGTTGCGCCCGTCAGGCTTCTTTTCGACACACCCTTCGGTGTGCCTAGTCAGAAAACCATTTGCATATTTAATAAACTTACCTTTTATTGTTGTAAATCTGCATTTGAATATCTTTTCTCATTTTACCTGGTTCCTCAGTGTGAAAAACCGGAGCTTGGTGACGCGTCACACTCCGCCATCTTTTCCGAAGCGTCCCTCAGACGCCTTCGTAGGCCCCTTCGGCAGCGTCGCATTTTGCGGACGCCATTTTCTCAGTAGGACGCCCTTAAGGCTAACATTTCAGATTGCATCATCCCGAGGAATTCGACTGGCCGCTTCACCGCCTCGTCACAGGTAAATACCACACGCTACCCTTGTAAAATTAACTATTGTTTCGATATTTGTTTGTCTTCCCCTTCCCACCTGAGCTCGCCACGTAAGGTTTTGTGTCATCCGGTGAACTTGGGATCGGCACGTGGCGTCACAACCTCGTGCTGCTGCCAACTGCGCCGCGAAACGAAACCTTAACCCTGTCGAACGCAAATCCCGCTTACGACTGGTGTGTCGCCACAATCGTCACAATCACCACGAGTAAGCCGGGACGCTACCTCTGTGGTCCATCGACACAATCGCCACAAGTAGCAGGCCTACAAATTTGGTGGCAGCGGAGTGGATCCCGGTGTGAGTAAGCCTCACACGAGCCCACTCAAACTCGTAGGCCGTTCGACACGAGCTCAGTTTTAAATTTAGAGTCTATCGAAACAAACTTCAAAAATAAAACACACTGAGACAGGTAAAAATAAAAATAGGTAGGCTGTACATCCATTTATTATACAGGAAAAGTGACATTAGCAGCAGCCTTCCGCACGAAACGACGCGAGAAGACGTCTCTTCTCGTAGTTGTATTTTTCTCGACTTAGACCGATTCACGCCGACAGACTTCTTCGTGCCTAGGTGGTAGTTAGTATCAATCGCTACCATGTTCCTCAATAATCCGACACCTAGCGACAGGGGGACCGAGACCCAATCGTCCTCCGGCACGGAAGCTGTAGAAACAATGACTCAGACAATGAAGGAGATGAACATTCTCCTTCAGCGTTATAATAACGTAACACACGAAGCCGATAGGGAGGACATACCGCGCTCGGTATTCCTCGAAGTAGAGCCGTGGGACCCAGACGCGACCGGTGCATTAAGTGTTGTGTCGTTTTTTGCGAATTTTGATATGGTGACCACGGGTTTGACCTCGCGACAACGATACCGTTTACTCCGCACAAAAGCGCGGGGAACCGCTAAGCAATTCCTTATCGATCGGGATGATACGCTCGACGTAGACAACGTCTACGAGATCGTCCGTGACGACATGATCAAGTGGTTCCAAAAGGAAAATCCACAACACGCCGCCGCCCTCCTGTGGACAGTCAAGCGGAACGCCACAGAAACGCTCCGCCAATTTGCCGACCGAGTCCGCAGCCTAGCCCGGTGTGCCGTCATGGAGGAGGGAAGACAACTCCGACGTCACGAACGCAACGATTGGGTGGAAAGAAAAACCCTAAGCGCTTTCATCCGCGGTGTCAGCAAAAATATGAGTGCGCTGCTGATCACAAATCGCCCCCGATCGATCCAGGACGCGCTGAGCAAGGCGGAGGAATTGGAGGAAACCCTAGACGACACGATCGACACAGACGAACGTTGGGACTTAGCGGCCATTACCAACGACCGCCGATGTTACAACTGCGGAAGTCCTGAACATTTCGCCGCTCGATGCCCGCGAAAAGACGAACCCCTACAGCGTCATAATCGACACAGGGATGAGGACCACCGCCAAGATAAGCCCAGCGAGCGCCGAAGCGCCGAGAAACCAACCCCACGATACCCGTGTATGTTTTGCGCGGACAAAACACATTTTCCCGTAAGTTGCCCATTCAGCCCGAACAAGACCATATTTTGTGACTTCTGTGGCGTCCGAGAACATCTAGAGGAGGATTGTTACAAAAAGAAACGTCTCCTCCCCGTGTCGCAACCTGTCATGGCGCCGGCACATTCAATGGAGGTCGCCCGTTACAAAAAGCCAATCGAGGAGGCACATGTTCCCGCCGTGGAAGCTCCAATGTCGCGGACGATGAAAATTACCGTGGGACTAGGCCCGGAGGAACGAGAGATGACCCTTGACACCGGAGCTACGCTTTCGGTACTTTCAACACCCGTAAAGGGAATTCCAATTCTCCCAACCCGAGCGATCGCGTGGGGAGCTGATGGAATGCCCCTACATTTCTCCGGAGAGCAACGCGTCGTCACAAGGATTGGCGAATGTGTATTTGAACACACATTCTTGGTATTCGCAAGGAGAAGCGCTACGCTTGATCTTTTGGGGCTCGACGTACTTCGAAGGGTACCCATCACATTTACAACGGGACCGGAAATGAAATTCCGCACCCCTAAAGGCGTCATCCGCCCATATACGCCGGTCGACACACCCGAGGAAATCTACAGCGTGGGGGTAGTGTTGCGGCCCGAGGGGCGGGAATTTGGGACGTTTGTGGATCAAAATGAAAGTCATGATCACAGCGCTCCTCTCCCTAGCACCCCTTCGGTGGCAACAACTGCCTCCGCCACGCAAAAACCATCGTGCGTGGATTACGAAGAACCGGACGACGCTTCGGAGGTGCGGGCAAATTTCGCCACAAATCAAGATGGCGCCGGAAGCCTGAAGTTTTGGAATCGGCAGTTCAAGGGTGTTTCTGTCCCTATCGATACACCCGTGGAGCGGTACGACGATACACCCCGCTACGGGACCTTGACGAAGGATCCGGCCCAAAATCTTCCGCTTCCCCCGAAAGTACATTTCAGCACACCAATCTCACGATATTGTGCAACCCCCACTACTCCTACCGAGTTCCAGGAAGTTGACGACGCAAGCGACAGCACTGATCCCGCGCCGGACTCTGATGAGAAAACCTCCCTCGAAAAATGCCTCGATCGGATGCTCCACGACTACCATCGGACTTATGTCGACACGGTGGATCGACACAGTGCGACACAGTTCGACACAGAGGATCGTCACAGTGCGACACAGTTCGACACGGTGGATCGACACAGTGCGACCCAGTTCGTCACAGAGGATCGTCACAACGCGACACAGTTCGACACGGTGGATCAACACAGTGCGACCCAGTTCGTCACAGAGGATCGTCACAACGCGACACAGTTCGACACGGTGGATCGGCACAGTGCGACACAGTTCGCCACAACCGACCCATATGCTGAACCCTACCCCGATATAGTCGAAACCCCTGAGGAAACGGGTTCTGGCGTATCCCTGAGAGAAGAAAAGGCCTGTGCCGAGATTTGTTCTATTATTCCCCCGATTCAAAACTATGAAAAAGAAGTATGTCCCAGCGCCACGCCAGACGGTCTAGAAGAAGAGGAGTGGGGGGAGCTACCGACCGTCCAATGGGAAACCCCGTTACCCGAGTTCGACGTGACCTTGCAAGAGAAACTGCAACATCTCACAACTTCGGACGCGGAACCAACTAGGGAATTGTTGTGCAAATTCCGGGACTTATTTAAGCCACCTACGGGGGAGGGATGTCGATTGAACGTATCCCATGAGATAGTTACTACTCAACCCACCGTTACACAACAAAAACCCTACCCGGTTCCCCACGCCCTCCGAGACGTCGTTGAAACTCAAATCAAGGACATGCTGTCAAATGGGGTAATTAGTCCGTCTACTAGCCCGTGGTGTGCGCCGGTACTGCTCGTCAAAAAGAAAACGCCGCCGGGAGAAAAGCAGCTTTGGCGATTTTGCACGGATTTCCGACAGCTCAATAAAATCACCAAAGGAGACGCTTATCCTCTTCCCCGATTACAGGAGACCCTTGCGATGTTAGGTCAGTGTAAATGGTTCACAACCATCGACTTAATATCGGGTTATCACCAGATACCAGTTCACCCCGAGTCAAGGGAGAAAACGGCCTTTTCAGTTTTAGGACGTCATTTTCATTACGAAAAGATGCCGTTTGGACTGAAGAATGCGCCCGCTACATTTCAGCGAGTCATGAATGATACCCTCGATGGAATCCTCGGAGATCATTGTCTCGTTTACCTGGATGACATCATAGTATTTTCCGCCACTCGAGAGGAACACCTCCAGAAATTGACCCAGGTTTTCGATCGATTGACCGAGGCCCGCCTGCAAGTGAACTTGTCGAAATGCGAGTTTTTGAAAAACGAGGTTCGCTTTCTAGGTCACCGCATCACGCCCGACGGAATCCTTACCGAGCCCGAGAAGGTCAAGGCCATTAAGGAATTTCCCGTACCTACCTCGGCGTTGAAACTGCAGTCGTTTTTGGGGCTGGCTGGGTTTTACCGGAGGTTCATACCTCGATACTCGGAGCTCTCGGTACCCTTGACCGACCTCCTCCAGAAGAACCGACCCTTCGAGTGGACAAGTAAACAACAACAAGCGTTCGACGAACTCAAGGTCAAGTTGACCGAGGAACCCGTACTCGCCTTTCCTGACCTGAATAAACCCTTTGTGTTGGCCACCGACGCTTCCGGCTCCGCTTTGGGGGCTGTCCTTTCGCAGAACTTTGAAGGAGAAGAGAGGCCCGTGGCGTATGCAAGTCGAAAACTAAATCCGGCCGAAACCAGATATTCCGTCACGGAGAGAGAGCTACTCGCCGTTGTGTGGGCGGTACGCCATTTTCAAGAATATCTTTTAGGCCAGACCTTTGAACTTCAAACGGACCACATGGCACTCACGGCCGCGATGCACCTCCGCGACCCGACATCGCGAATCGGGAGGTGGGTTCTCCGACTTGCTGAATACGACTTCGTTCCCCGGTACAGACCCGGAACTCAGATGAAACATGCGGACGGATTGAGTCGAATGGATATAGCCGTTGTGAATCTCGATTTCCCGCGCGAGCTGATGATCGCTGCACAGGATCTCGATGATTGGGTCCAATCGATGGTTTTGAGTCGCGGTAAAGAAGGATTGCGAAAAGCTAACGGAGTGTGGGAAATGAGAGTGCGACACGATGGTAGACACGAATGGGTGCCCCTCATCCCGAGTTCACTTCGTGAATGGTTGATCGACCGATGCCATAAGAATGAGTGGGCGGGACACCCCGGAGCCGACGTAACGGAAAAGGTGGTGAGACGACTAGGAAACTGGCCCGGATTATCGAGAGACGTCAAAGAGCAGGTACAACGTTGTGAAACGTGTTTACGTCGCAACACCCCGACGAATCTGAAAAGTCCGATTCAGAAGCCGCTCCTCCCCGAGAGACCCGGACACATCGTCGGTATCGACTTCGTGGGGCCCATCGTGACGAATGGAAAATCCAAATACCTCCTCACCGTAATCGACCATTTTACTAAGTATGCTGAAGCATACGTTACCACCAATTGTACCGCCTCTACTGTCGCGCAAGTTTTAGCAAAGGAATTTATACCAAGACACGGTGTGCCCGAGAGACTTGTTTCGGACCGTGGAACCGCCTTCACCGCCGGATCGACACGCGAACTTTGTGCCCAATGGGGCATACGGCAGATCTTCACGACCGCGTACCACCCGGAAGGAAATGGGGTGTGCGAGCGTTTCCACCGAACCTTGACCAATATCTTGGCGAAAATTACCAAGAAAACTAAGGATTGGGAAACCATGTTGCCCGTAGCACTCGCAGCGTATCGATCCAGCCCCCATAAGAGTACTGGATTTACTCCAAATTTTCTTACCTTTGGGAGGGAAATACGCCTGCCGAACGACACCTTTCAAGGACTTCGAACCCCCTTACCTGAGTCCTCCTTGTTGAAGAATCTCCGAATGGCCCGTGACGCCACGACACAGTGCCTACATGAAGCCTGGAAGAAACGGACAGAAGCCATCAACGCCCGCCGCTCTCTACGCTCTTTTGAGGCAGGGGATATGGTGTACCTAAAAGACATGCAGCCGCCCCCAGGTGTCGTGAAAAAATTCTGGAGTCCATGGAGTGGACCGTGGACGGTGCTAAAGAAACACTCGAATGTTACTTACGAAATCAGGGACTCACCCGATATAAAACGTCAGGTAGTACACATTAACCGCCTCAAACCGGCCTTTGTGCTGGGTGTACCGGACGATACGTTCCTGGACCATACCAAATCCCATCAAACCCCGGAAATAGACACAATAAGGAACATTCACGAAACGGAAACGGGGATACAGGAAGAGATGATGGAAGACTCGGATGAGGAACTACGATGGCCGCCTTCAGGACCGACCATGATGGAATGTGGCGATGTGCCGACCGAATTTCATGAGAACGCTCCCACTACACCATTTTCGGAAAAGTCGAACCAGGGGACTGCTTCGCCACAACCGACTCACCTCGAGGACGCGGATCGACACTCAGATCGCTCCTCGACCAGTGAAGAAGATAAAAGCGTCAGCCACCCTTCGGGAAACGCAGCCGAAAACCCAGCGGGAGATTCACAACGCCCGGTCAACCATTCCGAGGACGCTCGCCACAGCGAACACGATCGCCACAGCGAACACGATAGCCACAGCGAACACGATCGCCACAGCGGCCACGATCGCCACAGCGGCCACGATCGCCACAGCGAACACGATCGCCACAGCGACCACGATCGCCACAGCAGCAGTCCTCACCAGGAACCAGTAGTTCGCAAAGCCGAGGAGCCGTCTACACCTGAAGGTCTACCTCCGAAGCGACCCCGAGGAGAGGCGCCAACCGGAACCACGCCGTATTCGTTCCGCCAACGTGACCCTTCCGTAAATTATAAGCAACTCCACTTAGGCCGAAAGACAAACTGACTGACTACTAGGAAAGACTGACAACGACCTCGACATATGGTCCTTCCGACCAACAAACTTCACTTGGGTCCTTCAGACCAACAAACTTCACTTGGGTCCTTCAGACCAACAAACTTCACTTAGGTCCTTCAGACCAAGCCGAACCATTACTTCTGCTACCTTCCTAACAAGGCCAGAATAATTTGTGTGAAGTACCCTGAGATCAATTCCTGAGTCACTTTTCCTAGGCAGGATGTTACAGTAGGGCGTTTATTTGTTTGTTGTAGGATGGCACAAGAACCGCTAGATGAGTGGATAGTAGACGGGGGTCCCCAGTCACCGGACCCCATGGTGGAACTCATGAGGAGGCGGACCGAAAGATTTATCGCCAACCTGCGGGACCAGTCGCCGGGACACGTAAACACGCCCGCGCCACCCGACGACCCTTACGACGTACTGGAAACGCTCTCCAACTTCGTGCGATTCACAATGTGTGGCGACACACCGACCAGCCGCCACACGTCAGGGAATTCGGCGCTCCTCACGATCCTCCAGATACACAGATGGATTCCCGTCTACCAGAGGATCGTGCAGGAGCGGGACGCATTGTTGGACCGCCAAGCCAAGTGGCTGCTGGATCGACAACAACTGATCCAGCAACGGGACGCAACCGTGGCGGAGTCCAAGGCAGCCAACGCACAGGTGGTGGTGGAGCCACCTGCGGCGAAGACCGCCACACCTGAGGCAATCAACCAGCTATCTGCAGAGGCACCTGCGGCGAGGTCTGCGGAGGCTGAGGGGAAGTTGGCTCGCTCCCCAGCTCCGCCTCCAGCTTCGTCCCCCGCCCCGTCACCAGTGCCTCAGGTCATCGAGGGCAGCAGCCCGGCACCAAACCCGTACGTGGCCTTAACACCACTTCACTCGCCGCCAACGACGCCTCTACCACCCCGGCGCGCGCGTGGAAGAGTCAGCTCATACGAAGAGTCACCCACCCGGGACGTGCCACCGACACCCGGGCGCTCTCCTACCACCTCCAGCGAAGACGAGGCAGCACCGGCCAAGACCGTACCACCTCCGGCCCATCCAAGGATCGTGCTACGGATCAGCAAGAAGCGCCAATGCCCTGTCTGCACCAAGAAGGTACCGCAGCTCTTTGTCTTCCGGTGCCCAGGGTGCAAGGAGTTCTGGCAACGTCTAAAGAACTTTCATCGCCAGGGACGACCACTGCCGGAGTGCCCCGAGGACCACCGGGCACAACGCGACCCAGCCAACTGTCGCGGGTGTCGTCGCCACGCCTACGAGCTGGCCATAAGGAAGGCGCGTCCCTTGGCTCCTCTGGGAATACCCAGCGTCGTCTTTGACAACGCTGGCTCCCGGAGGGAAGGGGGATGTGAGTCTCCACTCACTGGGGAACATTTCCAGTGAAGAGACTGGGTTAATTCGTTAACTCCCTTCCGGTCCGAATTTGTCATAGCCACCCGCGGCGATGATTGTCAGATTCGGATCCGTGGTCAGCTCGGAAGGTGACGTCACCCCCCCCTCAACATGAAGACGCCGTCTCCAGCCAGAGCGTCCCTCCCTCGGCGGGGGGAGCCAATCAGAAGTCTCCACCTGGCAGGCGCCCGTCCGTCGAGGGAGCGGAGGGGGACCATCCGGAACAAAACCAACGAGCAGCCCCCTCCACAGGCAGACCCCCCTTGATATTCAGTACAAGTCATTGAGAGCCCTGCTGCCCGTGAACTTAAAACTGCTAGAGTCAACCGTCCCCGTAAATATCTTCACACGCCTTTTTCGTAAGATCCCTGACCATCGGAAATTGCCGTGTAGCGCCGAATTGATCTGGAGGAAGAGAACTTGGATTCCCTGGACGTCCGTCGCCACAACCACCACAACCGCCACATCACACCTGGAAGGATACCTCAGGGCCCTGACACGTGTGAGTGAAAACTATAACTTACCTTCTAACCATTGGCCAATGCAGTTAGGACAGTGCGTAGAAGTAATTCTGAAACAATTGGACAAAAGTCGTAAAATTGAGAGTTGTAACTTAATGCTAAATTCGTACCTGAAACACAAAGTTAACCTATACTTACCATACTCACCTTTGTTGAAAACCTGGAACATTGAACTGAAATACTCTGGAAACCTGAAACATAAAGTCAAATTGGAGTTATTATTTTGTACATTTGAAACATTATCTGAAAATCTAACCTATTGAACATTGAATCTTGTGCCATACTTACTTGTGTTGTTGCGCCCGTCAGGCTTCTTTTCGACACACCCTTCGGTGTGCCTAGTCAGAAAACCATTTGCATATTTAATAAACTTACCTTTTATTGTTGTAAATCTGCATTTGAATATCTTTTCTCATTTTACCTGGTTCCTCAGTGTGAAAAACCGGAGCTTGGTGACGCGTCACACTCCGCCATCTTTTCCGAAGCGTCCCTCAGACGCCTTCGTAGGCCCCTTCGGCAGCGTCGCATTTTGCGGACGCCATTTTCTCAGTAGGACGCCCTTAAGGCTAACATTTCAGATTGCATCATCCCGAGGAATTCGACTGGCCGCTTCACCGCCTCGTCACAGGTAAATACCACACGCTACCCTTGTAAAATTAACTATTGTTTCGATATTTGTTTGTCTTCCCCTTCCCACCTGAGCTCGCCACGTAAGGTTTTGTGTCATCCGGTGAACTTGGGATCGGCACGTGGCGTCACAACCTCGTGCTGCTGCCAACTGCGCCGCGAAACGAAACCTTAACCCTGTCGAACGCAAATCCCGCTTACGACTGGTGTGTCGCCACAATCGTCACAATCACCACGAGTAAGCCGGGACGCTACCTCTGTGGTCCATCGACACAATCGCCACAAGTAGCAGGCCTACACTACAGAATTGCTATTTTCGTTCCGATGATCTCAGAACGCTCACCCAGACATCCAAGATCACAATCTACCAAAAACCAGGACAAAACAAAGAATAACCCCATGTACAATTTCACATTATTTTCCAGAAACTAGGGGAGATCTGTTGCATACAAAAATACTTCTTATACCAACTTTTGAGATTTTCAAATGAAAATTCCAATTCTTGAGCAATAATTTTGTTTAAGTGTGACTGCGGCACATAGTTTTTAAAGTATCCAACACCCAGTTATATAGATGATCCAATTTATAGTGGAGAATCAAACATTCAACCTCCAAATCAAGACTATATTTTTGATTATTAAATGACGATGCAATTTATGGGGAACTGTGCAGTGTCCCAAACATACAATCCGGAAAATAATAATAATAATAATAATATTATCAAAACCCGGATGAAAAATTGCATTAAATGTTGCTCTAGCGCAGTCACTACCATTGAACGGATTGTGCACTATTCCATAGGGAACCATTTTGAGCCTCATCCACAAAGTTCCCAAAAATTTCATCGACCTGGGACAAAAAATAGAATACTTAACCACCAAATTAGAGCCTCAAAGGACTTGAAATGTGGATCATATCTGCCGAAATCCCCGAATCCTTCGTACCTCCATGGTACTTTTGCCGCGAATGATACGGTCGCGGCCGTGACTTTTACTGTTGCAATTCCATTTAGTTCGAATTTCGATCGCTGCACGTAATTTCTATAAAGAGTATATATTTGCTTATCTCATGCAGCTAGGTCTGCTCCAGATCTAAGCTGCCATAAATTTATGGATTACATCAAAGTACAACATATATAAATGCTACATAGCTCAGGGATTGCCTAAATTGGTTTCCATTTTTCACGATAAAACTCTTATTTTGGACCCTTCTTCTTTTTGCTTCCGAGTCTACCAAGGTAGCGGAAGCTTTTTAAGATTAGTTTATTTTCACATATATATCGACCTAGTATTTTTTCATTATAGTTAATCACAAAATCTCTAAAAAGTACTCACTAGCTCACCCTTCTAGAATGGCATATGAGAAAATGCCTCTATAATGCAACATAATCCAGAGATCACACTTTCTGCGGTAGATGTACATGAAGCACCCTCCGTGTATTCTAATAAAATTACCTCCCTACCTCGCCGCTCTCTCTAAAAAAAATCCAATAAATAACAAATCATATTCTCCGCGAAATGTTTACCGTCAGGGTTGATTTATTGTCGAAAAAATCGAGGAAGGCCGCTTTCATAATTCAAGGGCGGGATGGAAAAATATCGGTAGAGCGGACGGACGTTTGCTGAGGGAGTGTTCCGCTAGGGTGAGAGGTTCAAGTTTTGAATGGAAGTCCTCGGGCTGGCTGTGGTTTGGGGCGGAACGGTCAGGCACAATATGCCGAGAGAACGAGATGTCTTCACTTGGCCTCGAGGGTGGGAAATATCCGTTCTGCTTCCGAGGGAAACCATCTACGAGCATCTCAATTCTCCTGGGATGGTGGTAATTCTTTGGAATGATCTTGTGCAGCCATTTATTATATTTACTACTGATACATATAGCACTATAAGTCTGTGTGCGTAGCTCTGTCCTTCATTGTGCTTTCAACTTGTATCTTCTTCAATCCCATCACTTGTCACTTCTTCGTCATGATATACTATGGTGATATAGGTAAGGATAAACTTAGGAGTTTCAAACAAGGACATACATTTCCTTTTTCCAAGGCCATTCCTCATACTTAGTTTTAGGAAAAATGACATGATTTATTTCCAAGTTAACTGGAAAGTAGGGAAGGGAAGAGAACGCCTAGGCCGTATACAGCTGAAACACTCCCAAACGAGGGAAGCAACCCCATAAGGCTGAACCAAGCTCAATCGACTCCACAACGGCTGTCATGCCCTAACATAATAATATTATGATAATATCATATTATGATACTCTCCACTCTCAAACGTTTTGGTTGAAAGTTGTAGTCATTTTGATTTATTATTTTCAATAATAAGCCTTTGGAATCGAGCAAGAAAAAAAAAATTTTAACCCCCCCTCAAAATTTGATGTTTTACGTTTCAAGGTACGTAGAATACAAAAATCGAATAAAAAAAAATTTCCGTCCGTCCGCCGTACGCCGTACGCGGCACTTTTCTTAGCAACACTGGACCGATTTGGTTCAAATTTGGTATATGGGCTCCATTTTGGGTCTAGTTGTGCCGCGAAGCTTTTGGTTGATGTAGGTCACTTCTAAGGGGTGAAAATTAAGGGTTGAAATTTTCAAGAGTGCCGTAGCTCGAAAACTCTTGAAATAAAGGTATCGTTTTTTCACCAATTTTAAATAGTATTGAATTTTTAAAAATTTTTGAGACCACCCGGAGCTCTGTAGGACAAACCGTTCGGTCCCTACGAGTACTTGAAGGTTTTCCTTCGATAAAACAGAATCATGAGTGTGAATCGCAAAAGAGGTCTAATCTCCATTCAAATTTTATCGGACTAAAATGCGATCGCTGTTCATTTCTTCGATTTGTATACAGTTTTGCCTTCTGCGTAACCAGTAATCAAATTTCCATATGAAGCATTCTATTTTTCCAATCGAATGTGAAGCGTTTAGTTCTTTCTAATAAACTTGATTGTGAAGGTGTGAAGCCAGTATGGTGTGGTAGGTAGTACCTAGCTGGTAGGTAAAGAAAAGTTGGTAGGTAAAAAAAATGTTGGTGGGTAAAAAACGCTGCAAATCATTGCTCAAAGGCTTCTTCTCTCTTCAGATCACTGATCAGCTGAGTGAGCTCCGAAGCCATTTTCAATCCTATTGAATGGAAGTGCTCTTCCAGGCGTATCCAGCATTCGAGGAGATCTTCTTCACTCCTCAGATCACTGATCAGCTGAGTGAGTTCCAAAGCCATTTTTAATCCTATTGAATGGAAGTGCTCTTCCAGGTGTCTCCAGCATTCGAGAAGATCTTCTTCACTCTCCAGATCACTGATCAGCTGAGTGAGCTCCGAAGCCATTTTCAATCCTATTGAATGGAAGTGCTCTTCCAGGCGTTTCCAGCATTCGAGGAGATCTTCTTCACTCCTCAGATCACTGATGAGCTGAGTGAGCTCCAAAGCCATTTTTAATCCTATTGAATGGAAGTGCTCTTCCAGGCGTCTCCAGCATTCGAGGAGATCTTCTTCACTCTTCAGATCGCTGTTCAGCTGAGTGAGCTCCAAAGCCATTTTCAATCCTATTGAACGCAGGAAGCTGAAATTTGAGAGGGAAGGTCAAGGGAGAATACAGATGGTGGTAGGTGCTATTGATGGAGAACCAGTGATTTATACAGAAGGGTGATCTATACAGAAAATAATAAACCTTTGAGCAATGATTTGCAGCGTTTTATGGATCAGTTTAATGACTCACGCTTCATAACTGAACTTCACGATCCGCACTAATAAGATATGTGACGATTTGACAGCATTATGGTTTGTTCACAGTGTGTCACTATTATGCCTTGAAGTTTTTTCCCATCAAGTTAAGGAATCAAAAAGTTCCATATTCCCATGTATTGCTGTGAAGCAGTGTTCCCTACTTAAGACAGTTCTACACAAAGCTGTTTGAAAATATGGATGAGATTCTAGTTTTTGGCAGTTTTTCCAAGCGGTAAATTATTACTAATAATTTGAAATGTTTGAATTCTGAAACGTCAATATGTGATGCCCAAAGAGAATTGAAGAAGAAAACAATTGCTGCAAAGCGCATCGAAATCGGCCAAAAATTTGCTGAGAAACATGCAAAAATCATTGACTATACTATTCAATGACATCGGTGCTCTCCAGTATCTAAAGGAAGTTGTTAACATTTTATTTTATTTTATTTGTCATTCAAAGCTTCGATATTCAAGTGCAGAAGAAGATTCTTGCAGAAGATGAAACCAGTAAGACGTAATAAATAGTCCCTAGCAGAAGAGAAAACCTGATTGTAAGAAACATCGCGAGAACCTCTCAAAGAAGTTTACAAGAGTTCTTAGATCACAAAAGAGATTCCTGCATTGGATTACTTGAAGAATTCTTGTAACATTAACAAATGGAATACAGTACTTATTGCTAATTTTTTTAGTTGGGTGGGTTCTGACTTTATCGAAGTGTAACATTCGTAGACATATTTCAACTAGGTTATTACGTCAGGTCAAGATATACCTAATGATGCCGGTTAGTTGAAAGTTCAAAACAACGGCTTAACTTTGGCTTTTCGTGGGCGGATTCAATTTCCAACAACCCACTTACTTTTCAATACAAATCCAACTGCCAATTTCAGACTGTTGAAACCACTTCCATTCAACGTTTTCGGCGAAAGGCGATGGAGGAGTTAACTAGCTCAGAAACGAATTAATCGAGAAATCTAGAGGCAATTCTACTCCGAAGGAATTCGGACACAATCAAGAAAAGGGCTTATGGACTAGAGGCCTCTTTGAATTGGAGAGTGGCATGGTAAAGGTGGAATTTCCAAGAGCTAACGATTCAGTGGAAGTAGAGCTTTGATCAACAACGTTCCGATTTGCACATTGATTGATGGTTAACCAACCGTTTTACTGCCTTTCGATAGGCCACTCTTCAACCAGTGAATAACCCTTTATCACTTGAGGGCGTTGAACTCCAATGTTTTTCACGGTGTGAATAGTTTGGAGCAGCGCGTTGTCTGATACAGCTGATAAGTAATCCTGGCGAATCCAAAAATTCACTTGATGACGAGCAGAAAATTTCACTTCCCATTGAAAAGAATTCGGTTATTCATTATGAACAAGTTATACTCACTAAAAATTTGTTTTCTGCTAAATTTCTTTGAGTTCATGTTTTGAAGCTCTTTGGTCTTAAATCTGATCTTTAATCTAGATGTCTCCAGATATATTGGCAGCAATTCACAATTATATTTTCATCACTCCAACCATTTTGGTTAGACATTTAATAGTGAATTGGGGTTTTGCGGGTATGCCACTATATGTATACCCCAGAGGCAATAAGGTAGCCCCAGCAATGACGACATACCCACTCCCTATCAAAAACATTTCAATTCCAACTCGCAGAGCGGAAGGCCAAGGCATCTGGGTTTTGGAACAGAAGGGGGGGGGGGGGGTGTTGGTAAATTGCATAGCCAACGGGACGACCATCAATGTTGATGCATATTGTGAGACCCTAAAAAATTGGAAAACGGATAAAATACAGAGGGAGGGAAATTCTGGCTCATGGCGTTCCTTCATGACAACGCCGTTTCCTCATTTCGCGTTTTGTTAATTTTTCGCACTCATTTTGGTGTAGTACGGTATCCACTTAAAACATTGCCTTGGCTTTACCTTTATGCACATATTTACACCTCATTGTCAAGAATAGTAGATACCTAGTCTTATTTGTTTTTAAAAAAATATTTTCAACGCAGTTGAAATCGAAACGAGTAATACGGAACGGTTTCCCCTTTGGGCGCTCGCACCCCTAGTAAAACTCATGAAATATGTCTAAAGCGAACGAATAATAGCCCTATTTTACATTCGCACCACCTAATTTTCTACGTTGAGCCCTCGACTCCCCTGGGCTTAAGGACCCCTTCGTAGTCGTGGGTGGATAACCTAGCCGTAAAACAGGCTCAGAGGGATTCTCCGAGGATTATGAGATCCCCACTTAGGAAGACGAGAATAAATAACAAAAAATATATCCATGGGTGGTGAGCATTAAGAAGAGGGTTGTAGTTATAATCCAGATCGCAAACCTTGAATGCTCAATAATAACTTAGTATTGAAGTGTTTTTATCCGATGGCTTATCGTAATTGTTAAATTTTCCACTCTTTTATACCTACTCATTGAGATTGAAAAAGGCTAGTATTTTATAGAAATCGAAAAGGAAGCTTAGACATCTAACTTCTTTGGTGAAGCTTGACACTTTCTTCAGCTTATCCTGTGTAATGAATTTGTGATGTATTTTATGTTCTATAATGTTTTGAGTTTTGCTGACTCGAAATGTTCGAAAAAGAACAATGGGAATCCAACTTTCCACCCTACGAGCAGCACAATCCACGATGGCCGACTGTCGGAAAAAAAGGTTGAATGAGAAGGGATAATTATTCAGGCCCAGAACTCCTGGCAGGTCTGGAGTGGGGGAAAAGGTTATTAAAAACCACCTCGGAAAAAGGAAGTTGGCGATGACCCAACCTCGGGCTTTCTCTTTCATCACTGGAGGAATTACGATCACTTTAGCGTGGCTGTGGCTCCTTCACTTGCTGATGTGGAGCTCGTCTAGTTTCCAACTCATCCTCCAACCAAAGCAACATCTCGTTAAATCTTCTCCTCCGCACCCTCTCGTTTGTCTTTCACTTCCGCATTCATTGTGGTGGTTATTGCAAGGCTTTAATTTTTGTTCATGAATAAGACGCGGAGATAATTTGCAAAATTCATCAGTTAAAAAAAATTCTTGGATAGAGGAGGGAGTGTGATGTTGAAAGTATGGAGTAGCATCGCGAAGGAACATGGATATGCTTGGAGAAAGAAGCTGGTGGAGGGTGCTTACTATGTTGTTCATCGTGTACGGAGTGAATCCTATACGAAGTTAATACTATGCAAGAAGCAGACTACAAAATTGATAATGTAAAAATGTGTTTACTAGATGGGGTGATTACCAAACACTTTAGGAATACCTATTGGTTTCTTTAGTTAACATTGAAAGGTTGAATACTATGAGATATGAATCTATATTATTATTATTATAAATTTCAATTCAACCGAAGTTCTTCACATTTCACTCGTTCGTTGGCAGAGGAAAAAATGAATACTTTAAATCACGCAAGAGCACAATCCTGCTAGACCACAAAGGCCGAGACTACAACCCCGCGAGATTACAATCTCAGACAAATTGTAACATATTCTATCAATACAATAATAGAGTTAGCAATGTTATGAAAGGTGGGTTCATTGGCTCTTATCTGTTCAAATTCAAGTTGCTCCCTAGTAATTGTATTACCTACACTGTATGACCTTTATGATCTCTAGCTAAGCGACAATATTGCTATTCAGTTTTATCTAACTCCATGGTTGATCAATTCTTTCCCAGCCTTTTCTCCAATAAAATGCACTGCTATCTTCTAGAGAGAGAAATTTTACCTACCTAACCAACAAAAAGTACTTCATAAAGCGGTACCTACTAAAAAAAATAAAAAAAATTCTAAATTAATCTTAAGGTAAAACGTTCAATATGACTAATGATAATTATTAGATAACACTGAAGACGATGGCATAGTAAAGGATTATTGACTGTCTAAAAATAATACCAAATAAAATAAGTGCACTAAAAATGTATCTTTTTTTAGACAAAAATGCACAGAGGGTCAGAAACCTAAAATGCCGTTTTTCTCGAGACAGGACTTTTCTTTTTAGGACGTGGATGCAGTGCGGCAACGAAGCTTAGAGGAATTTTGTTTCTGTCTCAGAGATCGGCCAAAAATTAGCTGACTAGGTTATTCGACTTTATTAGTGGTTATACGCCTCGGATGTCATTATTTCAAACATGTCTCCTGAACTTCATATATTTTGGTTTATTATTTTCGATACCGAATGAACGTATGTTTGGAACAAAAAAAAGGTTTAACCTCTCTATAAAAATTTGATATTGTACATGTCGAAAGACTTAAAATCAAAAAATCGAATAATAAAAAAAGCTAGCTTTTTTTTAGCTTCATTCAGCCGAAGACGTTCTTTTCTAACTTAATTCTGATTAAAGTCCCCGCCTACTCATCTTGAGTATTATTCCTTGAACTCATCACGGGAACATTAATTCCTTCCACCAACGCGTAAATATCAAAAGATATCGGAGGTTTCGCAATCTTATTCCCTCCAGAAAACTTTCCAGATGAGCTGGTAACTTTTGGGAATTCAAACATTAGAGATCGATGTTCAATTCCCTTAAAGGTGTATACAAAGTTTAAGGGGGCTCCGGTCGATGAGAGAAACTTCAACTGCACCTTCTTAACTCGTTTTCTCCCACTGATTCAGAACTTAATGAAATGGAAAACTTTTCGTTCTTTCGCCACCTAATAAATTTTGTTGTCGTAGCGAATTTTCATGTTCTGGAAAATATGGTGGATAATTAGGAATAACTTTTCTTTTTGTGAATTATACCTATTCCTGCAATATTTTTCTGGCGTCAGATCTGGTACAATAATTCTTGTGAACTGAGATAACAGAGATTTTCAAAATCTCACGAGAGATGTGAAATAGAGAAGCCTACCTCTCGCAAGAATTCAAACGGAAAATGTATTTGTAAAAGTCAAGAAGCTTGGACTCGATAGGTATTCAAGAAGTGGATTTGGCACATAGCTTTCTTACATTCATCTTACATGAATGGGTAAGAGATCCTAAAAACACAGAGATTACAAAACATCAATCCTCAACTATCCCTTAAGTAATGAGAAAACTTTGACGGAGGTATTCATATTTTAGCATGATCGATGGACCCTCCACACCTCAAACCGCGCAATCCCTGAATAATGTCATCTAAATTGGGCTACGAGCTTGTATAGTTTTGTATAGAGCGACAATACTGACAAATGTTCGCAGTCACTGCATTATCTACAATATCAAACTGACATAATTTCCTGGAATGCTTCCATTCCAGAAACCACAAAATTGGAGCCCAATCGTCTTATTCTACCTGTCACAGGGCATTTAAAGTTAATGCATTTCTAGTTTTGAGAATTAGGGGGGAAAAGTCTTTAGGCAAGTGCCTTTGAGGAGTCTTCAATAAGTGATCTAGGTACGAGCTAGAAAACAGCAGTTTCAAATGAGACTGTGGAAACATCTTGGTTTATTATTTTCAATAATAATTTTTCAATAATAATTTTTTCAATAATAATAATTCAATAATAATTTTTCCTACTTGGTCTGAACCATTACAGTTCCGGGGAGATCTGAGCCATTGAGTTAGTTAACTAAAATTATCAGATTGACTCTGAACAATCAACCTTGATTGACTCAGAAACTATACTTTCGCTTGAACACCTACTCTTAGAAATTCAAGCCAACGAAATAAGGTGATGAAAGATTCAAGATGTATGTATTAGGGTATAGATAGATGGGTGATTATCCTAATGTAATGAGGCTTCTAGATAGCGAGAACAAATAGATATTACCCAATAATATATTTGGATCTGAACCGCGAGGGTAACGAAAAGAACTTATATGAATATAGCTACTTGAAGTTCGTTCTCTGCAATAAGTTTGAAGAGGCTTATTTCCTACATTCCTGAGTTGATTGAAACTGAGAAACCGTCAACTATTTGTCACGTGAGAAACCAAACCTTCAACTATTGTGTTGTTGACCTTATTGGAAAAAATCCGTAGTAACCAGCAAGTCGAGCACACGAGGCGAACGCTTTTGAGTAAGGACATCATCATTAGGCCGTTGAGAGAGTACTTAAGTTTGTCAGTCAGTGGTCCTACTTAAATAGTCCGAGTGAAGGGAAGGTGAAAGGATCAGAGAAGGAATGGCCCAAGAGGTAACCAGACCACGCGGTGAAAGGTAGTTTGTCTGTCATTTTGAAAGCGAGAGATTAAGATACGCCTATCAGCTAATTGTATCGCCAAGTGGAAAAAAACTAAGTGGATGAAGATGTCCTTACATCGAAAGCGCTCGGCTCCTGTACTCGACTTGCTGGTTATGACTGATTCTCCAATAAGGTACGTAAACAATGATTTGTGTTCTTATAAGTAGCGGAACTAACCCCATACATTTGAAACCAAAACCTTCAACGTTTTATCGTTCAACACAAGCGATGCAGGGCGGAGTGTGGAGTTGGCATTTTGCGTTTCAACCCCAGTGACAGTAAAGTAATATAAAGAATCGTCGCTAGCGAGGACAATTATTTCTCGACTTCTGGAAACGGCCAATCTGCCGTGACGAACTTTCATATCCAGACTTCCACGTAGGTGGGAAACGAGTTATTACGGTAACATGTTGTTTCTGCGTTATCGGTTCCCGTTATCATCCGAGTTCGAATCTCGGTTGTAGAACTCTGGCAGATGACAGGAGGATATCGGACTGCCATTTCACCCCTCCAGCTTTGCCCAGTGTCGCCACAACCCCGTTTTTCCGATTCATGCTCGAGTTAATTCCCGAGGAAATTTATAGAACCCCCGCTCCTCCTTCATATTCCCCCTTTTCCCGCGTTCGTGTTTTATCTGCGAGCAAACAGCCTTTCGAATTTTTCACGAGAAGAGTACCGCTGGGTTTTTCCATCCTTGCTTTTTTTGTGCGGGAAAAAAGGGTGTGGTAGTTTTTCCTTACTCTCTTTTACACGATACAATACAGTGGAAGCCGCTATAAAGCTGGAGGTTATGACCCGGTCGTCGCCACCTCTCATCCTTTAAATAATATAGAGTATTTCGTGCTTTTTACAGGTTTCGAAGGGCCAATTACATACAATCATTCGAAGATCCTTGATAAGTTTTCCACCTAGACTTTGGTTAGGTTCTGTTTGTGTTAGAGGTGAAATTTCCAAGTTAATTAGACTCTGTATAGGATAGTTGGTGATATTCTCCGCCCGCTCTCAGTTGACATTTAACCTTACACGTACCTTTCATAGGCCTTTTCTGGCTGTGCTTGACACTCCAAATGATGTACAAACTGAGCAGAAGGGCCCCATGACACAAAAAAATATTTGTTGGGTCTGAAAGATCAAACGATCATCGGAGAGTCGTAAATAAAGGGAAAAAATACAGACGTCTGATGTACTTATATCCCTTTGTCAGTGATTTTATTTGTAGAGAGGAAGAAACACAAAATTCTATTTCCAGTGAAATCCATTTGTAGAGAGGAAGAAACACAAAATTATATTTCCAGTGGAATCCATTTATAAGATCCGCCGAAAAAAACCACTGTGATTCAAAGGATGAGAAATGACCAGAATCATTCAATTGTCATATCACAAATGTCGATATCAACGTGTGGCTCGTACGAGTATAATACAGAGGTAGGAAATATGATGTTTCCATCGTGAATGATGGGAGAAGAAAAATCCTCCTGGGGACCACATCTCACAGGCGATGGGATAGTTCCATCATTCGCAGGAGGCGCTCCGGACATGTGAAGGCTGCGGCTAGTAAAGATTATTGATGGGACGACCCTAACCCTTTGTCCGGAGAGTATTGATAGGGCCTTCTCTTGATTGATGAAGAAACTGCATGTGAAGGAACGTCTTTGTCCACACTAGACGATCTAGGTTGAATATAAACGACTTCCTTCGTCCGACCCGAAAAAGAATTTCCCGCGCTCGTTGACCCGAGACATGTCTCACTGATAATAAAATGAACTTTTCCTACCCACCGCTGCCATCGTAAATGTAACGTGCAGCTTACGATTATTCGCGGCATTTACTCCATTGAATATTATGAATAATTTAAATAAACCTCGATGGTGTAGGAAAACGTGTATGTTTATTAGGCTACGCATAATCCTACCTCTGTTAAAAACAGTTTTCAGGGTATTGCATAGCTGTAACAATGAAAGGTGGATAAAAGTATTAGAGTTGGCATGATATCTTATTTATTTCAATACATTTGTCATGTGCGAACCTGGTGTGTTCTTGATGGAACAACAACACCAAATAGAGGAGTTAATTTCAACCCTGAGACAAGGTGATGCCCTAGCTTGCTCTTCAACATAGCTTTTGAAAAAGTACTGAAAGATGCATATTTACAATGTAATGACACTATATTCCATGGTCCCGTACAGCTTCTGGCTTAAGCAGGTGAAATAAATCTCATGGCTAGAACTGTTGAGGGATCTGGAGTGGGCTCTATTCGCTTATGTTGGCAGCGGCAAACATGGGGCTAACCATTAATCAAAATTAAACAAAGTACACGGCCCCAGTAGAAATTCCAATGAAACAAGAATGTCGGACATTCTCTTGGACCCTTACAGCTTTGAAAGGGTGGATATTTTAAAATATCTTGGTTCATCTGTCCACGAAAATGATGATTGCACAATCGAAATAAAATTAAGAACACTAGCTGCCAATCGATGCTATTTTGGACTATTGCCGCTTCTGAAATCCCGAGCACTCTCCGGAAGTGTTAAACATACTTTGTACTAGGCGATGCTCCGCCCCGTCCTAGCATATGCTTCAGAAACATGGGAAATGACAAAGCAATCTGAGAATGCCCTTGAAATTTTTGAATGGAAAATCCTTCGGGGAATACTGGGTTCTGTGTTAAAACATGGAGACGGCGCCGGAACGGCTCTGCCAACTATACGATGATTTTGACGTTGTAAAATTCGTGAAGTTGGGGAGATTAGGGTCCTGGCTAAGCAGGTCCTGTTAGGCAGTTTTCGTAGGATTTTTAAGAATATCCAAAACCCTCTTCACTCCTCATTATGTTCCATCACAAGGTGTCCTTTTGTAAAGAATTCTTCACAGTAGGTAATTGAAGGGGAGAATCTAATCAAGGTGGAGATGGGCTTACCAAGAGTACAATGAACTTACAGTTTATTCGTCTCTTGATTACGATGTTCCAAAGCCAATAGTTTTGAAAAGTGGACGCAACAACATACTGTCTCTTGGGGGAGAAAAAAGAACCCAACTCCGGCGTCCGTACTCTCGTGGAAAGACTCTGCTATAAGCACACTGTTTAAATTGCTGACGCTTAGTAACTGGAAAGCGACCCCAATAAAAGTAATAGGGGTTTGCGAGCATCGCCCTCGTCTCTGCCAGCTTGTAGGCTAAACATATTCCGGTCTATGTCTATGAAGAGCCTACGGTAGCAAACAATAAGGCCGCTTTTCCCAGATACGAGGAGAAGGTCATAGTTGTCTTCATTGTTATAGGCTCAGCTATAAAGCCGGCGTCTAGGGAAGGGCGTCGTAAAAATCTCTAATCTCGAATCAGACTAGGAAGCGAACGGAGAACTCGTTACACAGGGAATATCAGGAAAAGACTTGGAAAAAAACAGTGATTCGTTTTTATTGGTTCTGGCGGAATAAGCCTTAACTAAAAATTCTATCGTAAAATTTTATAATAACGATTTTTCTCGGTCATTTCGTTCGTACATTGCAAGCACAGGTGGTGCGGGAGGAAGCTGTTAAATTATAATAATTTACTATAATATTTTTGCTTCTTGACTACCAAAGGTGGTATTCGGACTGGTACCAACACTTTTGATTAATGATTTCATCACGATTTGATCAGTAAAACTTGACATGCATGTTATGTTAATGTATGAAGGACACCTTGATGATACTTCAATATTTTGATAATACATTAATATTATCAAGTTTAAAAAAAATAATTACTCAACTCCTGGGTTACCAGTTTTTATCAGTTCTCCCAATGTGTGTATCGTGAATTTTTAATAGAATAATTAAACAATTATTTTAAATTTTGAATTAACTTTTTTCGAAAATGTTTAAATGATGTGAAATGTTTGAAGAAATATTGGATTTTGACGGTTCTGGATTCTGTCAGGAGTGATTATAGTATTATAAAAATAGAGAAATTATACAGTAAATAGAAGAGCGATCAATGTTGGGCTTCCTCATTTGCAACGATTTTCGGGGGAACTAAGTAAACAGGAAAGGCGAATGAAAGATCCATTTTCACGCGTTTGATATGACAAACAGCGATCGCCAGTCGGGCAATATTATCGATTGACAACCTTAATATTGACTTTACCAATTCCATCATGTACTTCAAGTTCCATCAGAAAAACTAGCAGCTTTTCATCCAGTAAAGTTCTTCGATTTTCTCTCAAGCACTATTCTTCAAACAAGATGGAGCCACTCAATTATTGGAATTGGTTTATTGGACTGTATAGTATCTTTCAAAGGTTCTCTTACCGTCTACATAACTCACTTAATTTTCCTCGGAGTTGGAAAATGAGCCATTATAAGCCGTTTATAAGCTGGTGTTCTGAAACCAGTGTCATTGTTTGTTGCCAACATTCCTCTCATGAATTCTTTAATCAGTTAAAGTCGTTCTACGGACAAAACGACAACTCACTCAAATTAATCGAGAACAAATATCGTCATTTAAATATCTAAATGTTTTTGTTCGCGGGATATCGAAATATTCCGCTTGAACAGGTTTGAAGTACCTAACATTTACACCTTCCACAAGTCAGAATAATCATTTCAAAAACCAAAATAAGAAATTTCCAATTAAGTATGAACATTTTTAAAATCAAAATAAATGAACTTGATGAATGTTGGGTGATGTAATATTAATTGATTTTCCTCCAGTTTTGTTTTAATTTTGGTGTCCACTGGTTATTTTATTTGTCAAACTTGAACATTTCAGTGAGAGCTCTTCATATTGTTGTTATGATTGGGCTTTTGATGAGTGGGTGCTAATGCCGCAATTTTCCGAGTAATTATGTCAGCCATTGTACTCCATTATGGGAGGCTCTTTCCTCTCAGTTATCCTGACGTCACACCAACTAAACAGTATTACGGTACTGTACTGGATGGAAGCCCACAAGTCTGAACGTGAGACGTAGCTATGGTTAGCACGTGTGTTTGAGGCAATATATACTTGAGTTCAAAGTACCTTCAATAAATCCTTTCCTGAAACGTTGGTTAAGAGCATTAAATTTTATGAAACTTCGCGAAGGTGTAACGACCCGGTTCAATTTATAATTATTTCCTTCCGCTTTCCCTTCTCACACCTTGTCTTTTTGAGAACGTATCGGCGCTTCACGGTTTAGAAGCTCAGCTTCCCCGGATGCTTTGTAACCAATTCCGACCACGCCCCCCTTTCACTCCCCAATTTTAATTAACTCGTCACCTTTTCTTCTTTATCCGTGAAATTTAATCAAAGGCAAATTTAACGCTGCGTAGAAGGCACCCGCCGTAATTTAGAGCCTCTAAACTTCCTTGGTGTTGGTGGTTTTCTATCCATCGTTTAACTCCAACCCGTAGAACCAGGAGCTAATTACCTCGAGCTGATGAAGCTAAATCAGTTTACGTTGTTTTGGTGTCGAGCAGGATTGTATTAATTTATTTGATGATGCGATTGCTAGCGGAATTTTTCCGGTCTTGCTAACACAGTTCCTAACACATAATTTGTAATTATGATATATAAATGTATTTGAAGACATTTATCTCAAAACAGGATGGCACAACGTTCCTCAATGAGTCAAAACTGCAAAAGCACCCAGATTTGGTTGTCTAACGATACAGTGTGCCAAGCTAACAATTGGTCGTAATAGACGCACTGAAAATCAGAAATTTGGAGGATAATATTATGAAGTTACCTACAAATTGTTCAATGTTCCTATGATAGAGTTTTGGTTTATTGATTTCAATCATTTTCAATAAATTTGGAACCGAGCAAGAAATGAAAGAAAAAACAAACATTTTAACCACTCCACAAAATGTGATGATTTACGTTTCAAGGTTTGTAGACAATCAAATGCACAATTTTCCGTTCATCTGCCGTACCCAAGTTCCCAAGGACAGATTTCGAAGGAATTTGGTAGAATTAGATGAGAATTGTCAGTCACGTCTAGGGTGTTAAAAGTGGGAAAAACAATTTTAAAACACCCTAGCTTGAAAACGTTGCATGTACAAATGTTGTTTTTTCATTAATTTAAATTAGAGGCGATTTTTACAAATTGAATGACACCTCCCAAAGCTCTGTGGTCCCAAACGTTCGCTAATGAGGATGGTTAAGTATCTAATTAATGAATGTTCCATGTTAATTCATCAATTTAAGGTAGTGTCCACTTGAAGACATAAACGAATGAAACCACCTAGATGATCTAATATCGTTAAATGAGCAATTATTGTGAATTTTAACAGAATGTTATCGTGTACTTCGCAGACGTGTGATCTTGACAGAATAGTAATAAACAGTTGAGTAATGATTTTCAGTGTTTATAGTGGCAATTGGTCTGTCTAAAAATCGAAGTTCCTAGGTACCTACGTTTTAGGTGCTTATATTTTCAGAGTAAAATGATCTTGTAAAATCCTTCTTGTTTCATACCCAGTTTTCTTAATATCTTGTTGGTACAAAGATTGTTGCCCACTTATACTAGTACATCAACTTTTGAGTGACATTAATTCTTCTACACATCTTGCGTTTCAATGTCTCCAATTCTCTGTCTCAATCTTCTATGAGAAGAGCCAATATGTTAGTTCCAAGCAATGTGATAAAATATGAAGAAAAAGCTGTAGCCCAGGTTTTTTAAGTAATACATTTTTTGGAACTAATTTGTGGCAGAAACGTAATATCAATTAGGTATGTACTAGGGTTTCTATTTTCTGAATAGGTACTTACTCAATCGTCTCCCAACGTAGCTCGTTTTACTCCAAAAAATTACCTGAAATGAAAAAGAAACACGCATTAGATAAATTATAAACTATGAGCAACATAATCAGTTTATGTTAGTGATTCTCAGGGGAACGGGTTGATGGAATCACTATTTTTTAAAGAATCCCTATAATAAGTTATAAGTTACGTGTGAATCATAGTTACTGTTGGTCAGATAGAATATGATCGGGGACGCTACATTTTTACTAAATTCGCGTATTACATTGAAATAGAGTTGGAAATATTCTGATGGAATAACCAGCTCGTATTTCTACCCAATGATTCAAATATAATTTTATTTTATTAAATAATTATAATATAGATATGAATTGGGTATGGTTCAATAACAAAACGGAGTGTGGTTTATATCGATTAACTCTTTAATCGTATATGAGGTCCGAAATGAAATGAGAATGGATTTTGGGTATCAAGGAAAACCGCAAAATATTAAAATATGTGGAGAGATCACTTACCAGGAGCAAGGCAGGAAAGTGACTGAATGCCGAGCTCGTTCCCAGTCTAGGAGAGTAGGGACGCCTCCTCAGGCCTAGTCCGTGTAGCAGTTCGCGGAACTGCTACACTCCCCCTCTGGGTTTTAAAAATTTTGGAACAAAATTTTTGCGGGTGGTAGGATAGGTAGAGGTTGGATGGTGGTTAGTACAAAAATAATTCAGTAAATCAATCCTAGGGACCCTCGGCAGGGAAACCTTGCCTGACGCGCACCCGTAGCGCTATGGTTGGCTGCCATGGAAAGTGCGCGTTCAAGCTGGACAAAACCTGCTGGCGACGTCGTAGACGTTCTCATTGTTGTTTGAATGTTTTTCAAACGTTTATGTTAACTTTTGTTAGGTAACATTTGTATTAACAATCATTTTGTTTCAACATTTTTTGTATTTAACATTAGTATTCTTGTTTTTTTTTGTGTTTGTTTTTAAATTGTTAAGATTGTTGCTTGAGGCTCCAGGCGTACTTGATGGCTTTGGGTGGGTTATTCGGCTGGATGGCCTTCCAATCTTGTTCCATGTTCCCGTTTACGTCTCTTGGGCATGTAACACAGTATGATATACGTGATTAATATTATGATTGTAGTTCTTTTACAAATAAAACTTAGGTAATGTTTTTTTTTGTTTTTATTATTACGTTTTTTGTTTTTGTAATGTCATATCATGTTGGTTGTGGGAATGGTTTCAACTGACTGACGTGTTGTGTCTTAACATCGTTATTGTCTATTTTGTTTACCAGTCTGTATGTGACCGGCGATAGTACCTTGTCAACTATGTATGGTTCACTGTATCTGTAAGTTAGCTTCGAGTTTACATTGTTTATTTTCGAGCTCAGGACATATTGGCGGATGAGAACCTGATCTCCTTCTTTGAAAGTGTGTGGGGTATGGATCTGATCGTAATATTTCTTTCGTCTTTCCATTGCCCGTTGCAAGTTGTGGCATGCTTGTTCCCATACTGCTTGTTGGTCAGTTAATGGGTATTCGTCAATGGGTTGTAATCCCCAAACCAACTGAATGGGAGTCGGGGTTTCTCGGCCTAAAAACAATTTTGCTGGCGTAAAGCCATGACTGGTATGTTTTACCGAGTTGAATCCTAGTTGTAGATATTCAAGATTCCGATCCCATTGGGTATGGTCGTCGGCATGATATGACGTCAGAGCTGCCTTTAATGTTTTAATTTGCCTTTCAGCCAAGTTTGGGTTTGGGTAGTGTACATGTAGGGGTTTCATGCACATTCCATGGCTGAGCAGGAAATTGTTAAATGCGTGGGAGCGAAATACAGAATGATTGTCTGTGCACATATATTTGTAATATCCGAACTTACTAAATACATTAGTTTGTAATGCCTTTATTATTGTATCGGAGTTGTTCTTCTTCATAGGCATGAAAAATGAGAACCTCGAGAAAGCGTCTACAGCGATCAAAATGTAGACATTTTGACCTTT
Source organism: Apolygus lucorum (assembly GCA_009739505.2). Lineage (NCBI taxonomy): Eukaryota > Metazoa > Arthropoda > Insecta > Hemiptera > Miridae > Apolygus > Apolygus lucorum. The sequence continues at coordinate 30,493,193 of CM019178.2, read as the reverse complement.
TGTTCTCGGCAAAGGACCCGCCACGTCACAGTACAATAACTGATTCGGGCGTTCCGTAATTTTTGCGGACATATTGCCATACGTTCTATTATGGTGTTTGGCCCGCGCACAGATGATACAATTTGCTACCCTTGTTCTAATTTCGCGATCGATTCCTGGGTAGTAGAAGTGTTGTTTGATGTTTTCTACGGTTTTTAATTGTCCCATGTGTGAGCCTAAGGCGGAATCGTGATAATATGAGAAGGTCAAATCTAATAGATTAGAGGGTAGGCATGGTTTTGGTTGTTTGCCTGGAATAGTATAAAACAGAATGCCTTGTTTGACTGAATAATTTGGCACTGTTTCTTTTCGTTGAATGCGCGTTATTATCGGCCCCAACGATTCATCAGCGTGTTGATGTTTACTCAGTCCTGCAAAAAAGGCAGGGTACTGATCGAGTAATAGGAAGGAGGGTGACGAAGTGGGGATCACTTGAGAAGGATTATTTTCAAGCGATGAACGCTTCACCTTTGGAGCGAGAGGGACAGTAGCTCTTTTACTCTCTGTCTCATTTCGCTGTATTTTCCCTTTCACGATTTTGCCGTGTTCCCGTGAGGCTGGGGAAGTTATTCCTTTTTTCTTCGATTTTAGTGGCATTTCGCCGGCCCATTTCGCAAGTTCGCTGAATGGGATTTCGGCGGGGGTTGGCCCAGCGCGTGACAAGTAATCTGCTATCGAATTTTCTCGGCCACTGAGATGTTTCAGGGTGAAATTGTAATTCATCAGCTCCGATTGCCACCGCTGTACTCTTGGTGATGCATGTTGTAGCGTTCTTATTGTAGCTACTGCTTTTGCATCCGTGTATGCATAGAAATGGTTATGAGCTAAGTAGGTGGGTCCGAATTTCCTTATGGCGTATAAAAGGGAAAACGTCTCCAGCTCATATGTACTCCATTTCTTTTCTTGTTCGTTGAGCTTTCGCCCGCTATAATACACAGCCGTAAAACCGTTGTCGGTTTGCTGTGCGAGACAGGATCCTATTGCTGCGGTACTCGCGTCAACGAACAGGTGGAAAGGGCGATTGAAATCTGGTAATTGCAGCACTGGAGGCGTAGTAAGTCGTGCTCTGAGGGTTTCGTAGGCCTGCTGACACTCAAGTGACCATTCAAATGGTGTATTTTTCTTCCTGAGTGCGTTCAGGGGTGCTGCAATTTTAGCATAGTCCGGTATGAAACCTTGAAAAAAATTTACTGCACCGATGAACTGAGATACCTGTTTTGGAGTTTGAGGAGCTTGAATTGCAAGTAACTCCTTTATCCTATCCTCTCCTATTGTCACCTTACCATTCGAGACCACATGCCCTAAAAATTGGATCTCTTTGGTTCCGAATTTGCATTTTTCTGGGTTTACAGTTAAATTTGCCCTCTCTAGTCTGTTGAGTACCTCCCGTACATGGTCTTGGTGATCTCGATTTGAGTTGGAGAAAATTAGGAGGTCGTCGAGATACCATACCAAATATTTCCCATGTAAATCGTGGAAAATTTGCTCCATCAATATACTAAGGACACCACCACCAGTTTTAAGGCCAAATGGTACCCGTTTCCACGTGTAGGTGGCAAACGGTGTTTTGAAGGCAACTAGTTTTTTGCTAGATGCCGTTAATGGGATTTGATGGTATGCACTATTCAGATCTATTAGGCTGAAGTACTTTGCACCATGCAAATGCGTCAATAACGACTGTATGGTAGCAAGTGGGAAATCAATTCCTTCGATTAATTGATTTAGAGCTCTATAGTCCGTCACCAGACGGTATCGAGGAGGAGTGTCAGGGGAATCTGGTTTTTTTGGTACTAAAAAACAGGGTGCTGTACTTGGTGCTGTCGTTCGTTCTATAACTCCCGTCTTCAACAGTTTATGTATTTCATCTTTCATGATCTGTTGAAGTGCTGGGGAAGTTTGATACACAGGAGGGGGTCGGGGCAAACTTTTGCCAGGTAACAATTTTACCTCGTGCATGACACATGAAGTTTGTCCCAAATTTTTGGTCAGCACCTGGGGAAATTCTTGTTGTAACCTATCTGCTAGATTGCTACTCCGTTGCACTGTGGTTATTTTAAGGGTCTTGTTTGTTTCTATGGAGGCTTCTACCAGCTTGATCTTCTGTTGTGGGTCGAAATTGAAATGTATTTCATTTTCGGGTATATTAATAATGATCTGGGCCTTTCTAATGAGATCGACGCCCAAGATCACCTGTTGTGCTAGATTTGAAATTAGATAAAAATCGTGCACCCATGATTTAAGTCCTATGTGGACGGTCAATGCGACCTTTTGGTTGCAGGTGACAATTTTTCCGTCGCCCATTGTCAACCTAAGGGTTTTGCACGTTGTAATCTTTGTTGATTTGTTATGTATACGGGTATAGTAAAACTCAGTGTTCAATGCCGAGATCGAAGCACCTGTGTCTAACAGTGCATGAATCTGCTGTCCTTGTAACGTTACTGGTACCATTGGACTACTACATCCCGAAACATATTTGAAAATTGAAGATATGTGATGTGTTTGGTTGTTTTTCTGTTTAATATGTTTATCGTCGGATAAACTTTCTTTATGTTTGAAGTTCACGAGATCTATTTTCCTATTTTTATCTGCTTTTTCAGTTTTTTGCTTAGTTTTGGATTGGCGTGACATTGTGCTGAACGATTGTTTAGCTAGAGGAGATGCCTCTGGTGTTACGCCCTGGGAACTCTTTTTCTTTTTGTTTTTTGCTGATGCGATATTTTTATACGTTTTTTGGAGATTTACGGAGTGGTTTGAGGGAAGAGGTGGTTTGTAAGCGCATCGCTGAATCCTTAAAGTGTGTTCCACAGTTTGGATCAGCGAGCTTAACTCTTCCCTATTTGTAGGTGCCATTTGGAAACTGCAACACTGACGTGTCGTTGTGTTGACATTTGCTAAGAGGATCTGGATAATTTCTGCTTGTTCAAAACAGTTTATGATCGCATGGAAGCGAAAAATATCCTCTACATAATTTCGCAGAGTCTCATGTTGACCTTGAGGCCTATGTAGATGTTTTAAGGTCAGTTCTGGTATGGTTATAGGAGGTAAGAATTCTTTCTTAAGCCTCTGATAAATTGTATCATAATTGATAACCGAAGTATCTCTCAGGATCGTTTTGAGATAGCTGAACTGAGGCTTTAAAACAAGTCTGCGAACTACCTCATGCATATGTGTCGGAATCAAATCATTAAGTTCCGACATTGCAATGAGGAAACGAACTACTGATGTCGGATTAGTGGGTGCGAAGAAGGGGATTCTATTTATAGCCTCGTCGTAATATCTGGGGATATCAGACAAAACCATAACCGTGTCTCTCGCAATTATGCTGTCAATTTGTGACTGCATTTGTGCTATTGTTGCAGCATATTGTTGTTGGGAAATTAAAATTTGTTGTTGCATTAGCTGTATCATCTTGGTCATAGACTCTGCTAATGCTACAATTGCTGGATCGGATTTGATGGGGCTCGGGGTCTGCATGTTTAGTGAGATATAGGAATGTTGTAGCTGTGAGCTGTTACGCTCGATTTCGTTCTCTGCTACTAACGTTCTATCTAAATAGATGTGAATCAGTTCCTTCCTGATTCAAGTTATATCTCAAATGATTTGATTGGATGATCCCAAGGCCGAGGTTGTTGATACCACCGGGGATCCGAGTGTTGTTTGTGTGTATTCTTTGTACTTGGACGGGACGAGGGGGCCGCTATTGACAAAACCGGCGACCCGAGAGTTGTTTATATGTAACGTTATCTCTCTTGATCGTCAGTCTCACAGAGATAAGTCAAGTAAAGTCAGTTTTATTTGTCACCTTGAATTAAAATCTGTCAACGGTAATCAGTGTACACAGCTTAATTATAGGTAACACATAAGCGGCTCAATTGATACCCGCGTTCCCGATTTTATTTATACCTAGGTACGTTCGGTAAGTTAAGGTAGTGGAAGTAATTGCAATTAATCACTTTATAGTTGAATATGAAATGTGATCAATTAATTTCTTTGTAAATGCTGGGCCCTAAAAGAGAAAAGGATTATGGATCTTTGAATAATGTTGAATGAGAAAAGGGTTGTGATCCAGTCCAGTTCTATTTGCAAAGTTTCTTATTAGGTATTTTATTTTTTATTTTTTTTTTAATTAAAAAAAAAAGTTTTGTAAGTGGTGCGTGGATTTGAAAAGCTCGCTACCATGAAATAGAGTTGGAAATATTCTGATGGAATAACCAGCTCGTATTTCTACCCAATGATTCAAATATAATTTTATTTTATTAAATAATTATAATATAGATATGAATTGGGTATGGTTCAATAACAAAACGGAGTGTGGTTTATATCGATTAACTCTTTAATCGTATATGAGGTCCGAAATGAAATGAGAATGGATTTTGGGTATCAAGGAAAACCGCAAAATATTAAAATATGTGGAGAGATCACTTACCAGGAGCAAGGCAGGAAAGTGACTGAATGCCGAGCTCGTTCCCAGTCTAGGAGAGTAGGGACGCCTCCTCAGGCCTAGTCCGTGTAGCAGTTCGCGGAACTGCTACAACATCTATGTGCATATAGATATATGTATCTAATGGTATATAGATCTATGGAGTTTACTGCTAGGATGCTCCTTTAAAGATTAATCATTCTTATTCGAACCACTCTCAGGGTTGTAGACGTACCTAGATATAAATAAGGTGGGGTTCTATATATTCTATATCATGTTGCAAAATCGGCGTATGATGTATGGTTGACCAACCGAATAAAGGGAGCTGAAAAAGGTTCGAAGGGCGAGAATATGTCGAATATTCGAAAGAAGAGCTCTTCAGTTATTGGCTTAACTTGAGAAAAGAAACAGACGTCCCTCCCAAAGGGAAAACGAGCCGTCGAGAGAGCTCTTATAAGTTGGTATAATCGTTGACTCAATAGGTTACGTCCGAAAACCCCCCGGAGCCCAGAGAAAAGTTCTGAGAACGAGGAAGAGGGTTGTTGTGGAACTGCTAGCGGGTAAGAATCTACAGCGACCCCTTCACGCCATATCAGACAGAATGGTGGGGGGCGGGGAGGACACCACTGAAAGTTTTCCCGGGTGGGTCCGAGCCCGTTATGACACTGTTTTGTTGCCTTTGGTTTACCGACAGTGAAACACTCTCGAGCTTAGCACAACATATTTCCTTCCAGTCGATACTGAGGATCCTTTCCACATCATCCTTGTTTGGCACTTCTAAATAAAATCTGCAATCCATGTACTCCACAGTATTCTATCAAAGAACATCCGCGTACAGGCTCGGACCGCAGAAATCTACCGAGCCAGTTGGTAGAAATCAAACAGACATGTGGGCAAAAAAAATTATGTAATAGAATTAATTGATAGTTATTAACATAATTCAAAATGTATATAATCGATGAATTGAATAAACGAATTCCCAGGGCCATAAAAAACCATCAAGAATTCCCCATGGCCTGGAAAAGGGATCCTGAGCTGTCCTTTATAAGCTCAGGTCTCCCTTCCTAACTAACCCATTCTTATCCAGCTTCTCGATTACACTCTTGTAACTAAATAACTACCTTATTTCTCTCCTTGACTATCCTTGCTCAACATTGAACTGAATTTGCAGCAGTTTTATCTCCTGAGAAATCTTCGCTTCTCACGCAAGTAGTGCAGCAGTTTCATTTACAAAGTAGTGTAATGTTATCCTGCTTCAAGTGAGTACTCTCTTCTGTATAGGAATGTAGCGATTTTTCTCTCTGAGAAAGTACTCGCTTCTCCTTCACACTGTGTAGCGGTTGTACTTTGCAGGACCCTCTTTCCCTCTTCAAGGGAGTACAGTAGTGCAGCTGCTTCCATTGTCAAACGGGTTACCTACTCCCAAGAACGGGGGATTTCACATTTAGGGAAATATTCTATAAACAGTACATAGTTTTTAACTGTAGTGTAGGTAATAAAATTAGATTTTAAATTCTGTCAGTAAAGTAAAAATCTCAACAATAGTCTTTCAGAAATGCTTCAAGAACTGGTGTTCTGGACGAAGTATACGTATTTCCCACTAGTTAAACGGCAGAAACTGAGCCGTCCGTTGAGGGAGGAAAACTAATTACAGGTGAAGCAGCCATCAAGGTGTTTTGTCCTCGGAGAGCCAAACGTTCAATTACTTAACGGATCAGACCTCGGATCAGGTTCGTAAACGCTGAAATTCATTTAGTCTCCGTCCCCTCAGATAGCCTGAACTGTGTAAGGGTAAAGAGATTACTTATACTATAAGGGTACCTTAACCAGTATTCAATGATAGTCCCCAATTGACTTGAGTTAGCACTTGACAAGTAATTAGTGCATAAGCCTCTTAACTGAAAGTGATTGATCAAACGCTTCCTGTTCCTAATTACCTCGTCTTCCCATCTCTCGCCCAGCATGATACCGTGGTAGGTAATATAATTGCTATTTTAGCTCAATTAGTTTTTTTTTATCACATGATGTCACTAAACAAAAAGTCATGATTTGTCTGTAAGGAAAGTGTCTTTCTGTAAGGTGACTAATATACTATGTGTAATAATCATCAATACTGTATAGTATGTGTAGTCAATGTACTGTCGATAATTGAATTTTTTTCTTGTTGATTGACACCAACACTAAACGGAAAAAATCCTGAGTCAAGTTCTCGCATGATTTTTGAAAAATAAAATTGATTTGTCACGGTTAGATTTAATTTATGCTTCAAGACTCATAGTGACTCTGTAAGTATTATAATTTTGAAAGTATTTTTTTTTTGCCAAAAATCCACGAGAAACACACGATTTTCTGGCAATATCAACAATAAGAGGGACTAGATTAAAGAACTGATAATTAAATCCTTCAAAACAGTGCTTTGGAATGAAATGTCTCATTGCCTTAGGTGACCTACTTCTCTCCCCGGCTCAATGTAACCACAACATAACCATCTCTGCTATGTATTTGCAACTCTATTGGTACTACGATTGTAAAGATACTATGTTCAAGTAGAATGCGTCGAAATCTGTCTGCCTGAATGAATAACCCTAAAACACAAAAATATGAAAAAACTAAATTTTTGGGCTTGTTTCACTACTATTCTTGAGGTGCAGTATATCTACTGGGGACTAACCTTTTCTTGTTTTGGTCTTTGTTCGTAAAAGATTGGCTTCAGATGTTCATGTTGATGGAATCATCTAGTCCGAAATCAATGCTGATGTATTGATGTAATATTGATTGGACATTTGGAGAAATGAGTGTAAATAAAACTCAATGTTCTAAAACAAAGTTTGATCGAGCCAACGTCACAAGGAGAGTCCCCTACAGCATACAAACAACAAAACTATCCCTTTGAGACGAAGGATGAACACGTCTTCAAGGAGGTTATAACCTTACAGGAGGGGTTATGGATATTCTTTGATTCTTATGAGATCTAGCGGTTGTTGACTAAGGTAAAAATACCACAAAGAGCTCGAGAAGACCACCAGAATGCTCTCGAGCCTCCTTTAAAGTTCCATATCATATATGATAGCTGGTGCAGTTAAGGGTTAAATAGATTTCTTTAAATAGGAATAAAATAGCAGGTAAGTTTTGTTTGCTTATTCAGTAGTGTGGGCGGAAGTTCTATATGTTTGTTCTAAAATCATGCGTAGGGTTACGAAATAAATGGATTTTCCGCTACTCCATTCTCCAATATTGATCTATTGTTCGAGTTTGTTTCTTGATTCAGCCCTTTCAAAACAAAACGCGGTCCCTTCTTTGTTTAACCGACGCTCAAGCCACTTTTGTCTTCCACGCGCGGAGCAAAAGGGGAACCGGAAATTATTTTCAAAAGATGAAACCCTATACATTTTGAGACAATCGCTTTTCCTTTCGGGTGTTTGAGCAACATCGAAGCGCGGTGGAATCCTCCATTCAGGGCCTAGCGTTCCAACCGGAGAAGGAAAAAGCCTTTTTATTTTTTGCGTCGGATGACAACATGAATAAACACCACTCAAACTCGTATCATTTCCAAGCCGCAGCAAAATATTATTTACGAGGATTTATCAAATATTTACTCCCTCTTTCAGAGACGTCCTTTTCAGAGAGTGGCTCGAGAATAGCGCTGGCTGGAATTTCATTCATAAACGGGTTAGTTTTTCGGGGAATGAAAAGTGGGAAAGCTTCCGAACTTAAGTGGAAACGAAAAACATTAATGTGCTCAGCATAGTAAAGTGATTTCTGAGTGGTGAATATTGCAGACGATGATAAATAGCTGTAGGTACATAATATATCAGCCTATCCAGCTTAGTGGATAGCACTAAAGTCAGCTGGTTGATGATCGTAAGTATTCAAATAATACGTATGCATTGAGGGTATAGGTTGTAGATTATCAACATTAAATGTTATCAACAATAAATTTTATTTCTTCGGCAAACTGAATACACGAAACACCAAATAATTTACTTCTCCTGAAGTGCAGACGTGCCTTTTAGTCATTATTCAATGTTACCTTTAGAAGTCTAGAGGTCTAGAGGGTTTAGTCTAGTGTTACTTGGGACGAAATTTAAAGAGCACCGGCTAGAAACAAGCCTGCATCAACCTAGAAAATTACATCAAGATCGTTCAATTAGTTCGTATTGTTATTCCCGGAACAAGGAATTGACCAAATTCAGCTAGACAAACAGCACACACATTTATATTTGGACAAAATGTTTCTCAGCTACAGTCGATGTTATTGTACGTAATGATTTACGTCAAAATATTGTATCAGCAATTTCAGCACTCGGCAGTCATATCCATCTGGCTGGTCGGTTTCAGGGTCCGAGATCCAACCCCGGATATCAGGGGAGAGAGACAAGATTGAATCACCTTGTCCCAGAGTTGATGGAGGGAGGATTGTGGCTCTTCTGGCTTTGCCATCAGCCGACCCCATACAATTCTACCCTATTTTCGACAGAGAGGGAGCAAAAATATGGTATGACCCTTATCGTGATACACAATAATATTATGTTATACAATGATTGAAAAGTAAATGTATTTCCACGCTCTGTAATAAGATGAAGATTGTTATTGATGACCTACCAAATGAATCATCATGAATCCTGACCTAGTTTTAAAAAAATATAGTTACCCATCAAAGTAATTGGAAATGTTTAAAAATATTAACTCCTTATTAAGCTCCATTATAAATAAATACTGTCATTCACTCATTATCCACTTCTCCTCCTTTCTTTCTTTATGAACAATTGTCGTGGAAAAAAGATGAACATAATGTCCCCTTATATTATTTCAATTTGTGAGGGACAATGAAAAGAAAAGTTTAAATATTGTGTTAGTCACCAACTCTTCCTAGTCTCACAACTTCCTCATCTATTATCTACCGACCTCGATTTATGGTGGGTCGAGTCGTAGCGGAAATTCGCAAGAAACAAGTAATTTTCCTCGGAGCTAGTTAAAAGAACGGACCAACTTCGTGAAAGAAACTCTTCACGCATTGTGTCTCTCGTTCCGGAAGTAAAACCCATCCCCATAGTAGTAGGTCCTACGTAGGAAGGAAGGCGAACCTACATCATCTTAAGGGTTTTGGGGGGGATAAGACAAAGTTTTTATGAGATTGTTAACTTTCTTTAATTAAACACTCCTCACTCCCGAGCGACCTCTCCCTCCAGCTAGGGTAAAGTTTTTCCACTTTTTTTGGGTTCTTCGAGCCGTTTTTCGCCGTTGCCCGAGGATTTTCCACAAAACGGTGTTGGTTACATAAACGTAATCCAATAAAAGAATTGTTCAATATACTTTATAATTTTTTAAATAGCTATTTTAGTAAAATATCTCTCTTTCTGATTATTTTTTTTGTTGGTTCCTTCCTTTTTTGATAATTTTAATTCACTCCTCCACCCCCCCTAAAAAATAAATAAATAAACAAATCTTTGATTTAGATAACCAACAGGCTATGTTTCATCTTGCTGACTACCTTGATTACCTTCTTTCGTATTATTATTTTGAATTATGAACCTTTGGAAGCGAACTGGGAAAAAATGGTAACCCCCTCAAAATTTGATTGTTTACAATTCAATGTACGTAGAATCCGAAATTCGAATAACATTTTTTCCGTCCCAGGACCAATTGTAACAAAATTTGGTATATTTTTCAGTCACATCTAAGAAATAACGCTGTAAATCATTGCCCTAAGGTTTATTATTTTCTGTATAGATCACCCTTCTGTATAGATCCCTCCCTACCAACCGTAGGTACCTAATACCTACTAGGGCATTTTTGACCATTTCTACCCCAACCACAAACCAAATGGAAATGAAGGGTTGAAATTTTCAAAAATGCGCTACTAGGTAGTAGGTACCTACGGTTGGCGGGGAGGGATCTATACAGAAGAGTGATATATACAGAAAATAATAAACCATTGGGCAATGATTTGCAGCATTTTTTTACCTACCAACGATATTTTTATTCGATTTTTTTAATTCGATTTTCAGATTCTACTTACCTTGAAACGTAAAACATCAAATTTTGAAGGGGGAGGAGGGGTTAACATTTTTTTTTCTTGCTCGTTTCCAAAGGCTTTCCAAATTGAAGATAGTAAACCAAAAAGTGGAAGATGGGTCTTTGGGATAGATGCACTTATCCAGTTTCTCGGTCGCACGGCGCACAGGGTTATACTCTTTTCGCATGACGCGTCGGTGTTGCTGGTCATTGCCTATTGAATTTACTACCAAACGCTCTAACCATTTCATTAGAATATTTCAATACTTTGAATTATGGAATAGGGATTTGTTTGGGCCTTTATCATTATAATAAATTATGAAAGTAATGGTATAGAGGTAACATCTGGTTATCGCATGATGGTGTAAAAATCTTCCTAGTTGAAAAATAACAGAATTTATACCTTGAAAAAAAGAGAAATGAACAAAAAAATAGTAATAATGAGTTGGTAATGGTGGGTAAGTGTAATGAACTGAAATCCTCTTCCTGATTGTAAGGTTCATGTGGTTGCTATTGGGTGTTTTGCAAAAAAAAGTCACTGCATAAATTTTTATAATAGTCATATTAATTTGGTCATGATTGTTTGTCATCTTTCCCTTATAGTTAGGCGTATTTTGATTTTACGCAACCTTTAAATTTTGATTACCATCGTAAAAATCGTGGGGTTGGTGCTATTCGTGTTTATAGCTTTTCTTTTTAACCCGCATGTTTTACAATCAATTTTTTCTTAACTTTTCGCGATGAACGTGGCGTAATGCAGTGTTGATGACCTCGTAACTGATGAGCTGTTATTCACAGGGTGTTTTTGTTCTATCTTTCAGGTTTGTCTAGGTTCTTTCAACCGCCCGAGGTTATGGCCTCTCAGATCGTAATTAGCTGTTTATGTTAACGACCCAAAACCAGAGCATGTCCATAAATAATAGCGACCTCTAGCTACTAGTATTACATATAATTGTCTTTATTCAATGATACTCGTATCATTGGGTATGCCTTTTTTTCATAATAATATTTTTTTTTTCATAATGATTGCACAACAGCACAAATCGAGATACTTAATTTTTGTAAAAAATGTAAGAGAAAACATTTACTAGTCAGGGTGTTTAGTTTATAATCAACACAATACGAAATGGATGGAAGAGGATTTGGTTGGCACAGCCAGGGTAACGGAAACATGGTTTCCACTTTTCAAGAAAAAAAGTTCCCAGAAATCAAAATTGCCTCTCGTATTTTCCTTTTTGAACCTTTCAGAACAATTTTGGTTTAGTGTCAGTGTGTCTGTGTATCTGTCATAAAATCCTTGTAACGGGCAAAACTATAAGAAGTTATTGTTCCATTTTGACGTGCAGTTGGTCTTCACGGCTCCCGAGTAGATAGTAGCCGCTGCGCATGCGCAAAACTTGAAAATCTAGCAACCAAGAATAAAATTTCGTTATAAACATGGGGGCATCTACAGCTCCCGGATAAAAAAACGCTGCAAATTATTTCACAAAGGTTTATTATTTTTCAGGATGGATCACTCTTTTGCAAATATCACTGCTTTGCCATTGTCACTATTGTTTTATATATTTTATTACCTATCAATTATAGGTAGGTACTACTACATACTTCACACCATCACAATCAAGTTCATTTGGAAGAAATAAACGCGTCACACTCGATTCGAAAAATAGAGAGCTTCATTCGGAAATTTGATAATTGGTTGCTAAGGAAGCAAAATAAAAAAAAACTGAATACAACTCGAAGAAACGATCACCATCGCATTTTGGTCAGAAAAAATTTGAAAGGAGATTAGACCTCTTTGATGATTCACTCTCGTGATTCAGTTTTCTCGAAGGAAAACCCATAAGTTCTCGTAGGGAGCGAACGGATTGTCCTACAGAGCTCCGCGTGGTATCAAAATTCTAAAAATTCAATACTATCTTAAATTGGTAAAAAAACAATACCTTTATTTTGAGAGTTTTCGAGCTAGAGAACTCTTGAAAATTTCAACCCTTATTTTTCTCCGCTTAGAAGCGACTGACATCAACCAAAAACTTCGTGGCACAACTAGACCCCAATTGAAGCCCATATAATATATGTATTCGGTATAACATTATGTATTCGGTATGATATTATTATACCGAATTTCTAGTAAATCGGTCCATGGTAACTAAGGAAAGTGCCGCACACGGACGGACGAAAAAGTTTTCAGTCAATTTTCGGATTCTGGGTACCAAGAAACGTAAAACATCTAATTTTGAGGGGGGGGGGGGGGTGTTAACATTTTTTTCTTGCTCGATTCCAATGGTTGATTTTTGAAAACAATAAACCAATAACGAAGTAAACTTCGGCTAAAGCTGGTAGGTACTTAATGCGAAAATAGTGATCTAAACAGAAAAATGATTAATAACTTGTGTTCGAGTGTAGTAATTAGATTTTGGAATATTAAAATAGACCATTCAAAAACCTACAAGGCTCAAATGTTTTACGTTCCTAAAGCTACTATACTTTTTGGGGTAGTATTTGGGGTACTATTCGACTATCTTCATGTGTATCTTATGATAAATTATTATTATTTGGACTAAAGCAAGAAGTTAGATTTCAACCTCAGGAAATATTCCTCTACTCACATATCCGTCAACTGGTTTCAAAATATGGACTATTGAGAGCGTGTCTTCCTCGCAATAATTGATTCATGTGAATTTTTGTTGTACTTGAATCGAAATTCAACAAATTAAAAGCATTATTGGGGTAACTATGAGACTGTTGTCGTCATTCCAAACAGTATAGATGGGTGTTCAGATAACAAAAAGTAAGGTGCCGATACAGGAAGCCCTTAACGAAAGGAATGTTGGGATCCCTTTATCCCTTAGCAAAATCCTCCTCCTCTTCAAGACCACAGAGTAGATTTTATCTCCAATCACTTCTCTGAGCTTTGACGGGTCAAACCTGTGACCTTGTGATACAGATTGCAGTGTCATAGTACACTTATATAGTAGTCTCGTTCTTAGACCAGTTAAAAACGCCGGAAACAACCCTTTAACTCGCTTCTTTAGCGTTAACTCGTAACCTACGACGACACTAAAAAGTCTGCCAAGCGGGTATGGCACAGAGCTTCCTGGTAACATGACTGGACATAAGCCATTAGGAGGTCACCAGACATACGAACAAACCAACTAAGATGGAAAAAAATCGGACGACAATTTCATTCAAGATTTTGAATGCCCATTGCATGTCTGATTAGGTAACAAAATTAAATTTATTGGGCTATCTATACAAGACAACCCACACCATCCGGTGTAAAAACAAAAATCGGAAGGGAATGGTCAAAATTATGAGTTCGACAGGGAATTTTTTTAAATTTTGCGCTTATTCGGAGGCTGCAATCAAGAGCCAACGGCAACGAAAACATCAAGGGATCCCTAAAAATCCCATCGACATCTAATGGAAACTGCAGAAGTTATGATTGTTAAGAGTTTAAGATGATACAATTTAAAAAAAAGGATATTAAAAGGATTCGTGTACCCACAGACAGATACGAAACCAAAATTATTCAGGAATATCACTGGATTTCATCAAAATTTAGAAATAATGCCTTGTTACAACGAATTTACAAATGACTTTATTGTTGGGTCATCATAAAAGTAATTTTGTTCAGACATGTTGTGATTACGAATGATAAAGAAGATGTGGGTGGAAGCACACATTACTGCACAGCGATTCTTATCTTATCATCTACTCTTACTTGATGAGATACTACTTAAATAGGAAACCAATAATGAGATTCATTTGCAAAATAAAAAGGTAGGTAGGTAAGTAACAAGGAGCCAAGGCAGCCAATGACGTGACATTACATCCTATCTTTAGGAATACTTGGTAGGTTGGTATCTTCATAATGAAACCGTATACGTTAGCTAACCGGCAACCACGCAGTCAGAGTGGTGGATTCTATGAACGGGAGCACCCACGGGAGGTTGACTCGACTTTACATCAATTCAATCGAAATTAGAGCGTTATTGGTAAGTGAAGTTAGTTACTTAGGTTTCCTGCTTGGTCGAAGAAATAAGAGAAAAGACTTTGCATTCGTTTTAGCGAACGATCGATCATCATTTTGTCGGAAACAGGGACTTTGAAAACTTTCAAGTTTCCCTTCGCGGTAGGTATCTGATTCCTATATAAAGGCTCTAAACTATAAAAGAAATTGATTTTAACGCTGTAAATTTATGATATCGGCGGTGAATATTGAATAAGCCAGGTACGTTCCTCAAGTTCTCGTGGGAAGTCCTCATTCCTTTCTTCATCTCACTAAGTACACAAATTCAAATGTCCCTTGTGAAGTCCCGGTTTTATAAAATAAATTAAGTTTAATGCTGTAAAAAAATGTTATATATGAATTTTATCATTGGTAGTGAATAATTAGGTGTGTATCTACCGTTGGTTTACGTGAGAACTCACCAAAAGTACTTTCTTCAACTAGGTAAACACTCAAATTCGTTCACTTTTTGTTTCCCCGGCTAGTGTCCCTCCTTTCCGTTTCAACAATAACATAATTATTGGGACAACACTGAAGAATAAAACATAGAAGAAACAAAAAACTGTACCGGATAGGAAAGGCTATTGAGCGGGCTGGAGGCGGGAGACGAGACTTGAGATTGAGAAGTTCGACCTCCCAGCTGTTCTCTTTCGTAGGTATCTCTCCCGTGTGTATTATACAATAATATAATATTTCTAATAAATATAATATTTCTTCTTCTTCCGCGTTTCTCTCCTCTTTTTCTCCGTTCAAAACAAATTATACTTTAATGAAAGCTACAAACCCATTCTTATCTACACGCCAATCTGATCATCCTAATAGGGCGAAAACATACGAAGTTATTGTACAATTTAGAAGAAGGAATATGCACAAGGGAGAGATAACCTTCGAAAGAAAACAGCTGGGCGGTCAAACTTATCAAGTCGCGTGTTCTGCCCGCTCAATAGCCTTTAGTTTTCGGTACAGTTTTTCGATTTTTCTGTGCTTTATTCTTCAGTCTTGTCCCAATTTTTATGTTATTGTTGAAACGGAAAAAAGGTAACTAGCCGTGGGAAAGAAAAGTGAACGAATTTGAGTGCTTACCTAGTTGAAGAAAGGACTTTCGATGAGTTCTCACGTAAACCTACGGTGGATACACATTTAATAATTATTCACCACCGATGATAACATTCATAGTAAGATTTTTATTACACCATAAAACTTAATTTATTTCATAGTATGGAGCCTTCACGTGGGAAATTTGAATTTTTGCTTACTTCCCACGAGAACTTGAGGTACGCAGGTAGGTACCTGACTAATTTAATATTCACCGTCTATAACACCATTTATAGTAACTTTTATTATAGCGTTGAAATCATAGTGTAGAACGTTAAAAATATAGTTTAGAGCCTTAATATAGGAATTTTTTTTTGCCGCGAATGGAAACTTGAAAGTTATTAAAGTCCCTGTTTCCGACAAAATGATGAAAGATCGTTCGCAAGAACGAATGCAAAGTCTTTATTCCGAGCTTCTCTAATTTTCTTCGACGAGCCAGGAAACCGAAGTAATCTAACTTCACTTATCAATAACGCTCTAATTTCGATTGAATTGGTCTAAATTCGAGTTAACCGGATGGTCTCGTTTATAGATTCCACCACACTGACTGTGGTTACCGGTTAGATAATGTATATGTAGGTATATGCGGTTTCATCGTGAAGATACCAACCTACCTAGTATTCCTAGAGGTAGGATGTAATGTGGTGTCATTGGCCGCTGTTGACCTTGTTACCTACCTTTTTATTTTACAAATGGAGCAAATGGATTGCTCGTGCAAGCATAAGCCCTTGTAACAACCTTTACTTTATTTATATTTGTATTTTCCATCAGATAGCGATAAAATGACATGGTTTGTGCTAATTAGAATCTGGACTGTGAGGGTTGGTGTGTAGATAGTCCCCTATGAAAATCATTGCTCCCGGGTCGATAGTAGTAACAGCCATAACTTCTATATTTTTCATCCGAATTTAGGGATATTAGCAACTATGCAATGTATTTTATAGACTTATAAATAAATTGTAATTAGGCCATATAATAGGTTATGGATACAAGGAAACTATGTGCCACACCCACTTGCCATACTTTTTTGTCGTCGTTTGTCACCTTTGTTGACGGCACTTTTTTGAAGTTATCACTCCTTTTAGTAACGATTCGAGAGGAGGATTGTATGTATCTCGTCGTTCTGTGTGGATCCTTCGTAATCACTTTTAAAGAGTCCACAAGACTGTACCGAGTTTCAGCACTCTTGAATGGATTGGAGAGAACTCGTTTCCATCATATGCCACACTTCGTCTGACATACCCGAGGTATTTTTTTTTGTTTTTCTTAGAATTTCAATGCTTTACGGTGACTTGGAGATATGATACCGCTAAATTAAGAGCTGTACTACTCATTAAGTTTATCAAAACCTTTGAGAGACACTTCAGCCCGCCAAACGTGCCCAGTGCACAAGTTTAAAGAAAATCGGTCTAGAAAAGAGGGTAGAAGTGGCTTATCAAAGAATTCGGCGAATTTTACAGTTTACTCAGCTGATTTAAACCTATAAACAGCAAACCTGACCTACAAACCAAGTTTCGTAAAAATCGGTAGAGAAAAACATAATATCTTTTTATCATATTATGCTCATTCATATTATGTTATATTCATATTATGTTATATTCATATTATGTTCGAAACCCCGAAAAGACACTAGCTAAAGAATCCGATAAGACGAAAAAAAGAAGTCTCATTTTTAGGTCTCCGTTTGGAGGAAAATATACTGCACATTGTGGCAGTAGGCTGCTCAGGAGACTTGCCCCTTCTAGAATATACGAAATAAGATTGTTGTTGTCATTATTATTTTTGCCTGGGATGAACCGCAAGATGAGTGAAGTTAATGAATATTGATCTTATGGTTTACGTCGTGTTGCCTAGCGTTGCAATACTGCTGTTTCGCTTCATAGGTATTTCGGGTGTGTCAATCAATTAAATAACTAGACCGCGTAGAATGAGCAGTTGACGAAGGACGGAACATAAAATCCGCTCTTCCCGGGGATAATGGAGTTCACATTTAATTTAGTCCACTTAAGAGTAATACGCGAAAAATGATCCCCACGAGGTCCTTTCAGGCAGTGGAATTAATAATTCGCCGTGTTAAACAAGGCCGGGCGTAGGAGGACGCAGGTGCTACTAATGGTATCACCCAGCCTCGCTTGGGGTCGAAACACCCTTTCCACACCTGCGATGGGATCATTTACAATACAAAATCAACACCATCTCCACTGCTCCCTCCCATGAATACATTTCCAGGTCGGGACAAATATGGGCGATGAAATGCGAAAGATGAAATCAGTCCAGCGGTGATGGTGAAATTAATTCGGTAGACATTAGGAATTTTATGCAATAGTTTGTTTGAGCTCAAATGAACTTCGCTTTTGCTAATTTACTATAATAGGTTTTGTGAGTTGTTACTTTTTCTGCTATAAGTATTGGTTGGTTCTGTGGTTGACAACATTGTATTAATAGAGATTTCTGCACAATTTCCTGGTTAAAGTTTCCTTTATTCTTCAGTCTCAATATTGTAAAGGATTTTCATTTACTAGTAGGTAACTATTATACTGCTTAAGGAGGATCGGTAATGAAGGAGATTGACAATAATTTACTCAGAAGGAACTTTTTGATACTGATCTTTTTACGCACTTATCAGTTCAGAAATTTCCTACTGAGACACAAATGTATACCTGGACCTAAAACTTTGGACATAATGGACATACTAAAATGAAGAACTTCATGCACAACCATAAATTATTATTAAGTTTCACTGTTTTCATAGAATTTACTCATTCATGATTCATTTCTTATGACGTGGTTTGTCAGACTATCGATTGAATGAACCAGTTCTCGTGAAATCGCCAAAGTTAGTGGTTACCGCTCGTGGGCGGGATCGGATGTCCTAATAATTATTCGTCGTTGGTGAACCCTACTCCACTTAAGCGGACGAGGCAATAAATAAGTAGCTAAGAGCGAAATCGACAGATCGAATTCTGATCTTCCATTTGGAAGTCAGCTGAATGACAGTCGGACTAAAATTCAACCTGGATTGGTTGTTTACTTTACTTACTTTTAGGTTCTAAATCCAAAGTGAGTGTATTTTAAGATCATTAGATAAAATGTGTATGAAAAAGATATATTATTGTCATTATGTTTAGTGGGTTAGCTTGTTTGTCCATGTCTGGCAGTATTCCATGTTTCGATTCCATATTATCTCCAAGCAAATGTTGGCCTGATTTTTATTTCTTTTTTAGTAGGTATTTCTGTTTTCTATTACCTAAACGTTGACCTGTTTTTTATTATTTACAAGTAATACTAAAATATATAATCAATGACTGTGTAGATGATAGCTTTAAACTATATTTTTTATATATGCTTGATGAATGTTATAGAGGTTTGCTCGTATGTAGTGTCTATATTCGGGAATTGAGTGGGTATTCGAATGGCGTGAAGTAATTTTTCTCCAGCATTGAGGACACTAACTCGCGCTGGACCAGAGATTTATTTGTAGCATTGTGAAAGCGAATGTGACTCCCCTTTCTGAGAGCAGACAACTATATATCTCTTGAGCGAGACAGAAGTGTCATGTACGCACTTGGAGTGGGGGAATAGTAATCGAGTTGATCACTGGCACACAGGCCACAGGCGTTCAGATTTATTATTCTGGCCATGCTGAATAAAAATGATTCTAGAGCCTTTCGTTTTCAGTAGGGATTTTCCAGTTTGAAGATAGCTGATTAGTTTACAGCCTACTTAGAAAGAAAGTTTACCTTAGTTAGCGGTGTACGCATTTGATGATAACATCATGTAATATCAAAATACAAAAAAAAATAAAAAAAATAAAATAAAATTACTTTGGAAATTTGAATTTTTAATATCGTAATATTTCTTCATTTTAACAATCTGCTAAATTAGTTGTGTGCAGAGAACTATAATCAAAAATGCAGATTAGAAATAGGTCAAACTCGAGGATACAGAAGGATCTGACCGGAGTCGAGCCAACAGTAATTTCGTACATTGTCATGTAAGTAAGTCTGGCATGCGGGTGTGGCACAAAGCTTCCTCGTATCCATAACCCGATAATACGGATGATCCGATGCATTGTAGCTAATTTCAAAACATCAATCTCTAAGTACCTTCGACTACCCTCATAGGAACCATCTACTCACCAATATCAACAATCCCTGAAAATTTCTTCGGAATCGAATGTTTAGGGCATAGCCACTGGGCTGTTGACTCTATTGTTTGATTAAATTTTGAAAGTAAATTAACTAGATGGGCTCATTATGTGCTCAGTTGTTATGTTATGCATATTTAATAAATAAAAATATCATTAAAAAAAAGGAATCGAATGCAAAATGTGGAATTAATGTATGTTACAAGGAATTAGATTTGCGCGTGCGCAGAGGCTATTGTCATCCTGGTGGCCTTGACTTTCATAGGAGAAACTATCTGCACGCCGATCTGAATAATCCCTAAAAATT
The DNA here is from genome assembly GCA_009739505.2 of Apolygus lucorum. Taxonomy (NCBI): domain Eukaryota; kingdom Metazoa; phylum Arthropoda; class Insecta; order Hemiptera; family Miridae; genus Apolygus; species Apolygus lucorum. Next base: position 30,473,158 of record CM019178.2, on the reverse strand, counting down.
TCATCAAAGTCGGATGAAAACTGTAGAACTTTTGCCTGTGACGAGGTTTTCAGGACAGACACACAGACCACGAAACCAAAATTGTTCGGAAAGGCCTAAAACGTAAAATTTGTATTTTTGAGATTTTTTTTTTTCATCTATGTAAAGTGAAATCAATGTTTCCGCTACCTTGGTAGACTGAGAAGCAAAATTTGAAATGCTCGATATCCATATAAAAAACGCTGCAAATCATTGCTCAAAGGTTTATTATTTTCTGTATAGATCACCCTACTGTATAAATCACTGGTTCTCCATCAATAGCACCTGTATAATATAATTTAATTATAATAATTTATGGTTGTGTATGAAGTCCTTCGTTTTAGTATTTCCAATATGTCCAAAGTTTTAGGTCCAGGTATACATTTGTGTCTCAGTAGGGAATTTCTGAACTGATAAGTGCGTAAAAAGATCAGTTTCAAAAAGTTCCTACTAAGTAAATAATTGTCAATCTCCTTCATTACCGATCTTCCTTAGCCTTCCGTTAGTGGCACCTCTATTCTTACGCGATTGGTGGCATGTATGTCTCACATACACTACACTTTTTGGGCGTATACCAATAGAGAAAGTCCTTTTTTAACCGTCAGGGTTGTGTAGACAAGACACATAATTGTTTAGTTAATGTTTTTGTATTTTGAAAAAATGTAAAAGTTACGTAAGTTATGTAAGTTTAAAAAGTTACATATTTTTGAAAAATCAGTCTTAGGTACAATAAATTTCAGTTTATCATTAAATTGCAGAGCTGACATAGAGATAAATGCTTAGATACTACAACAAAGCTACGAGTAATTATAAGCTTCGAAACTTTTAACAGCTGACTGGGTAAAATAGGTAAATCACATTTTCAAGAAGGAACACTCATTCATCAAGTAATTGTAAAAAAAGACAATCCAAACCCCATATTCGGACTAGAAAAGTAGCCCACCTACGCTTGAAAAACTGACTAGACGGATACCTTCATCAAATAAATCTTTAGGACTCCAATTTTTCAAAAAATCCACATCCGCTGGTTTATTACTGACGCAGAAGGGCCCTCCTGGTTGCTGTCCGGCGTAAATTTCCACACTGTAAGTGTAGAACACTTGAGCATCAACGAGTACAAATACTTTAACCCCATAGGTACTTGTTGGGTTTACTTGGAATATATTGCTTGAAACTTGAATATATTGGTGTATGACAAATACCAATTGAGTTTTTTCCAAGTGAAAAAACGCTGCAAATCATTGCTCAAAGGTTTATTATTTTCTTTATAGATCACCCTTCTGTATAAATCACTGGTTCTCCATCAATAGCACCTGTATTCTCCTTTGACCTTCCCTCTCAAATTTCAGCTCCCTGCGTTCAATAGGATTGAAAATGGCTTCGGAGCTCACTCAGCTGATCAGTGACCTGAAGAGTGAAGAAGATCTCCTCGAATGCTGGAGACGCCTGGAAGAGCACTTCCATTCAATAGGATTAAAAATGGCTTTGGAGCTCACTCAGCTGATCAGTGATCTGAGTAGTGACGAAGATCTCCTCGAATGCTGGAGACGCCTGGAAGAGCACTTCCATTCAATAGGATTAAAAATGGCTTTGGAGCTCACTCAGCTGATCAGTGATCTGGGGAGTGAAGAAGATCTCCTCGAATGCTGGAGACGCCTGGAAGAGCACTTCCATTCAATAGGATTGAAAATGGCTTCGGAGCTCACTCAGCTGATCAGTGATTCTTCAGAGTGAAGAAGATCTTCTCGAATGCTGGAGACACCTGGAAGAGCACTTCCATTCAATAGGATTGAAAATGGCTTCGGAGCTCACTCAGCTGATCAGTGATCTTAAGAGTGAAGAAGCCTTTGAGCAATGATTTGCAGCGTTTTTTACCCACCAACATTTTTTTTACCTACCAACTTTTTTTTACCTACCAGCTAGGTACTACCTACCACACCATACTGGCTTCACACCTTCACAATCAAGTTTATTAGAAAGAACTAAACGCTTCACACTCGATTGGAAAAATAGAAAGCTTCATATGGAAATTTGATTACTGGTTACGCAGAAGGCAAAACTGTATACAAATCGAAGAAATGAACAGCGATCGCATTTTAGTTCGATAAAATTTGAATGGAGATTAGACCTCTTTTGCGATTCACACTCATGATTCTGTTTTATCAAAGGAAAACCTTCAAGTACTCGTAGGGACCGAACGGTTTGTCCTACAGAGCTCCGGGTGGTCTCAAAAATTTTAAAAAATTCAATACTATTTAAAATTGGTGAAAAAACGATACCTTTATTTCGAGAGTTTTCGAGCTAGGGCACTCTTGAAAATTTCAACCCTTAATTTTCACCCCTTAGAAGTGACCTACATCAACCAAAAGCTTTGCGGCACAACTAGACCCCAAATGGAGCCCATATACCAAATTTGAACCAAATCGGTCCAGTGTTGCTAAGAAAAGTGCCGCGTACGGCGGACGGCGTACGGCGGACGGACGCAAATTTTTTTTTCGATTTTCGTATTCTACGTACCTTGAAACGTAAAACATCAAATTTTGAGGGGTGTTAAAATTTTTTTTTCTTGCTCGATTCCAAAGGCTTATTATTGAAAATAATAAACCAAAATAACTTTTGAAAAAAATTACACAAAGAGTGGCATGTATGTGACAAATACAACGTACCGTGATCTCGATTTGGGTTCAAAGGACAGCGGATTCAGGACAATTGAGGGACTCCTCACATTGCCAGAGAAGAATCGGAGAGGAGACGCCATCAACCCCCCACTTGGGTGAAGCTTGACAGGCGACTGAAGAGAGACATCTATGCCTCACATACACGCCACTAACGGAAGGTTAAGCAGTATAATAGTTACCTACTAGTAAATGAAAATCCTTTACAATATTGAGACTGAAGAATAAAGGAAACTTTAACCAGGAAATTGTGCAGAAATCTCTATTAATACAATGTTGTCAACCACAGAACCAACCAATACTTATAGCAGAAAAAGTAACAACCTTATACAGGGTGTCACCCTAACTCGAGGACCAAACTTCAAGGATCGATTCTACAACTAATTTGCAAACTTTTTTGTATATTGACATTTTTTTTTTAAACGCTTTAAAATTATAATTTTTTCACTTTTAAGATTTTGTTCGTGTTTTCGACCTTGAGCCATTAAAACGGCCATAACTCCCTCAATTTACTGGATAAACTCAAATATGAGTATACCGTTGGAAAGAACGTTAAATTTCCAATCAGTTCATCAGGACACAAAAGCTTTTTAAGCCTTTGGTATAAGTGAATAAATTGGTCAAAGTCAGAAATTTAAAACTTTCTCGAAAATCACCATTTTTCAGGCTGACTCATCTTATGTAATAAACAGCCGTATCGGCGGGCACTCAACGGAAAAAACTTGCCCAGAATCTCAGCTTCCCAACGGTCTATCAGTTTTTCTTTTTAACATTCAAATTAGAAGAGTAAATGAAGTTTGAATGCCCGAAAACGTGTGTTTTACAAGCAAATCCAGTGTTTTAAGCGGTTTCTGGTCCCCCTCGACCTCAAGATGGCCTGACGATTTTGGTATCATTTCCTATGTAATTTTCTACGCTGAATCAAATAGTGATACTTCCGAATGGTTCCGAGTGCTAGAAAGTGGATTTTTTTAAGAAAACCTTCGTTTTTCGTACATAAAATACGCATTATTCTTAAATGTGGTAGTGAGCATGAAGTAACACCTTTGAACTCAATAAAAACTCCGAATTTCTAGTTGATTGAAGTTTTTGTTGAGTTCAAAGGTGTTACTTCATGCTCACTACCACATTTAAGAATAATGCGTATTTTATGTACGGAAAACGAAGGTGTTCTTCAAAAAATCCACTTTCTAGCAGTCGGAACCATTCGGGAGTATCACTATTTAATTCAGCGTAGAAAATTACATAGGAAATGATACGAAAATCGTCAAGCCATCTTGAGGTCGAGGGGGACTAGAAACCGCTTAAAACACTGGATTTGCTTGTAAAACACACGTTTTCGGGCATTCAAACTTCATTTACTCTTCTAATTTGAATGTTAAAAAGAAAAACTGATAGACCGTTGGAAAGCTGAGATTCTGGGCAAGTTTTTTCCGTTGAGTGCCCGCCGATACGGCTGTTTATTACATAAGATGAGTCAGCCTGAAAAATGGTGATTTTCGAGAAAGTTTTAAATTTCTGACTTTGACCAATTTATTCACTTATACGAAAGGCTTAAAAAGCTTTTGTGTCCTGATGAACTGATTGGAAATTTAACGTTCTTTCCAACGGTATACTCATATTTGAGTTTATCCAGTAAATTGAGGGAGTTATGGCCGTTTTAATGGCTCAAGGTCGAAAACACGAACAAAATCTTAAAAGTGAAAAAAGTATAATTTTAAAGCGTTTAAAAAAAAAGTGTCAATATACAAAAAAGTTTGCAAATTAGTTGTAGAATCGATCCTTGAAGTTTGGTCCTCGAGTTAGGGTGACACCCTGTATATACCAAATTACCAACCATATACCAAATTTGAACCAAATCGGTCCAGTGTTGCTAAGAAAAGTGCCGCGTACGGCGTACGGCGGACGGACGGAAATTTTTTTATTCGATTTTCGTATTCTAAGTACCTTGAAACGTAAAACATCAAATTTTGAGGGGGGTTAAATTTTTTTTTTTCTTGCTCGATTCCAAAGGCTTATTATTGAAAATAATAAACCAAAATATAATTATAGTTCTTCTCCATACCCAAATTATTATTTATTTCGTTTGAGAACGTTTAATGCGTAGATTTGTTTATTCAACTCGAATGTATCAAACATAACAATTGAAGCACAAAAGTGCTCAGTACAAAATCTTGCTCCTCACATCATTCAAAACGGGGAGTTTGACCACTACCCGGTGCTGTGGTTGGATATGATGGACCACCATCGATTAGTCGGTAACCTGTGTGAAAGAGAACCGCTCTGTTTGTACTCTCATTTGCAAAAGTATTGGATCGACCAGTAATTAGTATCGTGAACGAAGAGGAACAGTCTAAGTGATTAGTTCGAAGCGTGACCCCCCTCTCTTCGCTTCCTCATCGGACTCGACGGTTTCCTTGGTCTGGGAAATTAGCGGGATGGCACCGCAGCACGGGGTCATGATTTGCATGATATGAAATTTTGTAGTTAGGCTGCGGAGGATTTATTGTAATTAGGTTCAGCGACTAATCAGCGGGCTTCTGCCCTGTGTGGTTACAGGGGGTTCGTAGCGTAATTTTGGAGCACCGGTCGAAAATCGGGGTCGGTGAACTTTGATAATTTCGGAGCCGGTGATTAACAAAAAGAGGTTCTAAAAACGCAATTTCGCTACCTAAGACGTAGGCATATTTATCTTTGTCTAGTCCTATAATTTTTAATGGCTGCTCGACGTTGTTCTTCATACTTTGCACATAATTGAGACTTGGCATTAGGTACTTATTAGGAAAAGTGAGTGTCATTGACGGTGTTAGCCAAAACTGTAGCTCGTAAGAGTCATGTGTTTAAGATGAATTCAGAAGGTTCATGACAACAGTGCTATAGAGAATAATTGAATTTCAGTTCTCTTTGATGACCAGGAGAGTAACACCTACTTCATCGGTCAGTGATCTGAAAGCTTCTCTGAGACAACCCAAACCAGCGCTAAAGGATTGAAATAAGAGAAATAGGAGCTTCATTTCGCATGCAGGTAATATAAAAGACTCTCTATTTCTTCCAACGACATTCAAAACGCGTCGAACCAAAGTCCATAGTTCATGGCTTAGTTAAAAGTAAGATAAAACTACAAACACACAAGCGATATTCGCCAAATAATGGCAAAGAATATGGTGGATGCTATCCTTGATTTCAAACAGGCAAATTGACCTCTCCCAACTACAAAAAATATAGCATTTCAGTAACGTACAGACATTATAGGGGTATTCACGGTTGAGCTTATCGTGTTAAACGTGTTAAGTGGTAAACTTGTTAAACAAAAAAACCGTGAACAACCCCAGTCGAATCGTGATAAACGTGCTAAAGTTGTTGAAGTCTCATCACTTCTTCTTCTTCGATTACCTGGCTAGATCGCAGCCATTAGGGTCGTATGGTTATTGTGTGGCATGATTCGGTGGAGGAAGTGTGAACGAGAAGGGGAAAACGCCATAAATTCGGTAAAAATGAGGAGAAAAAAATCTACAACGTCCATCATTGTTTGTTCCATGGCAAAGAAACAAGCAAAGTTTTTTTACCACAGGAGACAACTTTTATACCACCTATATTGTTTACAGATTTTTTACTTTTTACACTGAAAATTTGAGGATTACTCACTGCAGTAATGTCGAAGAAAAGTTATAAACAAGAACTTGTTGATGATGAAGTGGTCAAGAAAACAGTTTTTCGCATTTTTCCTTCACTTTCATTGCATCTATTTGTTCCTCCCAACTACCTTTCTCTTCCCTCCATATCTCCAAGAGACCTCCATGCCTTCAACTCCAACTCAAATAACTCACAAAATAACCGAGACAAACAAACGAACTCCAACTCAACAGACTCCAACTCAAAAACGTCTGCCAAGTGGGTGTGGTAGCTTCCTCGTATCCATAACCCGATTATATAGATGATCCGATGCATAGTAGTTAATCTCAAAACACCAATCTCTAAGTACCTTTCACTACCCTTATAGGGGACCATCTACACGCTACTCTGGATAATCCTAGAAAATTTCATCAAATTCGGATGAAAAATGTGAGTCACTACTCAAAAAAATCCAAAAATATCTTGCCACGGCTGGGAATTGTACCCCCATGAGTTCTCACCTCTCACTTGTTTAAATGACTCGCTGTCCATGTGCTACGGTAGTGTAGAATTTGAGGTTGTGACGTACGCACGGCTGTTACACGGATTTTACGTTCGCGCATGCGCATCGGCTACTATAAGTCCGGGGGTGATGATTTTCATAGGGGACCATTTACAATCTAATCCGCATAATCCCTGAGAATTTCATTGAAATCGGATGGAAAATGTAGAAGTTATGGCCGTTTCAAGGAAATTCACGTTTGCGCATGCGCAGTCGTTTCTATCAGTCCGGGGATGATGATTTTCATAAGGGACCATCTAAATACTAATCTGTAACATCTCTGAAATTTTCATTGAAATCGGATGGAAAATGTAGAAGTTATGGCCGTTACAAGGAATTCACGTTTGCGCATGCGCAGTCGCTTCTATCAGTCCGGGGATGATGATTTTCATAGGGGACCGTCTACACACCAACCCGCACAATCCCTGAAAATTTCATCGAAATCGGACAATAACTTCGTATAGTTATGTGCGTTACAAGGAAATCATGACAGACGTACAGACACACAGACAGACAGACACACAGACACACAGACACGGAACCAAAATTGTTCAGAAAGGTCTAAAACGCAAAACGCGAGTGAAAATTTTGATTTTGGAGAACTTTTTTTTTTCATCCTTGAAAAGTGAAAACAAAGCTTCCGCTACCTTGGTAGACTCGGAAGCAAAAACTAAGACGAAACTAATTAACTCACAAATAAACTGACTGAAAAACAGCTGGCAAGTTATCGGCCATTTTCTTTCTGATGTTGCGACGGATAACACGTTTAGCACACACTTTAACAGACCATTCGGGTGTGTTAACTTACGACGACTGATAACACACTTTGATAACACGTTTACGACCGATTCGTTCGACGTTAAACACGTTCTCGACGTATAGCACGTTAACACGTCGAGAACGGCCCGACCGTGAATACCCCTTATAATTTTTATAAATGTAACGTGAAAAATACATGGAGAGACACGCCTGTTTGTTGTTCGATTTGATATAGAAGAAAACTTCTACTGAATGTATTTAAAGGATTTTTGATACCTATAGGCAGGGATAGAGCCGATGATCGCCAAACAGAATAAAAAACGCTGCAAATTATTACACAATGGTTTATTATTTTTCTATATAGATCACCCGTCTACAAAATTACCAACCATCCAATATGAAAAAAAAATAAAAATAAATAAATCAAAAAAAAATAAATAAATAAATAAATAAATAAATAAAATAATTTAAAAAAAAATCAAATCACCAACCATCGATCGCATTTCGGTCAGCTCTAATTTGAACGGAGATTATGCCTCTTTTGCGATTCACACTCGTGTTTTGATTTATATATATACTAGCTGAAAAGCCTACTAAAAGTAGGCAAAAATGATTCCTCCAACTCTCTCCTCCACCCACTCCCTCCGTCACCTCCCGCCCCCAACTCCGACTCCTCCCGTCCCCAGCTCCTCCCGCCCCCAACTCCGACTCCTCCCGTCCCCAGCTCCTCCAGCCTCCGACTCTCCCCACGACCCCTCCAACCCCTCCTTGCATACGTACGTACGTACGGTTGGCGTTTTATATTATTAGAATATTTCAATATAAACCCTTAAATTTTCGTAGGGAGCAAACGGTTTGTCCTACAAAGCTCCGCGTGGTCTCAAAAAATTCTAAAAATTCTATACAATCTTAAATTGAAGGAAAAACAATACCTTTATATCGAAATTTTTTGAGTTAGGGCGTTTTCAAAATTTCAAAATTGATTTTGGAACCCTTAAAAGTGACCTACATCAACCAAAAGCTTCGGGGCACAACTAGACCCCAAATGGAGCTCACAAACCAAATTTCATCAAAATCGGTCAATGCTAAGTGAGTAAAGTACGGGGTACGGCGTACGGCGGACGGACGGCCAAATTTTTATTCGATTTTTTGATTCTACGTACCTTGAAACGTAAACCATCAAATTATGAGGGGTCGTTAAAATTTTTTTTTTCTTGGTCGATTCCAAAGGTTCATTATTGAAAGTAATAAACCAAAATGGAGAAAAACTTTCCCACCAATTGGTAATATATTATACTACCACAATTCTCGAACAATAGCCGACTGTGGGCTCAACCAGAGAATTTGGGACAGCTATTGGAGAGTATTCCCAAATTGACAAAGTATGACTGTTTTACGATAAGCAAGACACTGATACAATAATATTGTATGATATATTGTATGATTTTATCATACTACTGTCATGAATTACATCCAGCTGACCTCGAAACGCGTTGTACCAAATTTCACTTAAACAATTATTTAACTACAGTGGCGTGGAAGTGCTATGATGAGGATGAAACAAGGCAACTTCTGTAGAGTACTTATTCCCGAATATCTTTGATATTTAACAAACGGTGACTGTTTCCTTCACATACAACTGCCCTAACCCACCTTAACCTGTAAACACTTACAATGGTCCCCAAGAGGCCTTGACATGGTTCTAACTCACAAATCATGTTGCAACTTTAGGTTTGCTTATTTTAAAAAATGGTCCTTGCGAATCCCCTTGTTTGCTAAAACGAACAAATTTTACCGATAGTACGAAGAAAAACGAAGAAAAATGTTCACGATAATCTTTGAGATTACTTCTGGCCCTAAATAATTACCGTGTTTTTATGAGCGAAGTCGCACCGGACGTAGTGATATCGAGAAAACGGTCATTACAATCATCATTTGGATGAAATACGAGGTAGATAATAACATGTAGCTATGAAGTTAACAAGGGTGTATGAATTAGGTCTGAGATAAGGCAGTAATCCTCAGCGGGAGGGTACCGTGTATTTTGCAGCACGCGAGAGGCCGTTGTGTCCATTACGTCAAATGTATCAGTAAAATATACAGGGTTTGCTTAAATAGTAAGTAAGTCGAGCCGCAATCTGTTCCAAGTTACCATGAACGTACTTTAACCCACTCATTAAGAGCAATTAATTTGCGAACTCGAATAATAAAATTACTTGATAATATATAATTATCAATGAAAAAGATGTACCTTCCAAGAAGTCTTAAAAACTCATGTCTTCAGTTTTCTGAATTGACAATAAAATTATTTGATTGATTTAATCATCACCACGATTGAGAAGTAGTTAACGATTATATTTATTAATGAGTTTGAAATACTCGCTTTGCTCGCAGCCTCATTTATGATGAAAGAAGTGAGTTTTTGCAATATATTAATTATCAAAAGATTCTTTTCCTAGAACTTGGTGATCATAAGGTACGATCCCTGTCATAATCGGTTCTGTGGTTTGACCATCCATACATTACACACGGAATATTCAATAATTTAAATAAGATTCAAATTAAAATTTTATGTTATTCATAATAGTAAAGGCAATTAGTGGTTCTCGTCAAAAGACGGCTATTTGTCGAGGAGGCTGAACATATCATGGTTTATTCCATGAAAAATTGGAGGTACAATACTTGGTTTTTGAAGCATCGTCCATTAATAAAGAATTATCTCCATCATTAGGGAAAGAGCAACGCTGATGAATTCAATGTCAGTTAATGGAGGAAAAAATCACTCAAGGTAATTTTCCCAGCCTTCCTCATCACGAGTCGTTTTCTGATGAAAAATTAGAGTCTACATATAATGGAGGAAAATGCCGCTTTTCATTTTCCACTTCTCTTTGAGGGTGGTTTCAACAAGTTTGTTGAAATAGGGCTCCCATTTGAACTCTTTTCAGGGTAGTTTTTGAGCGATGGGCTCACTAAACGGCTCTATGCTTTTGCGGAACTGCACAATGGTGACGGCAAGTCCATTAATAACCGTTTGGTTCGCAGCGTTCTCCTTTTCAAAAACTCAACATAAAGGAAGTCTATATAACAGGTATCCGCACTCGAACCGGAAGAGAGTTGGGCGATTAGATTGGTTGAACCATTTTCGTAGTTTTACTTTCTAAAGAGCTAACTCCGAAAGTGGTTTTTATTCATTTATAAATCTATATTACTTGAGTTCAAACAGGCGATACCTATACAAGGTGAATAACCTTGTACAGCACCTTCTCTGCAAGGTAAGTGCTATACAAGCTAGGTACTATTACGGTTTGAGTTATGAGCTAGACCCCTAACTTATCTATACGAGAAAAAACGCTGCAAATTATTACACAACGGTTTATTATTTTTCTATATTGATCACTCGTCTGCAAAGCCATCAACCATCCAACATAAAGAAAAACATCGATCGCATTTCGGTCTGCTTTAATTTGAACGGAGATTAGGCCTCTTTTGCGATTCACACTCGTGTTTCTGATTTATATATATATTTCAATTAAAAACCCTTAAATTCTCGTAGGGAGCGAACGGTTTGTCCTACAGAGCTCCGCGTGGTCTCAAAAAATTCTAAAAATTCTATAGAATCATTAATTGAAGGAAAAACAATACCTTTATATCAAAATTTTTTGAGTTAGGGCGTTTTCAAAACATTTTGGAACCTACATCAACCAAAATCTTCGGGGCACAACTAGACCCCAAATGGAGCCTACATACCTAATTTCATCAAAATCGGTCAATGCAAAGTGGCAAAAGTGCCGCGTACGGCGGACGGCCAAATAACGTACGGCCAAATTTTTATTCGATTTTTGGATTCTAGGTACGTACCTTGAAACGTAAACCATCAAATTTTGAGGGGTGTTAAAAATTTATTTTTCTTGGTCGATTCCAAAGGGTCATTATTGAAAATAATAAACCAAAATAGTGACCAACTATGATACAATCCAATTACGATTTAGTGATGACCTTAGGAATGTAGATATAATGTTTTTAAAATTTTTATTTGGCATTACTTTACGTTTACCGCCATTTTTTAACAGTATAATTATGATAAATAAATAATAACAATAAGTTTGTTATCTAATTATGGTTTTCATATGGTGATATCACATTGCGATATGAATTTATATATATGTTTGTAAATAATTACGTTTTTAGAAGACAGAAGAGATATATGATCTAAATTAATGTTAGTTTCTCAAGCTATTAAGTTAAATAATTTTAGTCTTTGACCCTCATATTCTCTGCATTCCATAATCAAGTGGAAGCTCCTCCGCCATCACTAAAGTGCCCATCGTTATTCCGGAAGTCGACCCATCTTTTGCCATCTGATCAACTCGCTCATTTGGAATCAGTCCCGCATGAGCTTTAACCCAGACGAAAACTATTTCTAGGTTGTTGTCATCGCAGCTTTTAATTATTTGAAGTAGACGGACGATTAAACTGTTTTTTGCTCTTCGAGTTCCACTGGATCTGAGAACCTGCAGAGTCCGTACACACTAAGTGTGTTTTGGTTTTTGGTGTTCTGGGAGCAAATAAATTCTACGACTTTTAAGATGGCATTAAATTTTTTTCTTTACATTTTGTCCTTATGAGATCCCTGTATTGAAGAGCGTAGTGACTTTAGGCAATCGAGGGATAGAAAACGCAATAGACATTGGCTTGCTAGCAAAAATTGTGTTAAAATGCAATAAAATGACATTGGGTACAACGAGTCCCGCCTACTCAAGAACGCTCAAATTTTTGTGCGTTGTCGGTTTTTTATGAGCTGTAGGTCGCAGTTATTGCTTTCAATCTCATCTTCGACCTTCGTCATCTTCTTTTGATAAGTTCCGAGGCAAATTTCTTTCGTCAAGTGCTTCTCTTACCACCCACTCTTCTATTGCTTTCAACCTCATCTTCCTTGATCATCTTTGTTGATAAGTTCCGAGGCAAATTTCTTTCGTCAACTGGTTCTATTACCACCCGCTCTCCACTAGATGGCTTGAAGAAGAACACATAAACGTAGTTACTTATACCTACAATGTGGAAGATTTTTCATTTTTGCTGTTCTATTCACTTTCATTTAAAAGTTGTTTTTTATTTTATTTATTTATTTTTTATTTTTATTTTTTTCAGTAGAAGGAATAGTAATGACCTTAATCTACTGTGAAACAGTAAACTTGACATACAAGACCTTATAATTATAAATTATTCGACTTATATAAAAATGTTACCTACTTATATCATGATAAGAATATAAGATAAATTCATTTCAGTTACTTGCTTAGTTTCGCGTTCGCTCAATACTATTGCGTTTAGATTTCGAGCCACTTTCACATGTGCCCAAAGTCATTGCAAACCGGGCGAACTGGGTTATAGGGGCTAAAGTACAGCTTGTTTTTACTCAACATGATTGAGGAGGAGGCCTCAACTTCATGAAGGAGGACTGAAAACGTACATGTTTATGAGGGGTTTTTACAAGAATACAATGCTATAAATAAGTGTTGTACAGTGGTATTTTTCACAAACATTATTCTCTATTATTCGTATATGTCATATTATGTGTATGACACAACGTCTTTCTCATAGCTGGTCCCGACATCCGCTCGGCTTCACGTCCATCCGACCACCCTCCGACGACGTAAATAGGTCCAATAAAGTTCTCACAGCGCAATCTCGTCCTCTCGGTTTTTCTGGGTCCCTGTTTCTCATCTCTCCGCCTATTTCACTGGCTTAACGTTAATTGAACGCTTAAAACCCTACCCCAACTCACCCTGTGTTATCTGCTTCCGAGGCTTACACAAAACGTTTTTTTTTTATCCTTCTCTTCCGATCCCAATTTATGCGACTTTCTGTTATTGGGTCTTTTTCACAACAGACTCCCGTCCTATAGAAGTCGACCGACTGACAGCACGAGTTTTAATACGATCAAATGAGTCTGAGGCCTCCCTGAACTTTTCCCATCCGAGTTTTTCCACCCTCCATTTGAGCTCTTATCAGTTCCGTATTCTACTTTCCAGAGAAGATATCTTTTTTCTCTCTTTCTTTTTTGTTTCCTCAATCCCCACTGATTTTCTCTATCTGCTCGATCGTCCTTCCTTTCGCCTCCCTTGCTCTATAAGAAGGCTCTACCCACACCACTTTCCTGTTGTCGTTTTGCTTCCGGTACACGTTTTCAGAACTATTCCTAGTTAATACGAAACACCAGCTAAACCGATTTGCAACATTAGAGCCTGTCAAGGCGGATATCACCGTCTTAATGTGTCACAATGAAGATCTGTTTATAGGACAGAGTACTCCAAGTCAATCCGTGGCTTGAAAAATAAAATAATCCAGAATTTTTTTATCAGATACAAGATTTGTAGCTTTTTAAGTCTAATTAGTATACATATTTTTGACACGGATTTATTCTTTAGATTAAGGTCATACACAGTCCGAAATATGTACCGATTGTTCTGCCTGGTCATTCGATCATGGTATGAACATGTGAACAACTTTATATCTGTTTCTAAATAACGTTTAGAAAATGTGTAAAATGTGTGTTAAGAAATTCGGTAACTAGATTAGGAGACCTGGGTTCGATTCCCGGCCGTGACATCAACATTTTCTTTGTAATAATACCTAGACATTTCCATGACCTATTTTTCCCCCTTCAAGGGAGAATTAGAGAAATTAGAGAAAATTAGTTTCTTTAACCCTGTACTTGGCAAAAGTATTCCCATGGAGATTCTTTCAAATGTTCCCCCCTAAAGTGTACTTTGGGCCCTCTAAAAACTTAAAAGTTAAATTGGAAAAGCTTCTGAAATGTTGAAATTTGAACAGATTCTCAACACGTGTGGTAGTTAGCGCCTACATTTCCTACACTGCCAAGTCACCCATAAATGAGAATTGTATAAAATAAAATGTACTTATTTCTTTCTATTTGAAACAGAAAAGAGAATTCATAAAATAAAATAATGTAAGAATGGCTAGTAATAGTTACTACAATTACTATACCTTCTCACTTGCTGCACTAATTAGATAAAAAGATACTAATTAGATAAAAGGTGAATGTACACCATACAACCACGCAGTCTTAATCAAAGACATAATGAGCTAATTATCTCAAATTTTGGTAGGTAGGTACCTAGTTTTCCTATGGGCATTTGTTTCAATTTTTCCACTAAAGTGTACCCTTGGCTCTCCAAAAATATGATAAAACTGAAAAAGCTTCTATAATGTTAAAATTTGAACAGAAAACGCGTATGGTATATTAGACGTTGCGAAGTACAGGGTTAATCTCGTGAAAACCAACGAACTTTTTTTTCGTTTCTGACTGAAGAACACAACCTTTTATTTTGATTTTCTTTCTATTTTTTATTCTAATTTTGTATTAGATAGGTAAGTACCTACAAGTTTTCCGTAATCTCTTCGAGTCAGATAGAAATCATTGAATCCGCCCTCAATGGCCTCGATTCAAATTTAAAAGCTGCGCAAGCTCTCAAAGGATTTCAATAAAACTTAGAACAGGTAAAATTTTGACGTTCAGAGTTTTGGTTAATTATTTAAATAGCGAATTTTTTGAATTGAGCAAAAATAAGTGTTTAGCCCCTCAAAATTAGATGATTTACGTATCAAGGTAGGTACGTAGAATCGGAAAATCGACTAACATTTTTTTGTCCATCTACTGTAGCACTTAGTTACCATGGGCGGATTTTTATGAAATTGGTATATCGGCTCTATTTGGCGTCTTATTGTGCGTTCGAGATACTCTAGCTCAAAACTTTTTTCATATAAATGTATGGGTTTTTCATCAATTTGAAATAGTTTTGAATTTTTAGAATCAAATGAGACCACCCAAAGCTCTTTAGGACAAACCGTTCGCTCCCCATGAGGATTTAAGAGTTGGACTTACAATAAATCAGAAATGTTGAAAGAGAACCTTTATTTCCTCAACAATCTTGCTCACAAAACTTTCATAGCACAAACATTTTGTAGAAACTAACACAATACAAAATAAACTCGATCACTTGGCTACAGGATCTTCGGGACAACCAACAAAGTCCCCCTCCGTTCCGCAGATCCTGTTGAGCCCAATAGACTCCATGATTGTCAAATTCCTCTTTCTTGTCAAAGGCTTCGTCATTATGTCTGCGACATTGGCGAGAGAGGGAACGTAATCGATGATTAATCTTTCATTCTTCACCAAGTCCTTTATGTAGAAGAGCTTTATACTTATGTGTTTTGAGTGAGCACTTACGTTGTTGCCCCTCGTGAAACTTATTGCAGCCTGGTTATCGCTCCAAATTGCAGGTTGCCTTTTCAAACTACAGCCAATTTCATCCAGGACATACTGAAGCCAGACCATATCCATGGCACAAGCAGCTAATGCCATGAACTCTGCTTCCATGGTTGACAAAGCAACTGTCCTCTGTTTGGATGACTTCCAACACTGAGAAAAATACACCTTCAGTTTACGCTATCACTGTGATAGTGTGTCAAAAAACCCGTAGAAACGCTATCAAAAATTGGCCACCGACCGACCGATGGTGTCAAAAATTGGCGTGAGGTTGGGATTCTATAGAAACGCTATCAAAAAATTGACACACTATCACTTTCAGGATTGCATTCTATCACTAACCAGACTGAAAGGAATCGTTCTATCGATTTACTATCACCATGAAGGTGTTGAATCCTTCAAAAACCATTCAAATTTAACACTATCAAACTGAAGTAGCTTTCCACTATCACGTCGATGGTACGAACGCTATCAGGATGCTATCATTTAGACAGTTGCCGCTTTATGAAGGTGTTAATTGATAGAGGAGAAACATGGGAATACCTTCATAACCCTATTAAAAACCCTTTTTGCACGCTATCATATTACCACGATTGACACGCTATCAAAACTATGGAGAATTGAATGTTGGGAACACTATAGGTACTCTTTCACAGTGATAGAGACTATTTTAAATGCACCGTAAAAACCCCGTTTTGCACACTATCGTATTCCACCTATGACACGCTATCAAATCTATGGAGGATTGAATGTTGGGAACACTATAGGTACTCTTTCACAGTGATAGAGACTATTTTAAATGCCCCGTAAAAACCCCGTTTTGCACACTATCGTATTCCATCTATGACACGCTATCAAATCTATGGAGAATTGAATGTTGGGAACACTATAGGTACTCTTTCACAGTGATAGAGACTATTTTAAATGCACCGTAAAAACCCCGTTTTGCACACTATCGTATTCCACCTATGACACGCTATCAAATCTATGGAGGATTGAATGTTGGGAACACTATAGGTACTCTTTCACAGTGATAGAGACTATTTTAAATACACCGTAAAAACCCCGTTTTGCACACTATCGTATTCCACCTATGACACGCTATCAAATCTATGGAGGATTGAATGTTGGGAACACTATAGGTACTCTTTCACAGTGATAGAGACTATTTTAAATGCACCGTAAAAACCCCGTTTTGCACACTATCGTATTCCACCTATGACACGCTATCAAATCTATGGAGGATTGAATGTTGGGAACACTATAGGTACTCTTTCACAGTGATAGAGACTATTTTAAATGCCCCGTAAAAACCCCGTTTTGCACACTATCGTATTCCATCTATGACACGCTATCAAATCTATGGAGAATTGAATGTTGGGAACACTATAGGTACTCTTTCACAGTGATAGAGACTATTTTAAATGCACCGTAAAAACCCCGTTTTGCACACTATCGTATTCCACCTATGACACGCTATCAAATCTATGGAGGATTGAATGTTGGGAACACTATAGGTACTCTTTCACAGTGATAGAGACTATTTTAAATACACCGTAAAAACCCCGTTTTGCACACTATCGTATTCCACCTATGACACGCTATCAAATCTATGGAGGATTGAATGTTGGGAACACTATAGGTACTCTTTCACAGTGATAGAGACTATTTTAAATGCACCGTCAAAACCCCGTTTTGCACACTATCGTATTCCATCTATGACACGCTATCAAATCTATGGAGAATTGAATGTTGGGAACACTATAGGTACTCTTTCACAGTGATAGAGACTATTTTAAATGCACCGTTAAAACCCCTTTTTGCACACTATCGTATTCCACCTATGACACGCTATCAAATCTATGGAGGATTGAATGTTGGGAACACTATAGGTACTCTTTCACAGTGATAGAGACTATTTTAAATACACTGTAAAAACCCCGTTTTGCACACTATCGTATTCCACCTATGACACGCTATCAAATCTATGGAGGATTGAATGTTGGGAACACTATAGGTACTCTTTCACAGTGATAGAGACTAATTTAAATGCACCGTAAAAACCCCGTTTTGCACACTATCGTATTCCATCTATGACACGCTATCAAATCTATGGAGGATTGAATGTTGGGAACACTATAGGTACTCTTTCACAGTGATAGAGACTATTTTAAATGCACCGTAAAAACCCCGTTTTGTACACTATCATATTCCATCTATGACACACTATCAAATCTATGGAGGATTGAATGTTGGGAACACTATAGGTACTCTTTCACAGTGATAGAGACTATTTTAAATGCACCGTTAAAACCCCTTTTTGCACACTATCATATTCCATCTATGATACGCTATCAAAACTATGGAGGATTGAATGTTGTGCCCACTATAGGTACTCTTTCACAGTGACAGAGACTATTTTAAATGCACCGTAATAACCCCGTTTTGCACACTATTATTAAAAAGAAAGATTATGTTGGTGTAAAGAGAAGTAATCAATGTGGTAATGAAAAGCGGATCCTCACCATTTGGAGAATGGTGGGGAATTTTTTTTTGGGCAGCTTGAGAATTTGATAGATGTTCTATAGTATGTAAGGAAGATGTGAAGGGTAGACACACTATCAAACATCCATCACAGTGCACGTTTAAAAAAAATATAGACCGTTATTTTACAAACTTGACACATTACAGGTAAGAAAGTGGAAGTCCACTGACTTTCTCCCATTGGGGCGCTTGTTACCTGGAGTTTCGTTGTGAGATCAGGATTAGTGAGCTCTCACAGATATCGGGAGGTACCTCCGAACTAATAGGGGCTGTCAATGACCTGAAGTAGTTCACAATATACTACCTTCTTTATTGTACTACGTATAATGCCCTCAGGGTTTTCCCATCCATTAGGAATTCAACCAACTATACAGATGTTTGTAAATGGGAAGTTATTATCAGGTAGGTACCTACACCCCCGGTCCCACCAGGGACTCTAGAGGTCAACAACTGACAAAATCTCTGTATGCTCGTTTAGCGTTTTGGATGCGATTTTTCTAAGCAGATTTTTTAACTTTAATAGCCTATTCATAGAGGATGGATAGTGTTGTGATAGAAAAAAGTAGAGAGTAAAGGAATGGCTGTTTGATAGTGTTGTGATAGAATAAATCCCTCAAAAATCGATAAAATTTAGAAAACATTTACAAAACCACAAGGTTTTTACAAAGTTATGATGGAATTTTGATAGTCTTGTGATAGAAAACAATTAAATTTTCAAATTTCCTAAAAAAAAAAATCTTGTAAAAATTTGAAATTGTTTGCTCCAGTTTTATTTGCTCCTAAGTGAATTAAAAATGTTTGTTCAATTTCCTGCTAAATGTGTCTAATCTTTCACAGCTTGACCATTTTGTTTTGAATATTTTGTGGAAATTCAAGGAACATTTCATCAATAGTTCGTCACAATTTGAAATCGTTTGCTCCAGTTTTAAGTGAATTAAAAATCTTAAACAGTTCCACCCGTTGAATTCGTGGAGTCCTAGGCACAGCATACGGAAAATGCTCACTTTTTCTGTGAGAATCCTGGAATTTGCGTTGTATCCTGAAATTACTTCTGAAACACCTATACAGAACGTCATGTAATAGTTCTAGAAGGTTGAATAAACATTTCAAAACAGTTCAATCCGTTTTGAGTGAGTGTAATGTTTGTCCACACACAGTATTTTGAAAATCCCGCCAGACCACCACGCTGGTTTTACAAAGTTATGATGGAGTTTTGATAGTGTTGTGATAGAAAACAATTAAATTTTCAAATTTCCTTTAAAAATTTCATTTGACGAGAGAAATCACATTTCTCAAAGTAGTTTGTTGAATATTTTTCGGATCCCAGGCGCAGAATAAGGAAAAATACTGACTTTTTCCGTTAGAATCCTGGAATTTGCGTTGTATCCTGAAATTACTTCTGAAACACCTATGCAGAACGTCTTGTAGAAGGTTGAAAAAACATTTCAAAGCAGTTCAATCCGTTTTGAGTGAGTGTAATGTTTGTCCACACAAAGTATTTTGAAAATCCCGCCAGACCACCACGCGGGTTTTACAAAGTTATGATGGAGTTTTGATAGTGTTGTGATAGAAAACAATTACATTTTCAAATTTCCTTTAAAAATTCCATTTGACGAGAGAAACCACATTTCTCAAAGTAGTTTGTTGAATATTCGTCGAGTATCAAGCACAGAATACAGAAACATGCTGACTTTTTTCCGCGAGAATCCTGGAATTTGCGTTGTATCCTGTAATTGCTCCTGAAATATCTATGCACAATGTCATGTAATAGTTGTTGAAGGTTGAATAAACATTTCAAAGCAGTTTAATCCGTTTTGAGTGAGTGTAATGTTTGTCTACACATAGTATTTGGAAAATCCCGCCAGACCACCACGTGGGTTTTACAAAGTTATTATGGAGTTTTGATAGTGTTGTGATAGAAAACAATTAAATTTTCAAATTTCCTAAAAAAATGTCATTTGACGAGAGAAACCACATTTTTCAAAGCAGTTAGTTGAGTACCTGATGTGCTTCAATGGACAAAAACAAGCTGAAGTAGGTACTTGAAAATAAGCTGTTTTTTCTAAATCCCTCAAAAATTGAGAATCTATTGCAGGAATCAATTGAAAATCATTCAATTTGCTATGGAGGTTTGCCACAACTAATTTCCTTGCAGTCAAATTGCTTCAATTCAACATTTACAAAACCACGCTGGTTTTACAGGCTTTTGATAGTGCTATGCGGCGATACGCATTCAAAACACTATCACCTGACTGCGTCCATGTGGTGGGGGGACGCTAGGACCCACCTTCAACACACTATCAACTCATCCCCTCCCTCGTGAGACACATTCAATACTCTATCACCGGGCCCCCACTCTTCGGTCACCTATAAAAGCGTCCGGCCCCTGTGAAGGTGTGTTCATTCAGTGTCAGTCTTAGCGAGTGTATGTTACATCGTGTTCATCCTCACTCCCACAGTCTCAGTGTTGTTAAAAGTGACTCTCAAATATTTACTTTCTAGCATTTTTTTAGAAGATTTACTGCCCTCATAGTTGTGGCTGAATTGAATAGGATGAGTGCTTCAGAGGTAAAAGAGCTTCTTGCTTCCTGGCAACTTCCTGAAGAAGTTATTGACTTGATTATTGGTGAGTTTTTCCTATTGATATTCATTTGCTATTTTTCCTATTAATGCTTGTTTATTAAGTCCAAATTTCTACCAAATCCATTGCAGTCCCTACCATTATTGAGTAATGCCTCTGAGGTATTATTTCACTGCATGAAACTATTCTCTGTTTTAGGTTAGATAAATGTAGGTACCTATGGGGTTTCCCTGGAAAACATCCTTCAAAAGTTCTCAATATGACCCCCCCCCCCTTCTTGACCCTGATTCATTGATGTATGAATTCCTTATTGTGAATAAATTTGCTAGCTTCAGATTAGTCAGTAATGTTATGGTAATTTATGTAACTAACTCAACT
The DNA here is from genome assembly GCA_009739505.2 of Apolygus lucorum. Classification (NCBI taxonomy): domain Eukaryota; kingdom Metazoa; phylum Arthropoda; class Insecta; order Hemiptera; family Miridae; genus Apolygus; species Apolygus lucorum. The sequence continues at coordinate 30,451,739 of CM019178.2, read as the reverse complement.
TGAATGGGAAATTAATAACAGGGACGTTTGAACTTATAGCCAAATGACGGTGGATCACACTATCAATTCGCATTCAAAAAAAATAGTCCCAGTAAATCTGCATTATTCAATAATCCCTAATTTGCGATGTGATCCACCCACTTTTCATCAATGTTATACCAACTAAACTTACTGAAAGGTGCAGTAATTTCTTGGAAAACTGTCGTGTAGGACAAAACCTCTTGAAAACGTAATTTGAGGAAGCGGATTGATACAGTAGAAAACGCATGCGCCAACATGAGGCGGCCATTAGCTCTGTTTAACGGTCGCCTTCACAGAGAGTGGTACCGTTTCCGCTCATTATTCTGTTATTATTAATTTATGGTAACTATTTGTTGTACAGGTGAAGGCTACGATTCTATTGATCTTATACGCTGCCTTACACCAGAAGAAGTGGCCACAAACGTTGTCCATTTCCCTAAGGCAGTATTCAAGACTCTCTATTGCAAGGGCTGGAGAAGCAAATTTCTGGTGAGCATATTTCCATGCTGTATTCATAATTGTCGTAGTTACTTTCAACCCTCAGTCAACTACCTGATCAAATTCTTCCTAATTGATCCAAATGCCTCCATTTTCAACACAATTTTCAATTTTCAACCAATCTTCTGTAAACACGCTCAATATCCTATCGTTTCACCATAAGTACAGAAGTACACCGTAATGACTCATTCAATACCCTATAAATTTGACATCACTTTCTGTACACTATCAATAGTGTAGTGACACCTTCAATACGCTTTATTTTTACCATCACTATTAATAGTGGCCTACCTTTATGGTGAGTTCGTGAATACATTATGTTAATACATTGTAATTTTACAGCCTGAAGGTCCGCCCACAACTTCGCAGCCGACTGAAACTGTGCTGACATTGATACACGGAGAAAGTCGGACGATCACAACTAAAGATCTGGAATGCCCTCCAACTGAAATTGACGACTCTTCAACGTGAGTTGACATTATTAAAATCATTCTTAGCAAATTTTCCAATTAATTAGCTGTTCGTGATGACACCTTGGACATCAATTGGAACAGTTTTCAGATCACTTGAAATTCACTGGCAGCTTATAATCGCGATTATAGTTTTTCAATGCTGATTCACGTGGTGCTGTCAGTTTTTGGCTTCAACTCAGTTTTTTCAACATTATGCCCATAATCGACGCTTTTCGGTGGTTTCTAAAGTACCAAATTTGACACTGTATTATTATTCTCAGTTTTTTAACCCGTCATAGTTAAATTAACTCTACTGCCAAACTTGGCACTTTGGAAAAAATGAGATATTATTTCACCGAAAAACGTAGATTATGGCCATATACAGGGTGTCCCCGAAAACGTTCCCCCCCCCCCCCTGCTAAAATTGCCCAGGAAGTGGTAAAAACAAACATTTTTTTTTTAATCTTCATGATTTTTCCCAAGGATCTCAAATATGACCACGGTGCGGATTGCGCACGTGCGCAGTCGTGCGCAACGCACACCAACTTCGTTTTTTCAAATGATACCCCCATTTTTTATTGCAGATTCGGATTCTACGTTAAATTTCATGAACATTTCATCCCTCAACCGATTTTTTTTTCGTTGCGCGCAACCCGCTCAGTGCGCGCTCAAAGATGCGCAACCGCAAGGTTGTGTCAAAATGTGCATGTACGAAGTACTTAAGTGTGACACATGATATTTTAGTATTTTTTTACGCTGAATCACGTGGTGATGTTAGTTTCTTGATTTTACTGCATTTTTATCATATTATCGAAGAAAAATGAACTTTTAGAAAAGGAAAATTGCATTTTTTAAAGGCAAAACCACCCTGTCTACTTAAAAACGGTTTTCCAAGATAATCGAAAAAAGATTTTCAAGTAGACAGGACGGGTTTTTCACGATAAATTACAAGTAGAGAGTCCTTGTGAAAGTACTATTGAAGAGTCCAGTGTGATAAACAATCGTTTTGACATGGATATGTCTTTTGGCTGGGGGTCAAGGAATTTTTCGCGGCACTTTCTTTATCACAAAAAATGCAATGCTGCAACCAATAAACAAAATCATTGCTACATATCGGTAGCTATGAAGCAAGGTTCTCTAGAATACTGCAATAAATTACGTGCGATCGGAGAGTTTTTTTTTTTTTATGTCAAAACATAAATTTCAACATGTCCCACAATTTATTAACAAGGATGAAGTTAACGGATGGGCACCAAAGATGCATAATGAGTAAAAATGCAATTTTCCTTTTTTAAAAGTTCATTTTTCGTCGATAATTTGATAAAAATGCAGTAAAATCAAGAAACTAACATCACCACGAGATTCAGCGTAAAAAAATACTAAAATATCATGTACCACACTTAGGTACTTCGTACATGCACATTTTGACACAACCTTGCGGTTGCGCATCTTTGAGCGCGCACTGAGCGGGTTGCGCGCAACAAAAAAAATCGGTTGAGGGGTGAAATGTTCATGAAATTTTACGTAGAATCCGAATCTGCAATAAAAAATGGGGGGTCTCATTTGAAAAACCGAAGTTGGTGTGCGTTGCGCACGATTGAGCACGTGCGCAATGCGCACTGTGGTCATATTTGAGACACGGCTATTGTTGGTTTTTTCGATTGTCAGTATAGCATACCAACATACTGTATGCACCGGGTATGCTTTGAAGATCTTAGAAGTCCATATTCATGTTCTAATCGTCTCCACAAACTCATAGAGTACCCACATGGCTATTTTTCGATTTTCAGTATATCATACTAACATACTGTATGCACTGGGTATGCTTTGAAGATCTTGGGAGTCCATATTCATGTTCTACTCGTCTGTACGAACTCATAGAGTACCCACACGGCTACTGCATTTCTGGGTACAACAAATATACGCACGTATTCATTATATATATAAATAGATAATATCTATTAATGCGTTTTTCAAAAATGAAAATTGTCCAACATTAAGAAAACTATATATTATATAGTTTTCTTAATGTTGGACAATTTTCATTTTTGAAAAACGCATTAATATCGGAAATTTTGTGCTGAATCCGAATATACCATATATTACCGTAAAGGTAAAAACCACAAAAAACGGATTTCAGTGTAAAAATGTTTCGAAAAAGTCCATTCTAAAAATTTTGAGGCCATTGCAATAGCTTCATTTTCCTTGAAAATTCGCTAAAAGGGGGGTTCCATTTGAAAAAATGTAGTTAGTGTCATTTGTAATTGCGCGAAAGTATTTTTCCTGAATTGTTTACAAAAAATCATGAAGAATAGTGTTGGTCCCAATTTGTTATTCAGTATTTTGAGGAAATGAAGATCGTCATGATCTGTATGATCGTCATGAAGTCATCAAATTAGATACTGGGAGATTGAAGTTTTGAGATTATCTACCATGCGATCACATCATTTGTGGGTACAATTGGGTTATGTGTACGAGGAAGCTTTGTACCACAACCAGTTGACACTTATTTTATTTTATATATTATATGTGATTTTTTAAATATTTATTCAGGAGAAGCCGGGGTGATTTGCTGAAAACCAACAGAGTATTTCGCCTCCTTAAAGACTCACACTCACCGGCACTTGTCAAGAAGGCCCTGTCTGGTGGTCAACTTAGCCGCGCAGAAGCTACTCGGTTGGTACATTTGTGGACCGACTTCTGCAGCAAGTCCTCTGAGGCAGCAGGTGAGAAGCGGTGGAAGACTTCATACACCCAGCTTCAGCTCTGGGCTGAAGAAATAGTTGAGTGCTTCCCTTCAGAATCGGTAGGCGCTTGGTTCAAGCCCCCCCCCACACACAGCTACTGCGACTAAGGTTAATACATGACAGAGAAAAACTTATGACTGTATTGCTGTAACTTACTCGACCTAACAGACTCTTCTAAGTTTACAAGTTTCTTACTCTCTTACTTCTCCCTGTACTCTGGTGATTGGCTACTCTTTTCTAATGATGAATACCTACATGCAGTAACGATAACTGTAACTTACTTCACATCGACTAACTGACTTTTCCAAGTTGACAAGTTTCTTACTCTCTTACTTCTCCCTCTACTCTGGTGATTGGCTACTCTTTTCTAATGATGAATACCTACACGCAGTAACGATAACTGTAACTTACTTCACTTCGACTAACTGACTATTCCAAGTTGACAAATTTCTTACTCTCTTACTTCTCCCTCTACTCTGGTGATTGGCTACTCTTTTCTAATTATGAATACCTACTAGCTGTGACAATTGCTTGAAGGAAATTGTTGATCATGTTTCAGGGCCCTCGTACCCCGGGAGCAGAAAGACCTCGTACCCCCCACTCAAGTGGGAAACTGTTCAATCGATATAACAATTACAGCCGACAACAAAGGGCAAAGCACCTCCAAGAAGGATCTCCCTGTTCCGAGTCTGATGCTGGTGACACTGCTGATCAGTTTTCTCAGGAGAGCGACAGTTCCAGACAGTCAGCGAGTGGCTCCAGAGACAACAGGAAAAGATCTGACTACAGGCAGCGTCGACTCGAGAAGGAACTTGAAAACACTCTACAGAACTTGGAAGGTGAATTGAACTAACGTACGTGCACTTTGAGAACACCCTAATTCGCCCTTTGCAAAGCCCATCAATATCAAAAAATTTGAAGCACAGCCCTGCCAATTTCAAATTTGAACTTTTGAAATTGAATTACTCATTATACAGTTGGACGTCTCCTGGAATGCAAGCATTACTAAACAATATGTTTTCTTTGGTATTCCCCTTTTGTGCTTTTTCCCGTTAACATCCAAATAAATAAAACTCTTGTTTTGGATCTGCTTCAGAAATCAAAAATTTGGTGGACAAAAACCCAGCAGTTGGGGAAATTCGAAGCGCAGACATCAGCTCCTTAAGTGACAATAATCGTCTTCCGCCAAGTCTCCTGTCTGCCTGGTCTGACTCAACCTCGTTGCGCCATCAGTGGTTACAAGGTGGAGCCCCTATAGAAGAGTACCTGGACTACTTCCCCCTACTACGAGATGGAAAAGCTGGACCTATCCTGGTAAGAAATTTTTCCCGGATTACACAAACATTGCTTGAAATTCAACAGCAGAGCTACGTTTTACTCTTTCAATTGTCATGTACCGGTCCAACTGCTTTGACGTTCATGAAACAGTTACAGACAGTACAGACTTTCCAACTTCCACTTGATAATATCAGTATTCATGTACCTACTGAACTCATGTTTTTGTTGCGTGGTTTCTAGGTTGAATCAGACGGGATAGAGGCTTACAATTACCAAGTTGGAAAGCTAAGAAAAATCCTTCAGGACTACTCAACTGCTGTGACTTTAGCAGCAAGACAAAAAGCTGAGGAGGTTGGCGATTCCTCCTGCGTCAAGACAAAGATTCATATCCTCCTCGACCTGTACGACAAAACTGTTGGTAAGTTTCATGTTCTAAACGCACATTTTAGATTCAGAACCTTCATTGAACATCTTCAGTGAACTTTACTTGTCCCTCATTCAATCATCACCACTATTTTTCTTGATTCACATGAACCTGAATTGTGGTCCAGTTTTTAATTAATTTTATTTTTGTTGACAGGTAACCGACGGTTCGACTATATATTGCTGCTACTTCCATACATCTTCAAACCCGGTCAAACAGAGAGTGGTACGCACCGGACTCGAGTAACGGCATTGGACGCTGCTAGATACTTCGTTCATAGAGTTGCGGATGAAGCAGAACTTACAGAATTTGAAGAAGGGCGCATTGAACACCTCAAGCAGAGTATCAGGAAGCAGCAATTACTCTGAAGAGCAAATAGATGGTGAGGTCATAAATGTTCTAAAACCCATAATTACAGCTTTCGGCCCTTCTTGGGATAACATATCCCATTATAATGTCACTATTCCAGCAGGGAAAAGTCCAAGAATCATTTACTCTTTCTCCTCTCTGGTTGAGGCCTCTGCGTATTTTGTTTTATCAGTTTTTGCCCGCCATATCAATTACCCGAACCCCTGTGAAAGTGTTTGGGTTTTTATACAGCAAAAACTTTTGGAAATACAGCCAGACTCGTTAACCTGCAGGAGTCAATCCTATTGCGAGTCTTTGAGGTTCTTGGAATCGTTTCTCGACCATGGAGACCTCGCTCAATATTTAAGCGGAGAACCTCAGGAGGGCAGTACGTTATCGTTTGCCCCGTTGATTATTAGTAGCCCCTCTGAAAAAAACTTGTATTGCTCATTAACTGTGGTTGAGCCTCAACAAGTTGGAAGTAACCAAAATTTGTCAGCGTCCAGTCCATTGAACGGTGTTACTGAAGGGGAGTTAAATTCACAGCCTAAAAAGTCTGATTGGGGATTAACTGAGGGCGAAGAAAGTGTAGCCAAGACAGTTTCTCCCCCTGTATCGTCCGAGGCGTCTTCTTCTGAAGAACAAGGTCCTTCAACAAGAGTTCCCCCCTCCAAAAAACGTAGAGTCAAGAGACGATTGTAAACATTACAAACATTATACGCCAATTGCCTACCAACCCATTTCACCGTCAAGCTTGTAGTAGGGAAAAATCCCTTATTCGTTCCCTCGCTGAGGCCTCAGCATAATCTTTATAGTCAGTTTTCGACATCCATATAGATTACCCAAACCCCAGTGAATGTATTCGGGTTTTTATACTGCAAAAAATCCAGCCTTAAAAATAAAACCCTTAAAATGCAGCCTTAAAAATAGAACCCTTGAAATCCAGCCTTAAAAAGAAAACCCTTAACATCCAGCATTAACCTGCAGGAGTCAATTTCATTGCGAGTCTCTAAAGTTCTTGTAGTCGTTTCACGACAATCTATAGGCCCACACTATATAGTGTGGGCCTATAAATATATTATAGTGCCCCCAATAACATACTTTTACATTTCTTGAAGCGTAAGTTTAAGTATAACTTAACTTGTTTCATTTATATTGATTTAAGTTTGATTTGTGATAAGTACTACTTTGCTAGTCCGTCATTGTTGTGCCAGTTGGTGTCCTCAGCATTCAGTAATATTGGTTATTTGATTTTGACATGGGTTTGTGATATGGGTCACCTAGATTGAAGGGATGCTCATGAGTAAACAAAATCCTTTTGATTATTATTGTTGAAATTCTGTTTTCTTTACTACTATGGCTTTATAAATTTCCCGAATTTTCATTGTCAAATTTTTTATTATTAATTTAAATAATTTGAAATTAATTAAAATTATTAATTTTATTTAAAATTATTTAGTTAATTAAAAAATATTTAAAATCGTAAATAATTATTTAATAATGTTTTTATTTTTATAACCTTTTATGAGATGTTATGTATTAATTAGTTTTGTTACGTATAAGAGGACTCATTGTAATCAGAAATATATTTGACCGAATGTGTGAAAAGTTGTTTCAATTTCAGAAAATGTGTAACTTCAGATTTCAATTTAATGATATTTATTACTTACCTACGACATTTCAGCTGAATTTAATAATATTAAGTAATCGAGTGAATTTATTTCATGTACATAACTTGAAATGTAATTCTTTAAAAACTTTAATAAATGTTCTGTATTACTTTATACTTTCTTTCCTTTCAAACTCCTTAATTTTTCTGACAAGGTACTCACAAATTGATTAATCTTTCCATTTATCTTTTGGTTTCAGGGGCTGGAGCAGGAGGATATTGATGGGTGACATCATGGTGCATTGATAGCGTACCTCGTTCACCAGGGTGTGAACGCTATCAAGAATGGCAGAAGTTGAAGGGGTGACGACTATCAATTTTGAAGGTGCACCTTCTATCACGGCCGCTAGATGAGGGCGTGACCCCTATCAATGTGATAGTGGTCACACCATCATCCAACAGCCGTGATAGAGGGAGAACCTTCAAAATTGATAGTATTCACACCTTCAACATCTATCATTTTTGATAGCGTGCACATCCTGATGAAGGAGGCACGCTATCAATCCACCTTAATGTCTCCTATCAATACCCTATCATGCTCTATCAGAACCCCATCAATACCCCATCAGTAATTCTATAGGAACACTATCAATAATGCGACACGCATTCAATAGGCTATAGGTCAGGTACTATCATAAAGCATTAGAAACGCTATCATTTCTCATTCAATAGGCTATAGGTCAGGTACTATCATAAAGCGTTAGAAACGCTATCATTTCTCATTCAATAGGCTATAGGTCAGATACTATCATAAAGCGTTAGAAACGCTATCAGTTCTCATTCAATAGGCTATAGGTCAGATACTATCATACAGCGTTAGAAACGCTATCAGTTCTCATTCAATAGGCTATAGGTCAGATACTATCATAAAGCGTTAGAAACGCTATCAGTTCTCATTCAATAGGCTATAGGTCAGGTACTATCATAAAGCGTTAGAAACGCTATCATTTCTCATTCAATAGGCTATAGGTCAGATACTATCATAAAGCGTTAGAAACGCTATCAGTTCTCATTCAATAGGCTATAGGTCAGGTACTATCATAAAGCGTTAGAAACGCTATCAGTTCTCATTCAATAGGCTATAGGTCAGATACTATCATAAAGCGTTAGAAACGCTATCAGTTCTCATTCAATAGGCTATAGATGAGAAACTATCATAAAGCGTTAGATTATCTATCAATATTTCACCTTCGAAAAGCGGTAAAAACACTATAAATTCTCATCAAATTCTCTATCAATATTCGATAAAAACACCTTCAATTTTGACAGTGGAATGATAGTTAGCTTTTTCCTACCGTGGCTATTCAATCATCACTCTATCAAAGCTCTATCAGAACCCCATCTCAGTTGATAGTGCACAGAATGGTCTTTTTTCATATCACCTTCAATTTTCTATCATACGTCTATAGAAACACCATCACTTAACACTATCACCTTACCTTCACCATACCTTCATATGATGGATTGACCTTGAACTGGGGCTATAGCGGTTTGATAGCGTAAGGAAGGTGTTTATCTATCGATTCCGTGACCTTGAAAACATTGATAGAGTGTCAAATTTTGACACTCTATCACTTGGCCCCAATGGCGGATTGATAGAGAAAATTATTGGCCCATGATTTTGATAGTGTGAAAAATTGGCCAATACACCTTCATTCCACTATAGATCCGCCATTGGGGCCAAGTGATAGAAAAAACACCTTCAAAATTGATAGAAAAACAGCGATTTTTTTTCTCAGTGAAATAATTGCTGATCCTCCTAGCCTAATTATGAATCCTGTCGTTGATCTGCGGTCATCTGTAGATCCGGCCCAGTCAGAATCCGAATATCCTACCAAGTCGTCTTCTCTTCCATCAATTACTAATTCGTAATTCATAGTTCCTTTGATATACCGCAACACCCTCTTTGCCGCTAACCAATGCAATTTACCTGGATTCGAAGAAAATTGTCCCAACTTTGAAACCACGAATGCGAGGTCAGGTCTCGTGGCCTGAGATAGATACAAGAGCTTTCCAATAAGTCGACGATAAGGTATGTTCTCCATGTATTTCTTATCTTCATCAGTTGCTGGACAGTGTTCTTTACCAAAGTTGGTTTCCATAGGGGTTGAAACTGGTTTGCAGTCCAACATATTGAATTCAGACAAAATTTCTTTGATGTATTTCATTTGATTTAGGCAAACTGAATCATCCCTCCTCTTGACTTCAATACCTAATACATAATTTAACTCACCTAAATCTTTCATGTCAAAATTTCTTCTCAGCATTTCTTTTGTGTCAATCATTTCTTCTTCTGACGATGCTATTAGTATAAGATCATCAACATAAACCAATATTATTCTTACATTTCCATTATTTCTTCGATAGTACATACAGGGTTCCGATTTGCATTTGTTCATCCCTCCTTCCAGTAACTTTTGATCCAATTTTTCATACCACGATCGACCCGACTGTTTTAAACCGTACAAACTGCGTAAAAGTCTACAAACTTTACCTTCTACTCCCGTTATTCCGTCTGGGCATTTCATATAGATTTCTTCTTTTAACTCGCCATTCAAATATGCAGTTTTGACATCCATTTGATGAATTAACCACCTGTTATTTATCGCCAGTTTGAGAAGTAATCTTATAGCTGGGAGGCTGATAACGGGGCTGTAGGTTTCATCGTAATCTATTCCTGGTTTCTGGGTAAACCCTTGGGCAACTAGTCTCGCCTTATATCGCTCAACAGTCCCATCCGCCATGTATTTTATCTTGAATACCCATTTGAACCCAATTGCAGTTTTTCCTGCTGGTAATTCAGTCATCTCCCAAACATTCATCAATTCCAAAGATCTCAGTTCCTCTTCAATTGCCGTTTTCCATAGATCACTTTCTGGTCCCTCCATGGCTTGTTTGTAAGTTTTGGGTTCAACTTTTGCATCCTGTGAACATGCACAATAATATTCAGGCTGTTTAATTTTCATTCTATCTCTAAGTTTCATTGAAAACTTTGGATAAACTCGGTCGGCTTCGTTATCTTCTTCTCTCGTGATATACTCCTTTAATCCATCTGTTCCTTCTAGAACTTCGTCTTCTGCTTCTATGTGAACTCCTGTTTCTTCACCTCTATCTTGATCTTCGTCTTCTGTTTCAATCGGCAATTTTCCATTCAAACAACCATTTTGAACGTTTTTCTCATTTCCTCGATTCACGAGTTCCTCAATAACTTCTATCGTGTTAATATCATTACGTTTTACATCTCTCGTCAGTAATTGTTGACTGACTGACACGTAATCGACATCACTATATGAAATTTGCTCTTCAGTGTGGTTTCTGAAGGCAGAAACTGATTCATCAAACACAACATCTCTACTTATAATCAATTTTTTCTTGTGTATGTCCCATAATCTGTAACCTTTTGATGCTCCTCCATACCCCACCATTGCACACGCTGAAGAACGATCGTCTAGTTTCTTCCGCAACAGTTTTGGGACGTGAACAAATGCTTTGCACCCAAAAGGTCTCAAGTGTTGTACACTTGGTTTTCTCCCAGTCCAGATTTGCTCGGGTACTTGACTGTTGTTACTGGTTGGACATCTATTACGGATATAACATGCAGTATTGACCGCTTCTGCCCAGAGCCTCTTTGGAGCATTCATTGCTGTTAACATACACCTGGCAAGGTCCAAAACTGTTCTGTTATACCGTTCAGCTATACCATTTTGTTGAGGGCTATATGGACACGATAGTTGACGTTGAATTCCATTCACATCCAAAAATCTATTAAATTCCTTATTGATGTACACTTTGCCATTATCGCTTCTTAACATTTTTATTGGTCTATCAATTTGTTTCTCAACCATCGCTTTGAATCTTTTAAAGCAGCTCAAGACTTGGTCCTTGGATTTAATGAAATATATAAATGCTTTTCTTGAGTAGTCATCAATGAATGTGATGAAATATCTATATCCCGACATCGAATCCACTGGAAGTGGCCCACAAACATCCGAGTGAATAAGCTCCAATAACACTCGTGTCTCCATCTTACTCGTTTTCGGAAATGATTTTCGAAAACTCTTTCCCTTCATACAGCTTTCGCAGAGGCCATCGTAGGTTTTTAGCACTCCCTGGTCCAACCCTCGTACCATTTCGTTTTTGAACATGGTTTTAATCGAATCGAAGTTCACGTGGCCTAGCCTCTCATGCCAACTTACTTTGCTTACATTGACAGTTTCACTTTGGGGATTACTGTGGATACAATCTAGTACATACATGTTGGAATCATTGCGAAAAGCTTTTATGAATAACTCATCTCCATCAAAAATGTTACATATACCATTGGCTATCTTAATCTCATAACCCTTCCTTTCGATCTTAGCCATAGATATTAATCGGAAAGTGAAATTGGGCACATGATAGACTTCGTTTAGGGTTATCGTGAATTCACCACACTCTGTTTTGGAAAATATCTTTACAGTGCCAACCCCTACAATTTTACAAGTGGTGTTTGAGGCTATGGTTACAGTTCTAACATCATCTATTGGTTTATACTGATCAAAATCTTCTTGGTGAGGCGTGAAATGACTGCTGGCTCCACTGTCTATCAACCATTCTCCTTTACTGTGACATCCAGCCATAAAACACGTTGCACTCAACGACTTTTGATCTACATGTTCATCTTTTGTTTGTTTTTGGTACCGACAGAACTTAGCCAAATGTCCCACTCGGTTGCAATTGTAGCATCTTTTTGCAGGAAAATTTTTCTTGACATACAGTGCGTTTGATTCATCTATTTCATTATCTTTCTTTAACGCCTTTCTCTTGAACTCCCCACATAATATACTTTCTAATTTTTCTGGTGTGTATTCTTCGTCCTTAAAAGTACAAATCATACTCACCGTAGTTTCGTATTCATCTGGCAGTCCGTTAATAAGAACATTGCATAACTGCTCGTCGTCAATTTTTGCACTCCCTGCTTTGACGACTTCGGATGCATAGCTAAAAACCCTATTTACGTATTGTTCCATATCTTCTCCTTGTATAAATTTTGCAGAATACAGACTTTTAGAGGCTTGAAGTCTCCTAAGTCGAGTCATCGGCTGGAATCGACCTGCCAATCGCTTCCATAATTTTCTCGGACAATCTATATCCAATATATCGTGTTGGATCTCTTCGACAATACACCTGGCAATGATTCGGAACGCCTTCCTTTTCGTTTCTTCAGAAATCGTGGCAAACTTCTCATCATCATCTGTCGACACAACTTCCCACAATCTTTGATCCTCTAATTCTAATCTTATATTAAAGGCCCACGTTTTATAGTTTTTTCGATTGAGCTTCACTAGTCCACCAATGTTTGTTTTCACAACACTCACCTCTTCGCGTTCTTCTCCCTCTTGAGACATGTTTTGACAAAACTTCCAGCGCAGCAGAACTATGGAACGCCCATAACCCGTGTTGAAAGAGAACCTTTATTTCCTCAACAATCTTGCTCACAAAACTTTCATAGCACAAACATTTTGTAGAAACTAACACAATACAAAATAAACTCGATCACTTGGCTACAGGATCTTCGGGACAACCAACAAGAAACATGGGTGAGAATTGCACAGTTTTGTGTACTGACGTAATAGATATTTGTTAAAAATATTTGTTAGAGTTAGCCGGTTAGAATTTTTTCTTTGAGCAGAGTTTCATGACACTTTGTTGGGCTTTCTTAGCATCCAAGAACCAAATTTCGTATTCAAGGCACCCACATCTTTCGGATAGCGGATAGATAGAGGGTGCTCTATGGCGATCGTGTAATAATTTGTGTAACCGATCCAGATAGCGCGTTTGTTCTATTCTCCATTACGGCATTCATGTCAAATTTTAAGGACCTGGTTCGATCAAATCCTAATGAAATCACACAGCTAGTAATCAGGGAAACATGGGGTGAACCATTTGGCTTTGGGTTAATGATGAGGATTGGGGAGGGAAATTCGAGCAAAACGGGAACTCTGGTGGAGAAGTTCAAACTAATTAAGTTGGAGTGACCCTCTCAGAGCCAGATAATCCCGTTGAATCTGTCCTCTCAGGACTTCTTGAACTGTCCAGGAAGGGAAGCGGACAGACACAATTCCTGTATATTAGACCCTTCTCTTTTCTCGGTAACACTAAAATTCGTACATCCAGATTTTTTTTTTTTGCGCCAATCCACTATTTTATCACTCTTCTTTCTGCCAAATGTATTACCTAAAGTTTATTCTGCGTGCCGTAATATGTCACAAAAAGATACTAAGAAAACATGTTGATTTATCTTGCTAATCTATAATTCATGGATTTACATTAGTCGGAGTCGGATTAATATGAAGTTTTAACTATCCATGAGATGTAGCTTTCTGATCCATGAATAATGTTTATGGATGTTATGGATATAACATAAAGCATAAAGTTCATGGATATGTTATCAAGATTCTCCGAGCTAGATAGGTTCTAAAAACTATCAGAAAGTCATCGTGGCATTTTATATATAAATCGAGATATTTCCGTAAATGACATATGCTAGAAATCCCCAGAAAGTTTTATCTGCACTACTTTCATGCTCACCCTAAGTCATTTGGGTGTGTACCTTTTTTTATAATTGCAAAATTTTGGAAAGAAACTGACTATAACTGGTGCGCTCTGTCTAACCCAATATAAATGTCAGATGACGTCTGAAGTACATATTATAGAGATTATAAAGTTAGCAAAATCCTATTGGTATTCTTGGGTTCCCCCTCTACCTTCGTAGCTGCCTATAATCAAGAGTTATGTGCCAGCCCGAGGCGCTGCCGAGGAAGCAAGAAAATATCTCTCTTTACTCAATAAAGTACGGCTTCGAGAAAGTATAAAAAAAAAGTTGGAATACAGAAAGGAGAAGCATAGCGTAGGCCGTAGGGATAGGGTACTGCGATGGCGGTTGCGAGTGTATGCCGTGCCGCGTTGAAGACATAAGTTTTACAGGAAATGAGGAGGGTTGGAACCCTCTGGGGGGTGGTTAGCGATAAAGATATATTTTGTTAGGGAAGGTTCGAAGGGCTTGAGAAAAACCAGGGTGAACGTGACCCGGAGAAAAATAATAGGGTAGGTTTCTTCTGAAACAAAATTTGGCCTCCTCACCTCCAAAAATGCATTTTTATTCATTATACATAAGAAATAACGGTAAAGAAAGAAGTTTTCAGTAAAAATATACATTTTTTATCGTTTGGGTTGGTAACAGTGCTATAAGTTAAAACAGATAAATTCATCAAATTTGGGCGTTGTGACCGAAGAAATAAATTAAGGAAGTCAAGAAACGTTGGAAAAGACATATCGGTAACCGATATTTATTATTCCATGACCTCCTCTAAGACATAGATACATGTTCCACAAGGAACACGCTGTAATGGTGAAATCTCGAGCGTACCCACTTATTCTACATTAACGGTCGAGACTAAAGGGGCCAGCCTCCTCTCTTATCCCAGGAGTACATAAAGCCAACTCGACCCCCCATTGTAGTTGATACCTTTATCTCGATAACTTCACACCACACATTCACCTACCACGATCCAATCTACCTACCAAACCCACATCATATAACGGTTTCACCCTTCACCCCTCACCTATGTCGTGTTAACGGTTACGGAGGCTATCCCTCAAATTTTCGTCTCTTTTATCCATTCGAGTAAATTCTAAAATCATGTTCAATTTAATCCATTACTCAATTTACTAAATTTAACTAACTTTTTACACTCAGTCATAAATATGAGTCTTAACGATACATATACTAAACTACTACGTTTAATATACTAAAACGTATGTCATGTCAGGTGGTTAAAATACGATACACAGAATAATATGAGCATATAAAAATAGTTGATGTAAAAAGCCTTATCAAATTTCCCATTCTAAAACTTGATTTTTTATTTCTTGTTTACTGAGTTGATAAACGTCAACAAAATAGAGAAGTTTCATCTTCCCTACGTTTACCAGTTATGTTTCTATTCCTCTCCCTTTGACCAGTTTAACCTACCCTATTCGAACTTTCAAAACATCCTACCACATCTGACGAGCGAAATTCTATTGAAAATGAACCTTGAATAAATAGTGAACCTTGAATAAAGTATTTTTTCCCAGTTTTGAGTGAACCAGATTTTTCTCATTAAGATTCTCACCAAGCACATTTCACTCTAATGATGTTTACGGTAAGAGGGTTCCCACAATTCCCATCTGTAGGAGGGAGGAAAACCTCAAAAGCGGCGTCATTTTCGCGGAAAAGTTCCTATAAGGTTCTTAAATAGGCTCAATTTTTCCGACTTCCTCCCCATCCTCTCTTTCCAACGGTTTCATTTTTCCTCCCTCCGGCTAACAGTTTTTCATCATGCTCTCAACTTCCCCGCGTTCCCTCAACTTCAATTAAGCTCCTCACACCGAGCAAATTACTGGAACTTATTTTCGTTTGCGGGGGCAAAGTCGCTTCGTGAAGTGGGCGAAAAACGACTTCCCTTTGGTTGACTCTTATACCAATTTCCTTTTTCAGGACGATTCAGACGGGAATGAAGAGAGACCAAGTTTGCTATTTGTAACCTAGTTGATTATGTAGGTAGGTTCTTCTTTCCTTTGCCGTTCGTAGAACGGCGGCTAGTTCCTCACAAACGTTGTCACTCGTTACTCCATAAGGTTCAAAACAAAACTTCTAACTTAATTTTGAACAAAACGAATACAGTTCAATTCAATATTGTTCATTTGCATAAATTTTACAATGAAACAAGTTGCTAGATGGGTGGCAAAAAATAATAATAATGGTATGATAATAATATTATCATAGAATTATATTATAATTCTTCCACAAAATAATAATGATGTTCGGACATGTTACCTGAAATGCTACATGTTACAGGTACATGTTACATGAATAACATGTACCTGAAAATGTTATTCTGTCGTAACAATATAATATGTAGGAGTACAAACATCAGATAGCGTTAGATGTATTCACGAGTATACGTCACAGCTATCAAGACTACTGTAATGACTAAAGTCGTTAGTATGAAACAATAAATACAATAATTATTTGACTAGACGAATCTTTGAACATAATATGTATACGGGAGAATATTATTATCCCGTCCATCTAGATAAACGTTCGATAGTTGTCCAAAAATAATTTCGAACATATTAATACAGATAGGTTGTAGAACAATTAGCTGGGCCGTAGTTATTTTTAGAGAAAACTCGGCCCTTCCGGCCTCACCAATCCCTCTGGACCTCCAGATGGTTACTGCTTAGAGCCTTCGACTAAAATTCAAGAAACATGGAACATGATTTAGCCGTGTTTTGTTTGTTTGTTATTTCCTTTTACTAGGAATTTGTTGTCTGCTGTTTTAATTTAGCTCTTCATGGGCCTGCTTTTCAAATGGCTCGTCATTTCATTCACCCCTTGGTGTCCCAAAGGTATTGTTATTATTAAGAAATCGAAAACATCTAAAACGTCGAAGAACACATCTCAACTAAAAGCCCGGGTTCATAACTAAATCTCGCCTAAGTTTCAAGATCCTTTGATTACATTCGTAAAAACCAAGCCAACCAACAACATCAATAATACACTAATCCACTAATCATGTTGGTTTTTATCGCGAATGTTGTTTACAGTTCTTTTAAATCAGAGGTATATCTCAGCTTCCTCCATATTTACAGCTGTTTTGGCAGTACATAATCTACGCATAAAAACGAGTGGAGAACGATTTTCGTGGGATGAAAACTAACGGCGATACGTTTCCCTAGAAACGGGTAGGTTGTAAGTGAAAATCAATACAAAATCCCGCACTACTTTCGTTCCACGGTTTCGTCACGTTTTTGCCCAGTTAGGTGATGGCTAAAGCATGTTCCATTTTGAAAGGATTTTAGTCACAAGGACTGTGGACATTATCCGAAGATGTCCTCAAATTTGTCGATGTTGTCGTCCCTTAAAAACAGATCAAACAGAATTGAATCCACATCTCCACAGATATTGTGTTCTTCCGCCCAAGTTACGGGTGATACCCGCACGCGAGTGCAAATTTCATTTTGGAAAACATTTTTTCGTTTCTTATATATCCGCATACTAGTCCTAGTTTTAATGCAAGTGATGAAATTTGATTTTTTATTCATACAGAACTGGTTTATAAGCTCAGACCTACAAGAGCGGCAGTTGATTTTTATTTTTCCCATGAAAAGTAGTGGGTAATAGTGATCGTCAACAAATCTGGGATAACATTCCAGGGTTAATACCAAAGCAGGAGGGAAGTAAAGAGAGAGTGCAAAAAAAAAGAGGTAGCGACTAAGAAGAAAAATGAAAAGCGTTGATTTTTCTCCTTCAAATGTCCACTCCCAGTTTTAAAGTCAATTTGCTATAGAGTCTACCACTGAGGTAGCAGAAACATTGTTTTAACTTTTCAAAGTAAAACAAAACAAGTGGGTGTGGCACATAGCTTCCTCGTATCCATAACCCACACACCAACCCGCACAATCCCTGAAAATTTTATAGAAATCGGACAATAACTTCGTATAGTTATGCGCGTTACAATAAATTCATGATAGACACACAGACAGACAGACACACACACAGACAGACACGGAACCAAAATTGTTCAGCAAGGTCTGAAACGTAAAACGCGAGTTGAAATTTTGATTTTGGAGAACTTTTTTTTTCATCCTTGAAAAGTGAAAACAAAGCTTTCGCAACCTTGGTAGACTCGGAAGCAATATTTTACAAAATCTGAAAATTTTTTTGTTTTGTATCTGTCTTTTCGCAAATCTTGGTAAAGAGCGATGCTACAGAAAGTTACTGTTCGATTTTGTTGAAAATTTCAGGGATTGTGTGGGTTAGCGTATAGATGGATTCCTATGAAAATCAGCCTACGCATACGCACGAACGTTAAAATCCTTTTAACACCCATAATTTCTGCATTTTCCATCCAATTTCAAAGTGGTTTTTGGAGATTGTGTGGGAGTCCCCTATGAAATTCATCGTCCTTTAATCATCGAATGTTTAGGGTGGTGGTAGGAACTTGGAGATAGAAGTTTTGAGATTATCTACTATGTATCGGGTCATGTATACAGTGGGGTGTGCCACACCCACTTGGCATACTTCTTTGTCCCATGTAGGAAGAATTTCTATTTTTGTAAAGTTCCTTTACGTTTTGCTTCCGAGTCAACTAGACCTTTTCATTTTCAAACATATGTTCATCTCATATCTTTGATGCCTAGTAACTAGGGTGCTCAGCTCCTACTTACTCTTCATATAGGAGAGTTCCTAGTAGGTTTGGTTCGGCTTAGATACGGCGTGACCTTTTCTCAATCCGGCGCCTTATTGCGATAAGAACACGCATTATCCGATCCAGCGACGTAATGTTGCGGTAGAATCCGGCGCCGGATCAGATACCACGTGTTATTATCACAATTCGGCGCCGGATTGAGAAAAGGTCATGCCGTATCAGAGCCGAACCAAACCTACTAGAAACTTTCTATTGTGATGAAACTTGAATACAGCCAATCTCCTCGAAGGTAAATTTTGTAAAGTATTTGCTGTAGGTATAACAAAATGTTCAATTAAGGTGAGTAAAATTATTGTTCCTCCGCTTGTTGGTCCGTCACCATAATCCACAGGGTATTATCGCACGCGGATTGATAGGCAGGGGTCACTATTGGATGTCAGAGCTTATTTAGTTTTTGTTTTGAAATACCAGTGGAGTAAACTAGATGAAGTAAACCGTGAGGCTATGCTAAACAGAATTATAAATTTGAGATTAATGAACTAAATATCAATTATATAAATCCGTGCAACATAGCCTATATCGACTGGAACTTCACGGTACACAGCCCATCTCCATTAATAATGTAATGGAAAATAATCTTAGATTTCAGTTTGTATAGGCAGATACCTGCATAGTATGGTTCTGTAGTTCACTTATAAAAGTTCCTCCTTATCATATTGCACCATCAGAAATCGGTTTTTACACTCTCCTGAAAACGTAGAAAAATGGGTTAGTTCATGTTGCCAGTTCACCCTAGAAATCTCTCTAAGATGACGTAAATCCCCAGTTTTTCGGAAGTTAACAATTGATTATCCCCTACGCACATTGATCCTTTAAATCGTAACATAAACCCTTGAGGAAAAAATGGAAGTTAAAGTTTATTGTTAATAATTAGGGTTCATAATTTTGTACATTTTGCAAAAACGGGACATACTCGTACTTACATGGTTATGCAGATTTAATGTCGATATATTTTTGAATGATTTACCCATTGGAAAAATTATGTAAATACTTTTCTGAGGAAAATCTTTTGTTAGTCGTACCTAACTCACGCAGCATGACTGTATGCTCTGAGGAGGTGCAATCAATTGTGACAAGAAGGCAAGTAGGGCTGTAAGACGGCCTTGGAGATCCTCGATGACAGATCAGGGTCGCACTTAGAAGACGGAACCAGGTCAAATTCGTCTGAGGGGGGATGAGGGCTCGAAGAAAATATAAATCACCGTAATGCGTTCCATATTTCCTTGCCGGGGAAAAGAGTTCCCTCGGGATTAATGGATCAAACCATCTAGCCTCTTCCTAAGACTTCCCGCTCCATATCTCCAGGACCTTCCCCCCTTTCGAGCAGGACGGTGTCCTGTCGACAGGACGCAGGGTGGATCCAGGTTGTCACCCGAAGGTGTAGTTGGTACGAACGGGATCGAACTCTTGAATTATGGCTGTGCGGGCTTTGAGGTAGTAGGTATACCAGGGGTGGCGGAACGGTTGAAATCACCCTGTCTCTCTCGACCATCCCAGGGGAGGCTCCGGCTATTTGTTTCTTAGGGCCGGTGTTCTATCTTGGTCTGTGCTTCGTTTTTCAGTTTATTTTTTTCCTCGACCCAAAAACCTCGAATTCCGAGTTTTCCAACTGCCATCGTCTATCGCCAGTAGTACCTCGAAAACGTAATTAACTCTAGGCTTCCCTCCATTGTCTCAAAGCTCTTTTGATGATCGTGAGTAGGTTTCTAGAAATACCATTTTTGCGCAACGACATCAGCACACAAATCGTCACAAGTTTACTGCAGTAAGCCCAGTGAGTTATGAGAGTCTGGCCTGATTTTTCTTGCCTAATTCTGGTTCGAATCGTGGTTCGAGCCTTCCATAAGTGGTAGCAATGGGAATCAGGTTATTTTTATTTTTTTATTTAATGCCATTTATTTACACAAAAATAAATATTAATATCTTGGTAAGAATGGAAATAAAGTATTTTATACTTGAGAATAATAAACATTATATATACTAAAAAAGTAGTATGGCAATTACTGATCTCCATAATTTAAAGAAATTGTCCGGAGATCAGGAGTTGCTTACATTAAACTAGGTAAAAATTAATCGACGCCATGGCATAACCAATAGAAACATACTCGTGTTAGAGAAGTAAACAAAACAAACTAATAAAGAAAAACAAAACGGAAATAAACAAAATAATACTTATACAATTTGATGGCAAAATCATATAGTTTAAACAACAAGGAGGTTTAACAATGAAAATTTATCACTCAACCCATCCGAATAATGCTGCATCAAAAACTCATTTACAGCAGTCTTGAATTTATTAAATTTCTCAATGCGCTTAACATGAGGAGGCAGTTCGATGAAAAGTCTGGGTCCCAAATAATAACATTGCCTAGCAAAAAAATCACGTCTAGGGTAAGGGATCGGCACCATAACTCCAAAATGAAGGCGAGTTACACCTTGTAACCGAGGGACAAAGGGAAGAAAATTTTCATAATAATGCTGGAGCAATTTTGAAATGTAGGTTAATCGTGGAGGAAGAATATTAAGTTTCAAGAATAAAGGTTTACTGTGGCTTTGGTATCCAGATCTAAATATTAGACGCAGTACATTTTGGGCGGGTAGTTATGGTAATGACGTTGTGCATCAACCCTGACAGCCATGCATACATTTGATTTTGCCTTTCTGAAATTTAATGCAGGAAAAATTGTTTCAAGTTATTGGAAGGAGCACTTCGTGGGCTCCGTACAGGAGCTAAAATGTTCATATTGATATCTTTGAAATCTTACAAACGTTAAATAAAAGAGCACTATAATACAAAAACAATAACGTTGATTCATTTTTTAACCTGCTTAATAAATATAAAGTTTTTTTTTACCCCAGAAAATTATGATGCAAACACAATTCTGACTATTTTTCCAAGTTTCCATTTTTTCCACTTTCACATACCGTAACTATTATGAACCGCGTCGCGCCCCAGATGGATAACGTTGCAACACAGCAACGCTTTGGTTGGTCCAGGGTCATCCCACGACGCAAAGCTTTTTGCATAATCAGTTTGACGAATCCAGGAACCAGCCTTCAGTTTCTGGGCCCGAATAACAAAGGGGTTGCTACTTACAAGGGTTTAGACCCCTGTCCGGTAATGTGCGGCATCACTTACGGTAAACTAGGGTGTCAGCAAACCAACTTCGTTAGTATGTATAAGAGGCGCTGAAAGTGTGAGATAAAGTGCTTTTAAGCATCCAATTTGTGTATGCTGGATAGCGAGGTAAAGTCCGTGGTGTTCATATTTCCGAACAAATGGTTTTGTCTGTTTGAACTAAGGTTGACCAGTCGTTTGAAGAGTCGGTGTTTGCCGTGGTTTGATTGACGATGAAACTACCATTTCCAAAAATTTTCTGAACCGACTATTATTGTGATGAATACGAAGATTGTGGTGTAATGGAAATGAATTTCAACATCGGTCTCCTATTAATAATTGTTTTATTTTATGAGGGATGATTTGAATGCACGTGGCAATGATATTGAATTATAAGCCTGTCTTAAAACACAACAATTAAAAGATACATGATTTTATCGAAATCAAAATGGGATATCAAAAACTACAATTTCACGTTAATTTATAAATTCTATGCTCATTCGCGTTTTCAGATAGAAAAAAGTTCATAACGAGAATGTGTAAAGGATTGGCGAGACCATCCGATGACAAAATCAACACCCATTCAACAACGAGCTGGTTTGCAAGACTCGGTATGGACATACTTGGAACATTTCCGAGAACCCAAAAAAGAAGCAACCCTTTCGTCCTCGTCATAAAACCTTACGAAAAGAAAATCGTAAAACGTCGTCATAACATAGAATATTACGAAATTGTATTTTGTAAATAACCGGTTCATGAAGAACCGTTGGAAACAAATGGAAATGACTAATTTTTGTTTCTTCTATGAAAGGCCTTTCATGTAGATCACCATTGCTGCTAGAATAGAACTGAACGGCGTGATTAGTTGTCGATTCATCGTTGATTGATTCATCAGGTCAGCATTATTTTCTTCATCTGACCAACTGCGTTCATTGATGACTGGCTTAGGTTCGTTATTTCTGGGTCGAGATCCCCTATCGCGCATGTCTTTTTCGACATAATTGTCTGGCAAATTTTCAGTCCCCCAAAGCTTTTTTTCAGAAGTGATCCAATTGAAGGGTCGTATGTAAGTAGCGATTACGTAAAAATCTTGGATAAATCCATGCATTTGGTGCCTGAAACAAAACGGTTGAGGGGTTAACAGAATTAGGGACATTTACTAAAACCTGGATGGGAACTTACCAAATGTACGTATTGCTTCCGAGTCTACCAAGGTAGCGGAAGCTTTGTTTTCACTTTTCAAGGACGAAAAAAAAAGTTCTCCAAAATCAAAATTTTTACTCGCATTTTGCGTTTTAGAACTTTCTGAACAATTTTGGTTCCGTGTCTGTGTGTCCGTCTGTCTGTCTGTCTGTGTGTCTGTCTGTCATGAATTCCTTGTAACGCGCATAACTATACAAAGTTATTGCCTGATTTCTATGAAATTTTCAGGGATTGTGCGGGTTGGTGTGTAGACGGTCCCCTATGAAAATCATCATCCTCGGACTGATAGAAGCGACTGCGCATGCGCAAGCGTGAATTCCTTGTAACGGCCATAACTTCTACATTTACCATCCGATTTCAATGAAACTTTCAGGGATGTTACAGATTAGTATTTAGATGGTCCCCTATGCAAATCATTACCTTCCGACTGATAGTAGCTACTGCGCATGCGCAAACGTGAATTTCCTTATAACGGCCATAACTTCCACATTTCCTACCTGATTTCGATGAAATTTTCAGGGATTATGCAGATTGGATTGTAAATGGTCCCCTATGAAAATCATCACTCCCGGACTGATAGTAGTTGCTGCGCATGCGCAAACTTGTAACAGCCATAACTTCCACAATTTCTACCTTATTTCGATGACATTTTTAGGGATTACGCGAATTAGGTTGTAGATGGTCCCCAAAGAAAATCAAGGCCTTAAAATTTACAGAAGCCTCTGCGCATGCGCATACGTAAAATCCTTGTAACAGCCATAACATTTACATTTTTCATCCGAATTTGATGAAATTTTCTAGGATTTGACCAGATTAGTGTGTAGATGGTCCCCTGTGAGGGTAGTGAAAGGTACTTAAAGATTGGTGTTTTGAGATTAACTACTATGCATCGGATCATCTATATAATCGGGTTATGGATACGAGGAAGCAATGTGCCACACCCTCTTGGCAGACGTTTTTTCAAATAAAACATAAGCGTGAGGGTATCAAAAATAAACCCTCGAGTCGACTTGTAACAGTCAACACTGGATGCGCCAGCCTCCCTTCGTATCCTGTTTATTTCAGTTGTATTTAAAGGAAGCTCGAGGTACCAACAGCATGTCATTCCAGTCCAAATCTCTGTCGTGAAAACTCACATCTTCTCACATCTTGTCTCTACCACCGTCATTTATCAATTTTGGGCCGAGTGATTGGTTCTACCAATCTAACCAATGTCTATCAAGGGTTTGGGGCCGGTTACATCTATCCTTACCCTCGGTTTCGAGCCGGCAGATACCTCAATAAAAATTCTTCATACTTTTCAGTACCCAAGTAATTTATTTGTTAAATTTCAGAGTCAAATTCAAATTTTGCCAACCCCATTGACTTCCAAAACTAAAGCCTTCCACATGCTAGGCTGTGAGCGATATTATGTAATTAAGTATTATAGGTAGGCATCATGGATGGGTTGATGAGCAATTAATCGTTTTTTAGTTGATTTGGTACTTACAATGGGAATTTTTCATTTATGATCATATTAGTATATTCTTGTATAGACCATAATTATCAAATTAGAAAAAACACTCAATATTCGCTGGAATAACTTGCTTGGTATTGAGCTTTTGAGAGTCTCTTAAGAAAACCTGGTTTTTACTGGAAGAAATCGCGAAAATGTTTGAGAGTAATAGAAATTTACAAATGTTGAAGTTTGAGGTGTAAAGACTATCGGGTAGGTATACAGTTTTTCTGAACAACAACAACAACAACTCAACAACGACAACTCTCGGAAAATTTGAAGCTCTCTCGTATGGTGTCATCGAATTTGAATTAATTTGGAAAATGAGGGAGTGCTTGGATAATTTTAGTGTCCCAAGGTCAAAAACACGAGAAAAATTTAAAGTGAAATAAAAAGTTGGAAAGGGAAAAGTTGTTGCATATTGGATGTAGAATCGATTTCTAAAGTACTGCTGATTGGTTTTAGGACACCTAGTATAGTCCCTATCTTTATAACCCTGAGCTGGCTGCTATGGTGAAAGACCCACCGAATATGTAAACTCAAAAAGATATTGCGCAGGGCTCAATTACATAACTAACCTGTTCCTGGCCGACGCGGTTTGACCAATTGCTGTACCGTTACAGACCAAAGGAGCTCCGGACGTCCACATGAGGTGCCTTATATCCATCCATAGGGTTCCATATTTGATCGTGGTTTCATGTGGGAAATACGCGCATAGCATGGTGTAGTTCATCAAAGACCTCAAAAAGGTTTTGCACTGTTTTTCGTCCTCCCGTATAGCATCCTTCCGAAGAGGTCCATCAAATCTCGTTGGATAATGTCCGATTCTTCTGATCTCGTTTAAGTTTGGGTTGAACGGTTCAGCCTCGCAATACCTCGGGATGCACTCGGTAAAATATCTCATGCTTTTTATGACCATATGATGCGACACGGTCGGTACTTTGATATTGTGGAAATAAAATATAGGAATTTCACAAGCGGGAAACCTCAGTACGTTCACTAACCTGATGTAGTATACCAAGGCGTCAAGCGTATTTGGCATGAAAATTGTAGGGTAGGAGTGCTGGCTGAATGCTATGAATGGCTTTTCAATAACTAGTACAGCAAAATTATAATGTAAATCCTTATCTTCGCCACCCTCTCCAGGTCTACATTTAGGGTGCGGTCGGATTTCTTGGATGTTTCTCTCCTGGGTACAAATATAACTTCCGTCATGATTCCACCAAGGGTTTGCTATGTCACGCCTCTTCTGAGCGATTACCTGAAATTCCGAAAAATAATGAGATAAGGACTCCCAAGTCTTACTGTAGGAAGTCCTAAAACCACCATTTCGGTCAAAACAATCCAAATTCTTTTGTCCACGTATCAGTAACTAATGCTGCTTAGATTTATGTCTTAGGTGTCTTTGTAGCGGTAATTACATCACCGGTGGTTTGAATATGAGCGCGCCACCGCGAGGCACTCAAAAGGAATATCTGACCATCATTAAGAGTGATCGTCGATCGCCTCCTTGCTACGGGTCAAAAATGGTGGGCTTCATTATTAAGGGCACCGGGTAACCCCCATTCGGGATAGGCAATATTTCGATTTCTTTGTCCCTTTTGGTTTATTATTTTCAATAATGAACCTTTGGAATCGACCAAGAAAAAAAAATTTTAACACCCCCTCAAAATTTGATGGTTTACGTTTCAAGGTACGTAGAATCCAAAAATCGAATAAAAATTTGGCCGTCCGTCCGCCGTACGCGGCACTTTTGCCACTTAGCATTGACCGATTTTGATGAAATTTGGTATGTAGGCTCCATTTGGGGTCTAGTAGTGCTCCGAAGATTTTGGTTGATGTAGGTCACTTCTAAGGGTTCCAAAATGAATTTTGAAATTTTGAAAACGCCCTAACTCAAAAAATTTCGATATAAAGGTATTGTTTTTCCTTCAATTTAAGATTCTATAGAATTTTTAGAATTTTTTGAGACCACCCGGAGCTCTGTAGGACAAACCGTTCGCTCACTACGAGAATTTAAAGTTTGGACGTACGATAAATCAGAAACACGAGTGTGAATCGCAAAAGAGGCCTAATCTCCGTTCAAATTAAAGATGACCGAAATGCGATCGATATTTTTCTTCATGATGGATGGTTGGTGGCTTTGCAGACGAGTGATCTATATAGAAAAATAAAAAAATAATAAACCATTGTGTAATAATTTGCAGCGTTTTCCAGGTTGCAGTTCATTCAGTTTCGTTCAAATTTTTGTGACATCTACTGTGGCAGTTCATTAATTAAGTCGGATACTTTTTGCTTCCTCACTACCGAAGGTAGGGAAGCTTTGTATTCGTGAAAGAAGTGAAAAAAAAAATGTCCTCCAAAATCAAAATTTCCACTTGCTTTTTGCGTTTTAGAGCTTCCCGAACAATTTTGGTTCCGTGTCTGTCTGTCTGTCGGTCTGTCTGTGGTCAATCCTTGTCCCGGGCAAAACTATACTAACCTGTGGTCCGATTTTGATGAAATTTTCAGAGATTGTGCGGGTTAGGTCCTAGACGGTCCCCTATCAATTTCAGCACCTTCGGACCAATAGGAGCGAGTGCGCATGCGAAAACGTGAATTTCCTGGAACCTCGGTTTCTCGGTTTCTAATGAACCGATTTTGCTCAAATTTGGAGGTTGGTTAGGGACTAACTTCTAAGAGACACCCTATAAGTTTCAATCAAATTGGTCAAGCAATGGCCGCTGCGCATCCGCGAACTTTAAATTTATTGTTACAACCAAAACTCCGCAACTATTCAACCAATTTCGATGAAATTTTCAGGGATTGTGTGGGTTAGGTCCTAGACGGTGGACCGCTAATATTTTGGTATTCAATAACTCTTTGAATCATAATTTTTTCGCCAACTGATTCTATACGTCCATGTTACAATGAGTGAGGAAGCTATACTGCCCACCCAACTTGGCAGACGTTTTGATATGAGTATTGAAAATATTTTTTACGTGCGATCCAAAAGTAGTGTTTTTGAGCCCAATTTTCTATCATTCAGAAATTCCTTCCATCCAAGCCAAGCCAGATTTGATGAAACCATCCGACTTATTTGAAGCTCTTTTGTTACTCTACAAGTCAACATTTGGATCACGTCGCCACGATTAACCATTTACGAGAAAATGGTACCTACATGAAGTTGAAAATATGCAATTTTTCAGGAGACCAGTTTTAACCTTGAAAAGGTTTTAAAACTAATTAATTCAAGATGAAGAATATGGATGTTACTGCAGAAGAAGTTGTTTTTAGAGTTTCCATCCGACAATTTCGTTGTTTGTTTACTTACTCTCATCGTGTTTTTGTTTTCCTTGCTCATTTCGCAGTTTTTGTATGGAAAACTCTTCAGAATGGAGAGATCTAATAGAATTAAAAAAAAACTAAAGAGAAGTCAACCTAAGAACTCAACTTGTAGAGTCGGAATCTGATCCTCAGCCTTCAACTAGCTCAGCAGTTGTTGTTGCAGATGTGGTGACTCCATCAAACAGCCGTTGTTGTTCAGTATGCTATGCATCTACGAGTAGATCTACATCAGCTTCTCGAAAGAAACTTGGATAAACTTCCAGAAAAAAAGAAAAAAGAAGCCAGGACAAGGAGGAGTGTCACCAGAAAAAGAATTGAGGACGATTTCGCCGAAGCAGAAGGGGATGAACCATCGTAGATCGTGCGATTCGGATATCGCACTTTTGATTGTGCCATTTTATTCATCCCTTTGTCTAGTTTTTTTAGTAGAAGAAGGAACAAATCGATTTAAAATTTGTTTAGCCTACCCGGTGCCCTTTATGAGTCATGAGTGGTCAATCAGCTGTTTTCATCTGCCGCACTGATTGAAAAGGTTGTGACGTCAGCGAGTGCCTGAGTGGGCGAATTGGCATTTTGTTTTTTGGGTGCTGTTGAACGAAATTGGAAGACGGAGAATTGTGAGAATCTTCCGATTTTTCAAGAAAAAGACGGCTTTCGTTGAGTTTCGCGAATCCTGTGTAAACAAATCGATGATTGATATCTAGCTCGATATTGAAATTACAAGTATCACGTTCCTTCCCATGAGCTGAAGTGGAACACTGTATCTGAAGGTTGATGAACAACTTACATCGAAAATGATCCATCATAACTGCTAACATAATCAATGTTTTATTTTTTTCCTCTTTAATTTTCATAATGGCATCATCCAAGGTACACACTGAAATAATAAAATTTGAGTTTCATTTGAAAATGAGTGTGTAGCTATTATTTCAAATCATCCATACCTCCCTGCCGAACCCTGTATAATAGCATTTGTTCCATTATTGCTTCAAAACCGCTGCAAATTATTACACAATGGTTTATTATTTTTTATTTTTCTACATAGATCACTCGTCTGCAAAGCCACCAACCATCCAACATGAAGAAAAACATCGATCGCATTTCGGTCAGCTTTAATTTGAACGGAGATTAGGCCTCTTTTGCGATTCACACTCGTGTTTCTGATTTATCGTACGTCCAAACTTCAAATTCTCGTAGTGAGCGAACGGTTTGTCCTACAGAGCTCCGGGTGGTCTCAAAAAATTTTATAAAATCTTAAATTGAAGGAAAAACAATACCTTTATGTCAAAATTTTTTGAGTTAGGGCGTTTTCAAAATTTCAAAATTGATTTTGGAACCCTTAGAATTGACCTACATCAACCAAAATCTTCGGGGCACAACTAGACCCCAAATGGAGCCTACATACCAAATTTCATCAAAATCGGTCAATGCTAAGTGGCAAAAGACCACGTACGGCTGACGGACGGCCAAATTTTTATTCGATTTTTGGATTCTACGTATACCTTGAATCGTAAACCATCAAATTTTGAGGGGGTGTTAGAAATTTTTTTTTCTTGGTCGATTCCAAAGATTTATCATTAAAAATAATAAACCAAAATTGGCGTATTTCAGTGAAAATTTTAAATTTTGTAATATTGGAGAGTGAGGGAGATATAGGTCTAGTGAGAGAAATTCGTTTTTCGGATTCTACGTACCTTGAAATGTAAACCAATCAATTTTGTGGGGAGTTAAATATATATATATATATTTTTTGGTGGTTCTTATGCTTAATTCGTAGGTTTATAAGTGTGTTATTTTAGTTTTAGGAATACCTACTTATTAAATATATTCAGAATTAAGCATGGTATTTCTTAGAATATAAAAGTAAGATTGGAGTTGCAAGTAGACTCGTATTCGGAAATACCTGTGTTCGCCATGCACGAAAAGGAAGACATTTTGCTTGAATAATTGTAGCGCAGTGTCTGAACGCGACATGAAAAAATCAACCTGAATTTCATATTTACCTACCAAGAAATCTGCTTTCGACCTAAACCGGGTTTTTTGGTCGCTCCAGTCAAGACCAAGGAACGGCGCACAGCTAGTTAATATGGCTCTTCGTGACAAGATGCTCCCGTGAGACGTAGTATTTCCTACTCTTTTGTTCCAGACTCGAACCAAATAACCGTAGAATGACTGGCTCGTCAAGTGACAGTTCCTGTCCCCTGTGCCAGAGTCCTTGTTGTCCTGTCCACAAGCGAAGTCGTTGACGTAGCTCATCATTATTATGGTGATCACCACCAACCGTCCAGAACTCCACTCTTTCATTATACGGAGCAGGTTTTCTAAGTGGAAATAAAAATGTAATTATGTATCCATCACTTGGGATCATTCATTTTTTGTGACTCGAAAAAAATTTTACAAGTGGCACAAAAATAGCGAGACCTCGAATCCGCTTGACTACAACCCCTTTTGAGTGATCCCTCACAGTGTACAGGAGGCGGTTGAAACACAAACCACATAATAGTAATCATAAACAGAGACCGAATTTCTGCTAAAATATTACCTGTCTTTTAGATATCCACCGGACGAATGGATGTTCACTTGATTCCGAATAGTCAGTCTCGTAAATCAAATGTATAATCGTGATATAAAAATGCACGTAACGAGATGTAGGAACTGAATGAGTATTTGAATGTTCCCATGTGACTTTATCATATGGACATAATTATTATAATCACAGCCCTTTCAACGGGCTTAAATGGTAATTATACGACCTAAATAATTGCGATTTGTCTGGTAACCGTACCTACTTTCTGTTTCAAACGAATAGGTACTTCCATCGTATACCCGTAGGACTCCCGAAGCCGAATTGTCGTAGGGTTTCGATTTCGAAGAACAATTCCGATTACGTGGGATTCAAACCCACTAAAAAACACCTTATCTCCCACGTTGGAAATCAGCCCGGAACCGTTTGACACATTACTTTGGGATGAGTCCTGGGGCGTTAAATCAGTTCTCGTCCTAAGAGTATCTTCCTAGTCAGGATGCTTTCTGTGTACTCTGCCACAGCAGTCCACCTCCTCTCACCTTCCAGCATCCTGCCTCTGGTGTTGAACTCTAGGGAGCTAACTCCAGGTCTGCCATCAGCTGGTTTCTTTCAGGCGATTATGTTTGATTAATATGTTTAGAATGATAATTGCTACGAAAAAACGAGATAAATATACTTTTGGGTTGTGTTATTTATTTTCAATAATGAACCTTTGGAATCGAGCGAGAAAAAACTTTTATCCACCCTCGAAATTTAATATAGTTTATTGCCGTATGCGGCAATTTCCTTGGTTACCATAGACCAATTTTGATAAAATTTGGTATGTCGGCTCCATTTGGGGTCTATTTGTGCCCTGAAGCTTTTGGTGGGATACGCTGGTGCTATACATATTTGTCCGTTGCCTGAGTTTACCTTGCTTTCCATGCATTTCAGCGGATCCCTTCCTCACCCTATTACAGAAAATTCCTCGTGTTTTTGGCAAGAGACCGAATAGAAGGTGAGATTTTTGTGTGTGCCCATTTGTTTCCTTCAGTTAACCTAAAAGTTTGTAGAGGCCAAGGGAACAACTTGGCGCAGTCGGTAGGACAAAGGGGCGAAAAACTGGCGCTGAAATTTTCAAAATACTTCAACTCAAAAATTTTGTATATGAAGGTAATTTTTATATAATTCTAAATAGAATGAGGAATTTCACCGAATTCTATTTGCATTTTTCCTGAATAGTTAATGGTGTGGGATAGATGAAAATCGGGCTGATTTCGGAAAATAAGTCTCCTGTTATTTTTGGGAGACAATCAAAATTTTTAATTTCAAAACTAACCGGGAAAACGGACGTGGAGCGGGAACGCTCGCTGATTGGGCTGTTCGGATCGCCGTCTCCTCCCAGTGTTGCCCATTGGGACGACGAAATCGTGTTTTCTGAGAGGAAAGTTATCAAACAAAAACAGGGGAAACCTCATTTTCCCCATCTTGCTTTTTCTATTTTTTTTCTTCAGTTTTTCGATGTCGAACTTTACTGTTTCGTGAAATTTTGCATCTGGGGACTATGGATTTCTCGATTTCAGCGCTTCAAGCGGCCATAAATGAACTATTCCAGCATGACGTCATTTTCCCGGTTTTTTTAAACATTCGTATTTTCTACACTGTTTTGTTTATTCGTAAATTAGGAAGTTCGGACTGAAAGTTTGCCTTAGGGGGTTTTTCGAGGTGCTGAATCCGATTTTGGGGTCAAAAATAGGAAATTCCGACATGGTGAAATTCCTCATTGAATTTTTAGAATCGAATTATAACACCCAGATCTCTGTAGAACCAAACGTTTGCTCCCTGTGAAGTTGGGAAAATAACAAAGCAGATACAAGAGTGTAATTCGCAAATGGATGCTCACTGACGGAAGTAGGTCAAATTTCTTTTCAAACTCAGTTGATGAAATGCGATATTTTTTCTTTCTCCTCTACATTTTGTTTCTTTCTCCTTGACTTTCATGTCAAGTGATGCTGCCCGAACAACCACGAACCGAATTTCGTTATGAATATGAGGGCACCCACAACTCCCAGATAACAATAACTCTTTAAAAAAAAACTTGATAGTGTACAATGAGCGAATATATGGTAGGTAAGTACTACTGATGGGATACTGTTCTTGTAGTACTGATAATGGAATAGGCGTGTTCTCTGCAGAGTAGTAAACCATACAGAAAAATGATTTGCATATAGAGAGAAATTTGCAGCTTCTTCTTAAATTAAAACCCAATCAGAGGTCTTATTTTGGATTAGGTAAGCCCAACAAGTGTGGATATTTTGAACAGCTCAATCACTAACTTTGGTTCAACTCCTAAGTTAGCTAGAAAAATAGAAGTCGAGTAAAGTGATATTGCGTGAAATGTATTTTATAACAAAATTAGGTCAACTTAGAACAAGTTTCATGAACCTTTTTGTTCAACAAGGATTCTTAAATACAAGAATAATTGTGAATAATAAAATGTAACCGAAAGGCATAAATAGTTGTCCATAGGTCGTTGATCGATTTCTGGTGTCTTCTTTTTCGTCATCGGACGAACCTCGGAGGTACTCAGCGGGAATTGGTGGTTTAGTACCGCCGACTCTGGGTGTTGCTCCTCTTAAATCCATACTTTTCTCGAGCAAATTGTTTTCTAACCAATCCTGACCGTATTCCTGCCTGTCCCTCACAAGCCATGACCAGACACGTACGTAGGTGTTGATGACGTAGAAGTCTTGCTGGAAAACTAAATAATGGGTCCTGGAACAATAACATTGCAAATGGCCCTCATTGGTGTGTGAAGATGATATGATACATATGGGATCTTCAAACCTCAATCTCCAACGATTAATCAGAAGAAATTATTTTGGGAGGTACTCAATTTAGCTCTTACGCTAAAGCTGTGTCTGTCAAGTGGGTCAATATAACCGAAAAAAGTAAAAATATCCATAACCCGATTATGTAGATGATCCGATGCATAGTAGTTGATCTCAAAACACCAATCTCTAAGTACCTTTCACTACCCTCACTACCATCTACACGCTAATCTGGACAATCCTAGAAAATTTCATCAAATTCGGATGAAAAATGTAAGTGAGTAGTAAGAATCTGGAGGTTTGAGCAGTGTCAAAGGTTAAAGATGTGATTGGATCACAAATTCACGTTTGCGCATGCGCAGAAATCGGAAAATAACTTTGTATAGTTATGCGCGTTACAAGGAATTCATGACAGACACACATACAGACAGACACAGAACCAAAATTGTTCAGAAAGGTCTAAAACGCAAAACGCGAGTGAAAATTTTGATTTTGGAGAACTTTTTTTCGTCCTTGCAAATTGAAAACAAAGCTTCCGCTACCTTGGTAGACTCGGAAGCAAAACTTAAATCCTCAAGTATCTCCCGCTTCGGTTGGAAACCATTGTCTTGCATGCGCAGAGGTTGTTACCAACTCTGGGCCGTGCAATTCGTGAGGGACCATCTAGCCCCTAATCCACACAAAACTAAAATTTTGTCATTGAAATTGGGCTGTAACTTCGTGTAGGTCGTCTGTATAGGGTTTACTGTCACGGAAAGTGTGACAAATACACACACACTCACTGGGAGGCAGACAAGAAACCAAAATTGTACAAAAAGATGTACAATGTGAAATGCAAAAGGAAGTTTTGACTACGTGGGATTCTTTAATTACCCGATCCTTCGGCCAGGACTCTCGTTCGGTCCCTGTGAAAACTCAAGGGTTGGGCTTACGATAATCAGAAACACGAGTGTGAATCGCAAATGAGGCCTAATATCCGTTCAATTTTTAGCTGACCAAGGATTCCTGTTCGATTTTTCGAGTTTTACTCAGGTTTCCGTTCTTAGCAACCATTATGTTTCAAATGAGTGTGAAGCTTTTATTTCATTAAATTAAACTCGAATGTGAAGCGAAATTAGGTTGGTACGTAGTGACAATGGCAAAGTATAAATAATCATAAATATGCACAGTTAACAACCGACCTGTCCTTAGCCGCTGCCGTATGACCAATTGCGGTGCCGTTGCAGACCAAAGGAGCTCCTCCCGTCCACAAGAGGCTCCTTCGACTCATGTAATCATGTCCAAGTTTGATTAGTGGATCATGAGGAAAATACACGCATAGCATGGTATAGTTCAACCGCGTCCTCATTGTTTGTCTACATATTTTCTCCACATAAGCTCCTGTTGCGCTTTTGGTATCGCACCATTTAGGAATACACTCAACGAGGTATCTTATGGTTCTAATTTCCATTTTATGGGAAAAAACGGGAAGTGTTCTGGCATGGTAATACAATAGGGGAATTTCGCAACCGGGTGACCTGATGACGTTAACGAGCGTGACGAGATACACCAATACAGATATGGTATTTGGGAAGTTCAGAGCTGGATAGCTGTGTTGATTGAAAACTAAGAAGGGCCTTGAGATCAAGATTATAGCGAAATTGTAGTATAAATCCAAATCCTGGTGTGGTGAACACCTGGGATGCGGACGAATTGAGAGAACCGGCCGCACTTGGCTACAAACATTTTTCCCTTCAAGGTCCCAATCAGGATCTACGATATTACGATGCTTTTGTGCGTAAACCTGAAACAAATTTTTAGAAACAATATTTTGATTGAAATTTAGAACTGATTTAATGAATAATTCATTATGGGGTTCATTATGGTCCCCGGCTATATGTTTTCAAGTATGGCGTGTCCAGGGATAAATTGTGTATAAAAATAGTGCCCTTTTGGCGCCGAATATATAGCTTTTTCCAGTGAAATTCATAATGTTGGATTGTTATTTTGAATAATGAACCTTTGGAGTTGACCAAGAAAAAAAATGTTTAACCCCCTCAAAATTCATTGGTTTACTTGTCAAGGTACGCAAAATCCAAAAATTGAATAAAAATTTGGCCGTCCGTCGGCCCTACCCCGTACGCGGTACCTCAATCAGCATTGACCGATTTTGATGAAATTTGATATACATGGGCTCCATGTGGGGTCTAGTTTTGCCCCGAAGATTTTGGTTGATGTCAGTGACTTCTAAGAGTTGAAATTTGAAAAAGCCCTAAAGATTTTGATACAAAGGTATTTTTTTCCATCAATTTAAGATAGTGTTGAATTTTTAGAATTTTTAGAGACCACGCGGAGCCCTGTAGGAGAAGCCGTTTGCTCCCTGCGAGAACTTAAGGGTTGGGCTCACAATAAATCAGAAACACGAGTGTGAATCGCAAGAGAGGCCTAATCGCCGTTCAAATTTTAGCTGACCGAAATGCGATCGATGTTTTTCTTCATGTTGGTTGAGCATTTCATGACAGACAGACAGACACTGAACCAAAATGGTTCAGGATGGTCTGAAACTTGAAACGCGACTAGAAATTTTGATTTTAGAGACCTAGTTACCTTGGCAGATGAGGAAGCAAAATTATGAAATTGGTTGAAAAAATTATGAATTTCACTGCAAAAAGCTATAGCTACATTGGATTTATCGAAGACTTTTTTGAACTGTCAAGTTTGACTTATTTGATAATTATTGTTGCGGAAGGGTAGCATAGCTATATACAGGGTGTAAGCCTAACTGGTCTGCCATACGGTACCAGTCGATTCTACAACTAATTTGCAACAAAAAATGTCCCATAGCGATTTTTTTTTTACCATTCGTTTTCGAGTTATTTCAACTTTAAACTTTTTTTCGTGATTTTGACCTTTTGTCATTAAATTGGTCATAACTCCGTTAATTAGCTATGTAAATTACAATTTGAGGATACCGTTGAAAAGAGCATTAAATTTCCTATCGGATGGATGCCTTGACTTTTTTTTGAGTCGAGGTTTGAGACATGAAAACGTCCTCTAAAAAGAGAATTTTACGTAATTTTGGAAACCTCGCATTCTTTCAATCTCAAATTGAACTACGAGAACCCATACTTTTTCAAGATGCAAGAACAGTGGAAACTGCGCCAGAATCTCAGCTTTCCAACGGCATAATCATAACATATTCCAAATCCGTATTTAGGGGAGAAATTTGTGTTTGAACGCGGAAAAATGCATTTTTTCAACGAAATCGGCGCTCCGCCTAGTCGATCTGAGGGGTCGGACGATAGCAGTGGGTGGGCGGGCGCCGCAGTAGACCGCGAGGCCTCCGGAAACAGGAGGCCAGAGCGCTGATTTCGTTGAAAAAATGCACGTTTTTCCGCGTTCAAACACAAATTTCTCCCCTAAATACGGATTTAGAATATGTTATGATTATACCGTTGGAAAGCTGAAATTCTGGCGCAGTTTTTAATGTTCTTGCATCTTGAAAAAGTATGGGTTCTCGTAGTTCAATTTGAGATTGCAAAAATGCGAGGTTTCCAAAATTACGTAAAATTCTCTTTTTAGAGGACGTTTTCATGTCTCAAACCTTGACTCAAAAAAAAGTTAAGGCATCTACCCGATAGGAAATTTAATGCTCTTTCCAACGGTATGCTCAAATTGTAATTTACACAGCTAATTAATGGAGTTATGACCAATTTAATGACATAAGGTCAAAATCACGAAAAAAAGTTTAAAGTTAAACTCGAAAACGAAGGGTTTAAAAAATAATCGCTAAAGGACATTTTTTGTTGCAAATTAGTTGTAGAATCGACTGGTACCGTATGGCAGACCAGTTAGGCTTACACCCTGTATAGACTTTACTGGTTTATTATTTTCAATAATGAACCTTTGGAATCGACCAAGAAATTTTTTTTTTCTAACACCCCCTCAAAATTTGATGGTTTACGTTTCAAGGTACGTAGAATCCAAAAATCGAATAAAAATTTGGCCGTCCGCCCGCCGTACGCCGTACGCGGCACTTTTGCCACTTAGCATTGACCGATTTTGATGAAATTTGGTATATAGGCACCGTTTGGGGTCTAGTTGTGCCCCGAAGCTTTTGGTTGAGGTAGGTCACTTCTAAGGATTCCAAAATCAATTTTGAAATTTTGAAAACGCCCTAACTCAAAAAATTTGGATATAAAGGTATTGTTTTTCCTTCAATTTAAGATTCTATAGAATTTTTAGAATTTTTTGAGACCACGCGGAGCTCTGAAGGACAAACCGTTCGCTTCCTACGAATATTTAAGTGTTTATTTTGAAATATATATATGTATATATATCAAAACACGAGTGTGAATCGCAAAAGAGGCCTAATCTCCGTTCAAATTAGAGCTGATCGAAATGTAATCAATAGCTGGTGATTTTGATTTTTTTTTTTCCTTCATATTGGATGGTTGGTGATTTTGTAGACGAGTGATCTATATAGAAAAATAATAAACCATTGTGTAATAATTTGCAGCGTTTTTACGCACAGTATTATTTACTGAGGTTAAAAATATATTAAGGTTTAAATATTGAGGTTTAAATATATTGAGGTTAAAAACTCTGATCAATGGGAGGTTTATTTGGCATTATGGAGCACATTCCTACTATGTCACCTAAATTGTTGAAAACAGCGACCTACTTCGAATAGCTCGATCCTTCTGGGGTACACCACCCGATTCTTAGTGTAAATGAACGGGGAGCAGATGGTGACAATCGCTTTGTACGACAAGATGCTCCCATGAGCTGACGTATTTTTCGCAGCTTTATTCCAGATACGAACGATGTAGCTGTAAAACGACTGACTTGTCAAGTGACAGTTGAGGTCGCCTTCTCCTTTGTCAACTTCATCATCATTAGATTGTCCAAAGGTCAAGTATGTACTGTAGCTTATCACCAACATGATGACCACCAACAGCCTCCCAAATTTCCACATCGTCTCTCTCGAAGCAGTTATGGACACCTACGATGAGTAATGTATTCGTAGAGAGAGTAACATCTGGTTCCATAGCTCACTGAAATGTATCGTTTACAGGCAAATTCTTTGGTTATTCTAGCTCTAGTTCGAGTACGTAGGTATTCTATGCGTCAAAATTACCTTAATTCTTATATTACTTCCGAGCCAAATTGAAAGGAAGTACACTTGATGCAGATTGTCCGCTGTTGTGTGAAGAAATAAATCCAAAACTTTCAAATCATGGAAATTCAAAAAGTTAAAGAGGTTTCATATCTTCATCTTCTTCCCGGTTCATTCTCCTTGCCAATCAAATTGTATATTTGAATATTTCCAAGTGAATCAGACCATATGGTTATGATCTACGGTGTTTACGCAATAGGTGGGTAAATAAAAAACCTATGTGGTAGGTAGTACGAAATTTCAAGTGGAATTAATGAACATAGCGTTAATTTTGTTTATAATCGTTATTATCAACAGAATTCGATGGAACGAATCTAAATTACATCCAGGAGTAATGCATATCTGAAATAAATCAGCGTCATTTATATTGAAATGTGTACCCAAAGTCTAATTGAGGGGAGTAGTTGGTGCATCATTTCATTGCAGCATTGGTGATCACTTTCGCATACACTACACGCATATACTACACGTCAACCTGGACCATCTCTGAAGATTTCATCGATTCGGGGAGAAAACCTAAATTAGTTTGTTTTATTCAAGTTACTGTTTTCGGCCTCGTCTCCTAGTCTAATAGAAAAGAAACATACAGAAGAAATACACATGGGAGAGATATAAAAGGAACAGCTGAAATTCGTCAAATTTGAACTGTTTTCCTGATGGAGATGAGGTATGAATAAATAATAAGTTCTTGCAAGTGCATTGATTACAATCCATCGACTAAATTAGTGAACATTTCCGCAACTTTGACAAACTTGAAACGGTCACTATTGAAAGAAGGGGTTTTCAGTGAAAAACATGCGTTTTTCTACTCACCGAGAAGGACATTTTTTAATGAATTAGCATTGGTTTGTAGCTTTCATTTATTTAAATTAGGTATCTGTTGAGAACAGTGTTAGCTCCTAGTCTAACACGAGGGAAATAGCAAGAAGAAGAAGACGAAATATACAGGGGAGGGATGCGAAAGAAACAGCTGGTAGGTCGCTGTAGGGATGGGTATCGTTATAAAAGTATCGATATTTTGTATCGATACTGTATTGTATCCGAGTATCGATATCCCAAGTATCGTTGGGCATGAGTATCGATATTTTAAAATATCGAGTATCGATACTTTCGAGTCACAAACTATTAACATCATCCAATTTTCTCAAGAAAAATAATTTTTTCAACAACTTTCATTCATTTTTCACTATTAAGAGTCTAAGTAGAGTGATTTTTTCCATGATATATACGTTATTTGTGCAACCAAAGAATAATGACCCAAAAGCCTCTCTATCTTCTTCATTTTTTAGTCATTATGTTGAATTTTCCGCGAGAATAGTATCGATATTCGATTAGAAATATCAGATCCAAAGTATCGATATCCAAAAATATCGGATAGTGCAGTATCGATACTAAAATATCGAGTATCGGTACAAAAGTATCGATATTTTGAAATATCGAGTATCGATACCCATCCCTAGGTCGCTGCTCGAACAGCGCGTCTCAGCAGCCTTTCGTTACCGGTACAGTTTTTCTAGTTTTCCCTGTTTTATTATTCAGGTTTGTTCCAATATTTAGGTTATTGTTGCAACGGAAAGTGGGGAAATGGAAACTGAAACGAAAAATGAACGATTTCGAGTGCTTACCGAGTTAAAGAAAGGACTTTCGATTAGCTCTCACGTAAACCTTAGGTCGATACACTACCTATGGTGACATTCATTATATGATGTAGAGTCTTTTAGTGGAAATTTGTATTTGCGTTTGCACCGAATTGAATTTGAATTGAGGTACGCACCTGACTTATTCAATATTCACTATCTACAACATTTATACTAACTTTTATTACTGCGTTGAACTCACTTTCTAGCCTATTTTACTATTTTATAACCTGACGTTTTTTTACATGGTGTTCAGTGAACTCTTGCAGATTCCCTCTACTTACGAAGGTAAAGTACGTAGTAAGTAGCTGGCAAAATTTTCATTACACGATTTAGATATCCTGAAAGTTTTACTCTTATGGTGACGACCCTAACTCGCATTACAAATCACAGCAAGGAAAAACATATTGTTTAGTAATGCATGCATTCCAGGGGACGTCCCATTGGATAAGTATTGGATCAGTTTAACCAGTTGTTAAGCGATAAGACTGTTTCTCTCGATGTAATTTATTTATTACTTTAGGGAAGAAATAGTGACACCCCCCCACCACCATTTTAAACCATAACACTTCTAGCGGCATGATAGCCTCGAATCTGAAGAGCATTTTAAAATCCATGATCTACGACACCCAACATGCGAATTCGAGTTCACCCCCCCCCCCCCACCACCAATGGTGCCAGTCTGGTACCAAAGCGGAAATACGTCGTTACATTGAACTTTCATCTATTAGGTTTAGTAGGCATTCCGTCGAATGTCACATTCGTATTCAAGGTGAAACACCAAAAAACCCAAGAAATATGAGGTTTATGGTGACCTGGCATCATGGTGGCACCACTTTTATTTCCATGGTGGTACAGAAAGTAATTCATGCAAATCTTAAGGTATAATGAGAATTTTTCCTCAATTTCAAAGCTTGGATACAATTAGTAAGCAGTAAAGGAACCGAAATATTGAAAAATTGGATATTTTGTGAATATTATCCCCCTACCCATCCCCTCCTCTTGCAAATTTTGGTACTCTGGTGAAATCATGTACAACTCGGAAGTTATTTTAGTCAAACAAAAAAAAAGAGACACACAAATCGGTTGGAAATTGAGGCCAGGGCAGAGTTTACAAGATTACGCCCGCAAACGCACGTTTTTTAAGCATTAACCCCCCCCCCTTCCACTCCTTTAAAGGCAAAATTCGAAATTCCGGCGACGTAGTGCACAACTAGATAGTTTTCCGCGTCGAACAAAAAAAGAACCACGGAAATCGGTTGAGAACTAAGGCCTGGGCAGAGTACACAAGATTAAGCCCAAAAACACACGTTTTTTGAGCATTAACCCCCCCCCCCTTCCCCTCCTTTAAAGGCAAAATTCGAAATTCCGGCGACGTAGTGCACAACTAGATAGTTTTCCGCGTCGAACAAAAAAGAACCAGGAAAATCGGTTGAGAACTAAGGCCTGGGCAGAGTACACAAGATTTTGTTACACACACACATACACACACACCTATACACACACACACACACACACAGACATACACCTATGGTTTTTTTCGCGGATTTTGATTCAGAATGGTCTAAAACGGATTACTGTGTGGTTATTTTTTTTCTGTTGAGTGTTGTCCTCCTTCACCCCAGATCGATCGCATAAGGACGCCCAAGTCTTACTGTGGGACGTCCTAAAAAAGGCTAAATAAAACTGATCTTGTCTGTTCATCACCGTAGGACTCGCCTTATCAGTGCTATTTGATTTTGACGGACCAAAGAGGAAGCTTTGTACGTTTTGGAAGAATCGTCATAATTTCTTCCCAGCATAGCGCTTCTTAATTTCACTGAACTTCATGTGTACACAATACTCAGAGTCAGCTCTTCCCTCGTTGGAAAGCACTCCATGTTTAACAATGTTAAATCTAAAATCCAGCTATCCATAGGATTAAATCAAAATATGAAATGCGACTCCGTTTCAACTCACGATAGTTGCATGGTATTTATTTTCCAATGGTATCAACCATAGAAATTGAGGATTCATATTTAGTTAATCCAATACAATACCAGCTCTCGTCGCTGACCTTTGCCACATCAAATGGGCGTTGACTAAGCCAGCGGGGGTTGAAGATGAGGGCTGCATTCCCCAGGGCCCTTTGAAACTAGGACCCCGTGTTATAGCTCTCTTGAGATGACACGCCTTTAGAAAATTAGGCCTACGTTTGCTTTGGTGGCAAAAGGTTCATCAACAGGATGAGCGACAGGATGTCGAAACGATAGCTCACTATCCTCTTTGGGTCAGAAATAGGTAATGTCGTTTGTTAGTTCGCACAAAACTAGAAACTGTAACTGTAGTTCGTTAGTGCACAAAACTGAACAATTGACAGAGAAGTATATTTTCGTCCTCCTATTATTTATCATTCAAGTATTATAGTTTGGTGGATTGTTGGGATAAAGTTTGGTGGTCTTCGAAATGACATCTTATGTTTAGGAAGGCATCATCAGTATACGGTACCTCCTTTGTACGTATATCGACGGGCTTCTTGACAGCAACACAAACCCTAAACATCTCTTTGCTTCTTCACACTCATCAGTACCTAGTGAAGCTTTGTATTTGTTCAGCAGGTCTAATCTAGTAAATCTTGTCCCTCACCCCTTTGTTCGGGGTCGGCTCTGGGACCCTGAAATCAAGTTGTCAAATGGATAATGCTGACGAGTGGTAAAAGTATTGATGTAATTACTTTGATGTAGGCATATATTTATGTGCAATACCATCGATTGTGGCTGTGAAATATTTCTGCAAGTATGGATGAATTGTTAACATAGCCAACAAAAATTGGCTCCTCCAAAATCACTATTTCCACTCCATATTCACAGCTTAGGTCCACAGTTTAGGTCCCCTGTCTTTCTGTTTGTAGTAAATTTCTTGTCCCGGGAGTAACTGCTCTAAATCATGGTTCAATATTGATTAAATTCAAGGTGGATATGGGTCAGGCTTGGGGGAAGTACTCTAAGTATTTCATCAACATCGGAAAATCAGTAACGTGAGCGAAAGCATACTTGTAATAATGTTATATACATTTCTCACTTATTACCTCACGATTTTGTTTGAATTTGTAAAGTAGAACAGAAAAACAATCCATATGGATTTCATCCATGATGATGATCGTCGACTTGGAAAACCACCAATATATGAGGTACCTAGCTGATCACAACAATAGTAAAAATCTAATTTCGTATCGGTAAATTTATCAAGACTTCTTACACAAACTAACCTACACTGCTTACCCAACTAGGAAGACTTTTGGTTTATTATTTTCAATATTGAACTTCCGGAATGGAAAAAGAACAACAATTGTAACCACCACCCCTACCCTTCAAAAATCGAATTAACAATTTCCGTAGATTTTGCTTATTGTCGGACAGTTCTATTAAGGGGTGAAAAATTGGGGTTAATACTTTTCAAAAAGCTCTAGCTTATGATTTTTTATACAAAGGTATTGTTTTTTCATCAATTTTTAGTAGCTTTGAATTTTTCGAATCGAATGATACCATCCAGAGCTCTGTAGGATCAACCGTTCACTCCCCATAGCCCATAGGGACTTGAAGTTGGGGTCGAATGATGAAGCAGAAACACGAGTGTGAGTCACATTCAACCAGAATGCTCATTGACGCCAAACAAATTCTAATTTTAGTAGAGTTATCATAAATTAGCTTCAGATTAAATAGTAAGGTAAGTAGGTAAATAGTACCTAGCTTCTTGAAGTAGGAGGAGTCATTTCCAAATAGTGCGCTTCCAAGAGATCTTGGAAAATCAGTCGTAGTTGATGGGATGAAGGATGGACATTTGTCAAGAAGGTGATAAACCGTTACTGACAGCTACAACAAGTTTCATAGACAGGAGGAGGTGAGTCGAGTGTGACTTTTCTTAGTCTGGTGAGTATTGCCTCTCCGACGTAATGGGTCTCTGTGTTTCTTGGTTCTGCTGGAGGAGGCCCAAAATCGAGCATTTCCTATAGTTTTGGTGTTCCATGCTCGTCCACTGTAACTGCGATGATTTCCAGACTGAAGCTTGGATGATGGTGTTGACGATGAAGTTGAATGTGTAGCTGAGACCGCACTGGTTTTGTGCTTGCTCGTTTTTTTCACGATCC
This sequence comes from Apolygus lucorum, assembly GCA_009739505.2. NCBI lineage: Eukaryota > Metazoa > Arthropoda > Insecta > Hemiptera > Miridae > Apolygus > Apolygus lucorum. The sequence goes on along the minus strand of CM019178.2, from coordinate 30,407,604 downwards.
GCATCCTCATTTCCAATCAATCCAATGTGGCCAGGAACCCAGCATAGAATTATCGATATTATAATATAATAGGTATCGATAGTTATATTTATAATTATTAATTAATATTTATTAATTATATCATATTATAATAATATTATCGATATTATCGATAATTCTATGCTGGGTTCCTGCCAGAAACTTCCTGGCCACATTGGATTGATTGGACACAATTTTTGATGTACTCAATGTGCATGTCATCACTTCATCATGAATGATAATATCATCAAAAACTTGTGTCATATCACATCAAAAATTGTGTCTGTATGAGTCGCAACCGAATATTCTCTGAAGGCCAAATCCCTTCAAAATTCTATTGATAAAATGCTATTTACTGTTTTCTTTCTGAATATAGTTTCATGTTAATCAGTTTTGCTTCTCAAGAACTTTTGTTATTAATTTTTGGGCACCTAGATCTAACTTTTGCTGTTTGTGCTTTCTATGAAAATGAATTTGATTGACCTTGATTGATGATTATTGAAGGCAGGTACTACGAATGGGTCATAAGTGTTCTTTGTAGGCGGGTGATCTATACAGAAAAATAATCAAACGTTGTCCAATCATTTGCAGACAATTTGAACGTGGCTCTGCTCTTTACAACCCAACAGAATGTACGTTTCGGCCACGGCGAAATCGTAGAGTTGCTATTAGGAAGAGAGCAGTCTGGTGGAGTCCTCGCCAGTCACGAGGTCCACTCCCCCTCGTTCTGCACGACCTCCTCACACTTGCTGAACTCCTAATTCAACCAAGAAGTAAGTTTTCTGTTGAGTCTCTTCGCCTCTCACGAGATAGAGCCGGTAACTGGAACCAACGGAGCCGGTTCCAACTGTGGAACTTGAAAAACTCAAGTAACATCACGTACACAATTACAAGCTCACGTTCGGTATTTTCATCACGCTACTGCACTCCAAACACGCTCGTATGGCTTCCTCGACACAGTAATGAAGTATTGATCCCAATTATCGAAACAATTATGACACGGTATTATTTTAAAACCCAGTTGGGCCATACGATTGTTCATTTTCTGAGTGTAACGTTCTTATTTATTTTTTCCAAATCTAAGTAAGAGTATAGGTAAGTATTTTACTTGAGTAAGACTATACTATTTTCATACAGTACCTATGTATTTACACTTTACATACTTCACTTACTTTCATTATTGCTTAAAAGAGTGTCAGTGTACTTTCCAAATCTGTATTTAACCTTTTGTTGGCCCATCTGTCACCGGGGGCGTAGCTCAGATGGTAGAGCGCTCGCTTAGCATGCGAGAGGTACCGGGATCGATACCCGGCGCCTCCAAATTATTTTTTTAAATATTTCATTGCTTATTCCAATTAATTATCAAATGGCTTGCTGGTAGATTAGATTTAAAAGCATGCCGGAAATTTCTATTGGAAATCTAAAACGCTGCAAATTATTACACAAAGGTTTATTATTTCTATATAAATCACTCGTCTGCAAAGAACATGGCTTTGCCATTAACTAGGTACCAACCTTAGGTACTTCCTATCTACAAAATACTAACTTGACAATCAAGTTTATTTGGAACAAAATTTGTTCCATTTAATCGTTTATTTAATAAACGCTGCACATTCGATTCGAAGAAATGAAGAGCTGTGGGTATCTTCAATAGGTAGGAAATTTGATTACTGGTTGCTAAGGTCGCAAAACGGAAAACAACTCGAAGATTCGAAGAGAGCGAACGTTGGTCCTACAGAGCTCCGCGTGGTCTCAAAAAATTCTAAAAATTCAATACCTACTACGTATTTTAAATTGAAAAACAATTCCTTAATATCGAAAGTTTTTGAACTAGGGCGTTTTCAAAGTTTCAACCCCTATTTTTAAATCCTTAGAAGTGACCGACATCAACCAAAAGCGTCGGGGCACAACAAGACCCTAAATGAAGACCATATACCTACCAAATCCAGAACTAAGGAAAGTACGGCGGACGGACGGACAATTTTTTTTATTCGATTTCGGATTCTACGTACCTTGAACCGTGAACCAATAAATTTTGAGGTGGGTTAAACTTTAATTTCTCAGTCGATTCCAAAGATTCATTATTCAAAATAATAAACCAAAATAATCTGAAAGCATTCAGAAAAATTTTCACTGTTTCAATTTTTTTTGTATTAGACCTAGTTTACCGATCGTACCTCTTCGAACGCAACTCTAACTTTTCCAAGAAGATCGTGAAGAAGATTGTAGAGATGGGTCGCTCATTAAAGATCCGGCTCTTTGAGCCGGGTCTTTCAGAAGAGCGAGTGAACCACGGGTCAGTAAAAAAGAACCGCGGCTCTTCGGATCTTTTGAGCTCAGTGCTGGTAGTGTTCGGTGAAGATCGGTTCTTCAAAAGAGCGAGTGAACTGCGGATCAGTAAAAATGACAAATGAATCGCGGTTCTTCGATCTTTGGATCTCTTGAGATCCAGTAAAATAAATGAACGGCGGCTCTTCGATCGTCAGTTCTTTTGAGATCGGCAGTGTTCAGGAAAATTAGGACCTCCTTTTCGTCAGCTCACTGTTGCCAACCCGTACGATAATTCCGAGGGAAAATACGATGTAAGTCGATCAAACAATACAATTTTGCGGAATTGTATCGTACCACCACATGCATTATTGTATTTTCGGTCGTAAACTTTACCGTATTTTTCCAGTGTTTTCTGTGACCCGCTTTCTGATTCTTTCCGTTGTTTTTTCTCCCTGTTTGATTTTTACATCATGATTTTTTGTGAGGAGCTTTCTGATACAAGTTCAAAAGGCAAGCAAAAGCACAGCCTTATCTTACCAATATTATCAATATTGAAGCTTACGTACTTATTGGTTCGTTTATTCTCTTTTCACCTTGGTTACCTTGATTTTCTTTGTTGAATAACATGATAAAACATCAAAATGTTATATTATAAAAATGTTATACCTACTAAGAATTTTTTTTTAAATTGTGGTTTGTCATTAGAGGCATAAAAAATGCAGATTTCATATAAATAAATATTTTACCAAAAATTTGTATTTTCAAGTCTTACTTATTCATTGCTTTAATCGTGTTCATTTATTAATTTTGGTTGATTTTTGAAGGATTTGTTGAGCATCTTTATTGAACAACAGCGCTTTTTGGGTTATTATTTTCAATAATGAACCATTGGAATCGAGCAACAGAGAAATTATTCCCTCTCGCCCTCAAAATTTCATGGCTTAGGATTCAAGGTAGTGTAGAATCCAATAATCGAATAAACATTTCCGGGCAGAACTAAAATAAACCGTTGTGTAACAATTTGTAGCGTTTTTCATCGTATTTTCATCTCTACAATAAATACGAGCTCAAGAGAGCCAAAAAGAGCCACTGATCCGTCGAAAAGATCCGGATCTTTTGAATGAGCGGAGCGCTCAGAGCCGTTCTTCTTGGTGAACCGTTTTGCCCATCTCTAGAAGATTGATATATTGGTATTATTTTTTCCAACCTACTTTTCCAACTTCGGGGGGATCCAGGTGTTCTAGTTTCTCGGCTTTCCGTTTCCTCGAAATGTTTCGGGGTGGGGCGTTGGAAACGGACGAAGACATGAGAAAGGGGGACAAGTTGATGAATTAACGTCGTGGTTTGGATGATGGAGTGGCCTCAGGTGGTTGCGGATACGATAAAGCCCGACAAGTGCTAGAGATAAATCTACAAAACTTTGAGAATTTATAATAAATTAAGTATAGTATGTTGTTGGATTTTAAAAATAATGAATCTTTGAGAATTAGAGACAACAAACTCTCTATAAATATTTTAATATTCCTCAATATTTTAACTTTCTCGAAGATGACGCAATTGTAGGGGTATTTCTTATTTAGTTGCCGCATTGAATGATTTCAGCTAGGATCTTACGTCGAAATTTGCTATGAAGTAGAAATAACTTTTGTGGTGTGATGATAAATGAACTCGCATTGTTGCGATTTATGAAATGTGTAGATGTTTCCTTACTTGAGTGGAGACATCCAAGCCAACTCGACACTCCAATCTGCACAACCGCTATGAAGGGAAGGAGTAATGGGAGATCCGCTGCATTGACTCCTCATGTACGTAAATTGGCCAATACACACCTATTTTATATTTTCTCAAAAGTACCTCTGCTCACAGCATGGTAACCACACATCATTTCTTGTCTGTGCGACGTGCAGCCTCTCACTGCTTACATGAGGATTTGGCCCTCAGTTCTTTCTCACGGTGTAGGTATTTAATCCTCGCAGGAAAATACTCTTATGAATCAAATATTCGGACAAACAAGATGAGGTGCCCATGTTGAGCCAACCGAACCCTCCTCTGTGTATATCCACGGGTATTTTGGTGGATTTTAACTAAAGGCCCTGTTGTGTGAATTTTTTGGTTGTAAACCAATATCGAATTGAGGGGCACGAAGCGGTGCAACGTTCCTTTGTGATTATTTACATTTTGATTGACAGTGTTTGGCATTTGGCAGAAAGGACGCCTGAGGAAAAATGAAGGAAATGGGCTCTGGAAATATATGACTCCCTAACTGGAATGTGCTCAAAATGTCGGGTTGGACTAAGTTTGGATTATTTTGGACCGTTTCTTCAATAAGGCAGTGAGCAATTTTGCTTTTTCAGACGAGAATGTTAACTTTTTCATTGTAGTACCTACCTACTCAGTTCTTAACTTTTTATCATTCATGTTTTCAGTTATTTTCTTTTTGTAATTAAGTTATTCAAATAAATTTCAAATTTTAAATCCCTTTCTCGTCTATGTTAGCTATTTTTAAACCACGTACCCCCTGACGCCCAGCGGTGCCATATGGCACCCAACTTTTCTTGTACCCTATTTCCAAAATGAGGATTGGACATTTTGATAAACATTCTTCCCGTGTTTCTAGACTAAAATGGGACCATTACATGGAATTGCAAAGAAAAATTTGGATAAAAAAATATTTACCGGCGTAAATGGGCTAACCCATTGGACATTTTTCCGTTTTCTTTTTCTCGAGCTTCATGGCTTCTTATGATTATAATTTAATGAACTTAATCCTATCTAAATCCGTGATAAAATTTATAAGCAATCGTTCTGGAGTAGGCACACATCTAAATACTCTCGGAATCTTGTAAATTTGGACAATAAATTGGATAATGTAAATCAGTAGTTTTTGGAAAATTCAAGTTTGAACAACATGCGCAGGTCCTACCATTAGTTGTTCAGCAACGAAACTAATGAAATTCCTTTGGATGGGTTCCCCGAAAAGTAAAGGTTTTGCCTTGATTTGGCCGGCACTCAGGTTTAAGGAACGCAGGATCTTCAACAATTTTAATAGAATCTTTATTTTATTTGAAAGCATTTATTCAAGACTGAGGCAATCAGCATGTCTTTTCAAGCTATGAGACATTATAGTCACCGTACTTAATCTAAACACTTAAGTTTGAGTCCCTCACGTTCAAAATGGAGAAAGCTGACTATTTCACAATCACCAAGTGCCGGTGGATTGAATATTCAGAAAATATGGGTAATCCCCTTAATGCAGGCGTTACGGACGAGGAATCCTGTAAGAGACAGTCTTTAATTTGCCATCACTTCATTCGAGCTCTCGTGGACTATCAACTGCGGGAGAAAATGTTTCGAACAAAGTTTTAAAGGTTTGACCCAGCTTAGACGATAATTATATGAGTAATGCGCTGCTAGTATAATTTATTAAGCGTAATTTTTCTGGACCCTGTCTTCGAGTACTCAGTCGATGGGTCGATGATCAGAAAGCATGTGCCTTCAAGGGGAGGATTCCAATCCTGGACGAGACCATCAAAAACAGGCAAGAAAATGCCTTTGATAGAAGGGCTGGAGAGAGCGAGGGTGTGTCAGGAGTAACCGGAGGGTGTGAAATCCTGCCCAAGCAATCACCGCCACGCGCTGGGGCCTCAAACACCTGGTATATTCGTTACACCCCCGACCTTCTTCTACTTCGCCTTTTCCGGCCTTACTCAGGTTCTATCCGCCCTCACACTCCCGATTTAACAGGAAAGTTCCCCATGTATGTAGTGACCACAGTACAGCGTCTACCTTTCATCTGGAAGTATCCAATTCCCTTTGGTGTCCTATTAAAAATTGGATATTAATTTCAATGAAAAGGGAGAAACGTGTGATACGACACGTATTTATCATTACTGGTGCCTATACATTTTATAGGATGAAACACCATCAAATCTTGAAGGGATTCCATGATCTTTTCATACATTCATTCAGATAGTTTTGATACCATGAACGCTCCCCAGATTCTTGAGGTTCCAATACAAATCTGGTTTCCTATTCCTATTTCGTGATTTGCCGTCTTCAGTTTTGAGGGTCGGTGCGTTTTTTTTTTGTCGTTGAAAAGGTCTTTTTTTTATGCCACCCAGAGTAATGTGGAACCAACCTTTCGCCTAATGAGGATAATTAATTAACTAATCAGTTTAAATAGTGTTCAATTTCTAGAAGCGAACGATACCACCCAAACGAACAAAAGCAGTGTTGAATGCGCGTTTATTGTGAAATTTATCAGAATAACCTGAGCACTGGCCAGGTTAGGTCCCTACAGCCACTCTCTCTCTCACTCTGTCTCTCTCTCTCTCTCTCTCTCTCTCTCTCTCTCTCTCTCTCTCTCTCTCCCTCTCTCTCTCGTTAATTTTGCCACATTTTACATATAGCCTATCAGTAATGAGTGATTTGAATTTTGAAAATAGATTGAAGCTCCAAAGAGCATTAAACAGTGCTTCAGAATTAAATCTGAAGTTCGATGACAGAGTTCACGATAAATACAAAATGTTAGACATTTTGAAAATTGAAGATATGTTGAATTTTAACACATTGTCTTTAATGAACCGCATTATTCGGTATAAAAAGTCTACTTATTTGTATGAAAAGTATAAAATAGTTTCTGATACACATAATTTAAATACTAGGAATAGTTTACTTACTTTTCGGCTACCTTTAACTAAGACCAAAATATATCATGATTCGTTTTTTTGTAAAAGCATTAAACTATACAATGGTCTTCCGCAACATGTGAAGGAAGTCCAAAGTCACAAATCATTTAAAGAGACTTCAAAGAAACATTTATTTATAAAATATTGAATTTAGCACTTTTAGCACTTATTATTTTTTGTTTAAGATGAAAATGACATTTATCTCAATTTAATTCACGTAGACTGTAAGTATATGATGTCAACATAAATATCTGGTTAGATGTAAGAGTGGTCGTGTACGACCAAATCTTGCCAGATTTTTAAATAAATCGTTATCAAATCAAATCCCCACCTACAACTGGTCCTTAGAAGGTGGTTGTTGGAAGTTGTCTCAGTTTATCTGTGTTGTTCGAATGGTGTGTCATAAACACGAAAGGAATTGCACAATGAAAATTCGCTGACGGAAGTGAGCCAAATTTCAGCTGATTAAATGCAATCTTTTTTCGTTTGTTCGAAAGAATTTCATGTCACTCAATTATGCTTCCTTAACGACCAAGATTCAACTCTATTGAAGGCACCCACAACTTTGGGATCGCGATGTTCAATTGTTAGGAACTTTCTGACAAAATAAACTGCGCGATAATGTATTATGGTTGGTCGGTACTGTTATGGAACAGCCGTTTTCCTCGCAGACGAGCGATGTTGGAGAAAAATAGTAAACCGTTGTGTCTTAATTTGCAGCGTTTTCACATCTCACGAAATTCATCAGTAGATATCGACAGCTAACATTTATAAGACTTGTCAATTATTTTTGGATTGTCGTAGTTGCCTGGTGTGATGCTTAGAATTCCAGCGTGTCGTCAAGTTTTTCCATTTGTGAATTTGCTAACGAAAGTTAGTTCACCATTATGTAAACAACTCAACCGTGATTCATCTTCGTTTTCAATCAACTCGTAGTTTTTACTACTGTTAGTAGGAAAATGTATTTTTCGACTATCACCTTGGGATAAATTGGGTTGATAACGTTCGGGGTCGAACAGGGTCGTGCCACAACGGGTGCAGTGCTCCGGGCGAATGGCTTCTGGAGTTGAACAATATCTATTATGAAGCTAGACGTCCGAGGCATAATTTATAGTTCAGTCTACCATAAGATATAGAGGGAATGGGGCACAAACCGAACCCCTCATACAGCCTTCCACTCCCCACCGTCCTATATTTTCTTCAAAGTGTTGGGGCCATCGAAGTAAAAGCCGGGAGTTGACTAACTTTAACCATAGCCCGACGTCAAACCATCTTGAGATTAATTATTCGTCTCGCTAGGGCTTTGTGGGGTGGTGGAGAGGCGTTCCAGTAATTGAAAACTCCCATTCTGTGATATAAACGGCTCATTACCGCCATATAACTGTTCCTGTTTCCAAATAAAACGAAGAACGGTTCAAGTTGGGCTCTTTGGGATCTTTGAACATAATATCGTTAGCCGCCAACGCAAGCTAATCCCAAGAGTACTGAACGGTTCATGACCATAATTTCATCTTTCCCGGTAAAGGAAATTGCCTTGTTTCCTAAAGTTTAACAGACTCGGGTCGACTTAATTTTCTGCACAATTCAATTAACTAGATGAATTTAGCGTGATTTCTGTTGCTCCCTTGAATAATTTCGTTTCAATCAACATTTCTATCAACATCTCTCTCGCTTCCATCAACATCTGGGAGAAACTCTAGTAATCTTTGAGTTAAATGTTTCAAATCCTCAATCAAAAACTTGGGAAGGAACTACCCTACACATATTCTTTACTTGTCGATAGGTACATGCATCGGGCGGTTTCCAACTGCCGCTTTGTTCGCGATTTTTTTTCCGAGTGCCACCCGGCCCTTATCAGTCATAGACAAAATTGTAAGACCATGAAGTATTCCTTAAAAAAATACCACTGGTGATAATATAGAATTTCTGGGGGTCATTGATCTACCCACCATTCCATGTGTCGAAATAAAACATTCGTCGTTAAATCGAGGGCGCAGTATCGCCGGAGTAAAAATAACAAAATCAAGCATAGAAATTTTCTCGGTTTTCATACCGTTCAATCACTTTATTCGAACGTCTGAAATGTTGCACTGACCCTTGACTCGGGAAAATTTTTTTAGCGTACACATCATCAACATTTTGGACCGCAAGACATTGATCTAGGAACACATCAATATTCGGATGGGAACTGATCATTGAAGTGTGAGTTGAATGACGGTGATTAGTCGTTTTTGTTGTGTCACTCGTTCTTGAGACCCTGAAAAGGAGGGAGAGGTCGAGTTGACGTAATTGATCATTAGGTACCCACCATTTACCAAAACATGTGCCTCAGTTTCTGGCATATCGTGATCTAAATCACTAAAACCTATAATAGGTTTTAGCAATAATTGCTGCTTCCTCTGGATCAAGATATGTTTGCTACATGTTTTTGTGGGTGTCAGTTGTCTGTGCCTCCGTGCTTGTTTGTCCCGTGTACCATCCATAATACATCAGCTTAGGAAAACCTTGAATGAAATGCTTTACTTTCCATTATCAATAATACAAAACACTCAGTAATGCCAATGAGCCATAGAACATAAAAGTACCACAAAAGCAGCAAGCCGCAACAAAATCGTCTAAAAATTGAGCAAATAAAGTGCGACTAAAGACTCAAGGCTAGAATTGTCGAATTTCATATTTTTGACATTTTATGTCTTTACTATGGCACATAAATGAAAAATTGTCACGCGGGGAGCGTTATGAGGGGAGCGTTACGAGGGGAGCTTTACGCGGAAATTTCTGATGATTTTCACGTACAAACAATCGTTCCTAGGGAAAACTAACTTCCTCATTTTCCACTCCACAAAAATCGTTCACCACTCATTGGAAAGCTCTCAATTTATTAAACATAAGACATAAAATGTCTCTCGTGGTTGCGTACTTGTACGAAAGCTGTATCCACCGTTTGTGTTTGTTTTTATACTGATTAATGAACCTTTCGAATCAAGGTATTGTTTGTTCATTATTTTTCTTTAACTGAAAAAATACTCTTCTCATCTTCCCGAACCACAGGTAAACTATTATTTTTTCCTATTTTCCAAAACCAACATACTGTATGCACAGGGTATGTTCTGAAGGTTGGCCATTAGTTGTTGGGAATAGGATAACATGAATATAACAAAACCCACCTAACAAAACGTTGTTTAAGAAGCAACCTCCAAAGTTATAACACGAATAAATCAGATTTTTTATTCAACTTATTGATCTCGAGTAGTAGTAAGAGTTTATTGACTCTTTTAAATCGGTTAGATATTTGTAATTTTTGGTGTATTGTGGGAGCTGATCTACAGAGATCAGCTCCCTTACCTACCTCAAATGTATAAACTCAACTCACACGTGTGAGTTATTATGGGCAGTAAAAATAATGGGGAATATTTTTTTTCAATTTACATTAAATTTACAACATGCTCTACTACTGTATTACATGTTATTTGGTACTAATTTGAACTGAATACACAATACTTTTAATAAGTACAGAGGAAAACAAAGGAAGCAAAATAAGGTAAAGTAGTGACTTCACTCATGAGAGAAAAGAAAAAGAAATTACGAAAGAGAATATAGATCATTTGGGATTTCCAAATCGTCTAAATACACCATAAACTTCCGCAGGGGCCTGATTTATGGATCGATGAGGTCACGATACGACGGAGGCCGTGAAAACCACATCCCTGATGAAGAGGGCGCGATGCCGCGATGGAATGGGGAGTATCATTTATTGATGTATCAAAATATTTTATGAAATCATTATTATCATTAGTTTTGTTCTTCATTATTAAGAAGTTTGATATAATAAGATGTAAATTTCTTCTCACTTTACAAAAAGAACCATGATACCTAGTGGAAGTTTTCAATAAATTTATAAATCAACCTCTTTATTTTCTGAAGAGAGATAAACTTTCGTAATTAACTTTAAAAAGCGCAATGTTCTTGGCTGAAAGAATAAAGTCCTGATAAAACAGAAATACTCCAGAGAATCTTCCTTCTTGACATTAATATAAACAGTTGAATATACAAAGAAATTACACTTTCATGCTAATCCTCTCCAAAGTGGGCCGAGGGTGGTTTTTTAACCCCCGATTCAGGACAGAGATATAGAGGTGAGGTCTCAAGAAAAGTGTTTCGCTTGCTTTGGTTAAGGGTTGTTGAATAATCCATCAGGGGGCAGGAGCAAAAGAGATGGTGATAATGTTCTGTCCACTGGCGTTTAATCGTAAATCACAGGATAAAATCCGTTGAATTATGCTGGAATCGAGAAGGCAAGCCTGGTGGAAGGGAGGCGTTTTTGACCCAGACCAATTACCCTAATGGTGGTACCCGAGGGGTCTCAAGACGACTGGAGTTGGTGTAGGTTTTGGGGCCCGACGTAATTGGAACATAAAAAGTTGGTATCGGACCGAGGGCAAAGGCCTTAGTGTTTACGTTTGAGGGAAAATAATTTTCCGATGAAAGGTCTCGGTGGGGTTTCGTCGTTCCAACAAGTCAACGGCAAGTAGTCTTTCTGCGGTTGATGGGTATCGGTGATTTTTTTTGGTAATATTGAATGTCTCTAACGTAATTGGAAAATGAGATGAAATGATTATTTTGCCTTTTCCTAACACATTTAGGCTTACATTAACGTATTCCTGTTCAATTCTGAATAATATTCAGAATCATATTATGATTCTGTGAATCTTATCACTTAACGACGAAAATGTCATTTCACAGGGTTCAGCTTCTTCAAATAGATAAACATTGACGTAAAGAATTAGTTGATGTGAAGTTGCATATAATAGTACACATTAAGTACTATTATATTGCTTATACAGGGTGTCCCCGAAAACGTCCCCCCCCCCTGCTGAAATCGTCCAGGTAGTGGTAAACAAGAAATTTTTTTTTTTTTAATCTTCATGATTTTTCCCAAGGATCTCAAATATGACCACGGTGCGCATTGCGCACGTGCGCAATCGTGCGCAACGCACACCAACTTCGTTTTTTCAAATGAGAACCCCCATTTTTTATTGCAGATTCGGATTCTACGTAAAATTTCATGAACATTTCACCCCTCAACCGATTTTTTTTGTAGCGCGCAACCCGCTCAGTGCGCGCTCAAAGATGCGCAACCGCAAGGTTGTGTCAAAATGTGCATGTACGAAGTACCTAAGTGTGACACATGATATTTTAGTATTTTTTTACGCTAAATCACGTGGTGACGTTAGTTTCTTGATTTTACTGCATTTTTATCAAATTATCGACGAAAAATGAACTTTAAAAAAGGAAAATTGCATTTTTTAAGGGCAAAACCACCCTGTCTACTTGAAAACTTTTTTTCGAGATAATCGAAAAAAGATTTTCAAGCAGACAGGACTGTTTTTTCACGAGAAATTACAAGTAGAGGGTCCTTGAGAAATTACTAGTGAAGAGTCCAGTGTGATAAACAATCGTTTTGACATGGATATGTCTTTTGGCTGGGGGTCAAGGAATTTTTCGCGGCACTTTTTTTTATCACAAAAAATGCAACGCGGATACCAGTAAACAAAATCATAGCTACATATCGGTAGCTATGAAGCAAGTTTCTTTAGAATACTGCAATAAATTACGTGCGATCGGAGAGTTTTTTTTTAAATGTCAAAACATAAATTTCAACATGTCCCACAATTCATTAACAAGGATGAAGTTAACGGATGGGCACAGAAGATGCTTAATGAGTAAAAATGCAATTTTCCTTTTAAAAAAGTTCATTTTTCGTCGATAATTTGATAAAAATGCAGTAAAATCAAGAAACTAACATCACCACGTGATTCAGCGTAAAAAAATACTAAAATATCATGTGTCACACTTAGGTACTTCGTACATGCACATTTTGACACAACCTTGCGGTTGCGCATCTTTGAGCGCGCACTGAGCGGGTTGCGCGCTACAAAAAAAATCGGTTGAGGGGTGAAATGTTCATGAAATTTTACGTAGAATCCGAATCTGCAATAAAAAATGGGGGTTCTCATTTGAAAAAACGAAGTTGGTGTGCGTTGCGCACGATTGCGCACGTGCGCAATGCGCACCGTGGTCATATTTGAGATCCTTGGGAAAAATCATGAAGATTCAAAAAAAAAAAAATTCTTGTTTACCACTACCTGGACGATTTTAGCAGGGGGGGAACGTTTTCGGGGACACCCTGTATACTCAGCTATGTTAGACTGTTTACACGATCATGTTCATGGTTTTAAGATGACATTGATGATTGTCGATTAAGATGTCGTTCAAGATTATGTAGATGTCAGTCACTTCTTTAATGGTTCCAACTAATAAGGTTGTCATGAGATCGAAGTGTTAGTGATGAGTGTTCATGGAAACGGTGTAGATTATTACAAAATTGTTTGTCAATTTCTAAAAAGATCTTTAAAAGAATTTCACCATTCTTGAAAAATCACTCGTCTTCAATTTCTCCCTTCATAAAATTCCATTCGAAGAAAAAAGATCGCATTTTATCAGCTCAAATTGGGCTCATTTCAGTTAGCGAAGGTTTTTGTGCGTTCACATTCGTGTTTCTGACTCTCCATTTGTCCAACCCCCAGAGTAAGGGAAACCACCAACCTTCCGAGAACTGAGGACACAAAATGTGAGGCATAATAATAACAAATTCGGGTTTGAATCTCTCAAGCATTGTACAATGAAGCGCAGTCACTCATTTTTCGCGTTTTCCAAACGATTTGATGTTCTACAAGCAGTCGGCTTCGCCTGATTTTTTTTGCCATCGCCTCAGGAATAAAAGCGGAGAATTCCTGTACTCCTTGGTGAGCTAGATTTGTCCCTTCAAAATCAAGGAATTCTGGGAGGGTGAGTCCTGAGGAGGACATCTCAATTACTAATAACTCCTCCACATCACTCGAGGCTCTTGGATCTCTAGAGCCATCAGCAGATGGGCATCATTGCCATGTTAATATTGATGACGATGGGATTTTGATTTTGAAATCGCTCCAATAATAATAAAATAGGTTCATTGTCCTTTAACAGGTCCTTGCCAAACCTCAATACTGAGAGGAGAGCCTAAGTATTAAAATCCTCGATGGCTTATAAGACAGATAGATATATTTATTGGCACCATTTTGTATAATTTACAAGAAGAAAATGGTTCATTATTGAAAATAATAAACCAAAAAATGCATGAAGGGATGGGATTTGCTCTGATTTCCTACACGACGATATGCTTGGCCCGTGTTGTAGGGTAGGATCTTTGCAAAATTGCTCCCTCTGGGCGAGTAAATTGAGAAATACATATATTATGATACACAAATCATACGATACGTATATGGTATAAATTGAATTATATTGTATCACTATATATGATAAAATACTTTTTCTATCATTACTTGAATTTACATGATTCGACTGAAGAATGGAATGGTATGGAATGGCTATTTATAATATCTAACATAAGCTAACTTACTTTAATATTCTGTAACTTTAATAATCTCCTATACATATATGTTGTTTAATATCCTCTCGCACATTAAGCCCCCTTCCGTAACTACCTAACTTAACACTTACTTTTTCTATTTTGGTCTAGTGAACTTCTGTGGACTTTTCATGCAACAAACAATTTCTCTATGTAACATAATATGTTACATATTATGCAGAATGAAGCACATGCGTTGCTGTGCGTTGTCAGAGTCAGTCTAGGTCTAGGGCCAATTACATTCCCTGCGGCGGCATATCTAGTATTGTATTTCGGATCCCGTTGAGAAACTTGAATTATGTTGGGTGTCCTAAAGAATTGCAATAGTAGGTTTTTCACATAAAGTTGTCTAATAGTAAATACTTTTGCAATATCAAGTAAGTCTATGGACGGGGTCCTACGCGGTAATGACAACATCATTTTTATGATAATTTTCTGCCGAACATGTAACTTATTTATATTGGTGGAGTATGTTCCTCCTCAAGCTTTTATGCCATACTGCAATACAGATGGTACCATCTGGTGGATGGTGGTATACAGATGGTATAATATATAAGTTTTATTGTTTGCTTCGGGAGCGTTGTTTGCTATGAGCAATGATTTGCAGCATTTTAAAATTTTTTCAACTTCAGAAAAACTCAAATTTAACAAAACTATTATTGACCTTCTTGACGATTATAGCTCGAAAATTTCTTGGAGAAATTAAAGAGTTTGGTGTAATAAGCCATTATTTTAGGAATTGTGCACTGGTGCCAACTTCTTTTGCTTTTCTCAAAACTCCGTTTTTGGACATAGCACCTTTGTGCTTTAAGGTATCGATATATATATTTCCTAATCGTATCGTTTGCATAGTCTATATGGGGCTTCCACTTGAGCTCTTCATCTAGAACTAGCCTCAGAAACTTATGCATTGCAACTCTTTCTATCAATTCGCATGAGCATCTTTGATCTTCTTCACAAGTTTGCAGGGTGATTTTCAAGTGTTTTTCCTCAAATTTTGATTCGTTTCCTCCGTAAACTATCAATTTGGTCTTGTTAGCATTCAATGTGAGATAACTCTTGAGAAACCACTTTCCTACTTGATTTATTATCTGATTTGCGTTGCTGAAAACGTTTTCCCAAGTGTCACCTTCACAGAGTACTGCCGTGTCATCAGCGAATAAATTTAATTTCGAGATTGATTGATTCTAAATGTAATCATTTAAGTATATTAAAAATATTATTGGCCCTAATGTACTTCCTTGAACGATATTCAAGGAAGAACCTCCCCTTGAACCTTCCTTATCATAATTCAAATATGGGGAGCGAGAAATGCCGTCGCGGAAAAGACAAGGGTGGTCGTGGGAGCGGAAGATAGCCAACGTAAGTCCATAATTCTCGGGCCAATGAGACACATGCATCACAGTACCGTACACAGCGTAACGGGGGAGAAGAGGGGCTAAGCCCTGCGTTAGGCTCTCTTGATGGATGAGGCCTTCTGCTATACTCCTGCGAGGCTTAACAGTTCTCGCTTGCTCACAATCACAGTTTCACTTCGAAGAGCGACTCCTACCCAGTGAGGTAAATCATCAGTTTTATCACAAAATTTGTATCTGCGAAACATGCTATTTCACGGAAAACAACTAAATAACAACAAACTATGTTGCAATCGATAAATAAACCAATACAATTGGATTTACGGTCTTTTTCAAGTGGACATCCCCAATGAGTCCTTCAGAAACCTTTTGTTTAGACTACCAATCATTGAACTTCCCGAGCTGTTGAACATTTCTAAATAATACTAATAGCTTAGGTTCCTAAAGTATGCTATGATCAGAATCCTGAAAACAATAAATTGAGGTAGGTTTGAGACATGGGGGGAGGTACGCACATTAAAGGCATTTGACACTGCTGCAGAAATACGCTTAAAGGGTAGAGAAGAGATATCGTTTTAAGCGGATTACGAGTTAGGGATTAGTTAGGGTGTTTGAAATCCTGGACGTTTCCCGAAGGGGTGAAGATTTCTCAAACGCTCCCAATCAATAAGGTGTAGGAAGGAGTAGTGTTAGGAGTCCTAGCATACATTGATTGTATGTATTCATCAAGTTAGATGCGATTCTCCAAATAATCCCCACCATTGAGTTGAAGGAAGCATTTGCAATACAATGATTGTTGGGATATTTGGTCTGTACCATCCCTGAAACTCGCTCATGAAGCGATTTGGCTCATCCTGTACCTTCGTTCTGTGACGTCATTCCAACTCCTCAACTTTGAAAAACCAAATTCCAAATTCAGAATTCCAAATTCCAAACCAAACCAAACCAACCAAAAAAAAAAAAAAAAAAAAATCCAAATTCCAAATTCCTTTATCCGTAGAAAGTTGATAACGTTCTAATCTGGAGTATATTTGTTTACTGGAGTATTTTGTGTTCAACATTAGCTTAATTTTGTGGCCTTCACAATTTAAGAAGGGAAAGGTACTATTTACTTAGTGACTAGAGGAGGTAGTGGAGAGTTGCTGGAGGAGGTAATATCAAGAAGTTACATAATTCAAACATCTATCTCCACTGTTCGAGTACATATTACAGACAAGTATGGCTGGTCTGGTTTACGACGTACTCCATCCTTTGTAGCCACAAGACGTAAACGATTCTCTTAAGCGGAAGTAAGCTGCAGCACCAACCAACAACCCTAATTCGAAACAAATACGAATTGTCGGAAGGTGGTGGGAGCAATGATTCGAGTTGAGAAGGGTTTGTTCAGCTCAGTGGATAAGGAGGGATTCCAATGCAATCCTATTTCCCCCAAGGCAAGCGGACCCAAACATATTCAATAGCCTTTCTTCCCTTCCCGCCACCATCCATTCCTTTCGACTACATAAAACATGATTGTCTCTTCCCTGTGCCCCGCCCGTTTAGGCACGACGTCGAACCCTCATCCTATCTGGTACCGAAGTAAAAGTTGATCTACAACGTACTTAACCTATCAGAGACTTATTACATCTACCCATCCATAATCGATCTAATCGTATTAGCTAATGCCACAAAAGGGCTCATCTATGAAGCCTCTTCCCATGATATCTATGTATAACATAATATTATTTAGCTAATACTAAGTACAAAGTTTTTTTTTCCAATGAAAAAGGAATATTTTTGAGGAATTAACTTTGAATTAAGTGCGGATTATATCACACTGTGACGATTCAGGATGAAAAAAGGAAGAAACTGGGTGGAAAGTCGTAACTTTGGTTTGGATTGGGCCAATGATCCATGAGCGACAACGTATTTCGATGTATTTCATTAGAACTCAGGAAAACCCCTATCTATTCCAAGGACTTGGAAGAAAACTTGAGATCCTATCAACCAAGGGATGGTCTCATTCGATTGAGCGTTAGAAAAATGAGCTGGATGGATCCCATGGATGGTAAAATTCATTGAACTGATTTTTCATAAATTATTGACAGTTATAATTATCACACATAGGTACCTTATTTATCGTCGATGATGGATTTTTGAGTGTTTCATAAATAAAACAGCGATGAGCATCCATTGATCTCAAAAATGGCTGACTAGGTATCGTCAATATTCTGGAAAATCTCACCCTAGGAGAACGCTATGATTGGCATCGGATGTTAGAATCTGCCTTACTAGGCTTCCAACTACAATGCTCATCAATGCAAATTGCATTTCAAAGGCTCACGAAGCTGTGTTCCATCCTATCACTTATCCCACCCAAAACGAATGTTTGTCTTTGAATGTCGAATCTGCATTTCATGAGGGAATAAAGTAATCTAAATTACGAATGCATCGAGTTGATAGTTCAAAAACATCTCCTCGAATATGGCTTCTAACGGCTTCTACGTGCGTCGAAGTAATTTGGTTTCAGTAGCAGAACTCCATTCTGCTATCAATACACTTGAACCTCAGGGACCCACTTCCCATTCAAAATTAATCACGCAACGGCCATTCCCCAGAGCGATTTTCATACTTAATGTTGCAAAGGATCACGATCCCTCTTGACTTCCAGAAGATATCCTAACAGGAGAGTCTCCTGTGGAATCAACAATAGATCCAATAAAAATGTGGGGAACAAGGCTGGGGGAAGGGGGCACATTTATGGAACGTAATTTACCGTCGAAAGACAGAATCTCCCATGGAAAAAAGTCGTAAGTCATCTCCACGTGCCATGATGATAATTACCTGGAGATTTAGTGGAACTGCTTTTTCCTGGGAGTGATAAATAGAAAAACATCCCAGCGGGGGAAAGAGGAGGTTTTAAAGCTGCGAGCTCTATAAATCAACTCGCTGAGAGTGTTTGAGTCGGTAATGCAATCAATCATTCCCTTCCTGCTTTTCGGCTTATGATCTGCCTCATCTATATTGTTATCCCAACACTCAGGGGAAGTGAAAAAAATCCTGTTATGGAAGTGGAATGACGTAAAATGTACACTGTTTTGAACTGTAGTACTCTTCGCCGTGATTCTACAGAGTACTGAT
Organism: Apolygus lucorum; assembly: GCA_009739505.2. Classification (NCBI taxonomy): domain Eukaryota; kingdom Metazoa; phylum Arthropoda; class Insecta; order Hemiptera; family Miridae; genus Apolygus; species Apolygus lucorum. Next base: position 30,388,684 of record CM019178.2, on the reverse strand, counting down.
GAAAGTCGGTAATTATGATATTGAGAGAAGACGATGTGAAAGAAAGATTCTTGGTAGATTGGTATAACAATTTTTAATAGCGTTTCGGGCATCCAAAACATTATTGTGTGAATAATTGAAATACAATAAAAACGTGAGGTCTCTCACAGATTTTATTGACGGAGGCACATTCATAGGACTGTCGGGTTCAGCTGTGGGCGAGCGAGTTCCGGCATGTATCTCTGGAGACTAGACTAGGACCGGTTGCGGGGCCGTGAGTTCGGGGCTCGCCTCGGGAGCATGTTTTCGGGTAAGCCGGTCGCAGTTCCCCCTCGTCGGACCCAGGGCTGTGAGGCCAGTGGGAAGCCATGAGCAAAATCATCAGAACAAATTCTGAACTTCCCTTAGGAAGAACGAAAATCCAACCTGAAATGGTTTTTTAGTTTACTTTACTTATTTTTAATACTGTCGCTTAGGAACCCAGATGGAAATTCAGGTTTGGTGGTTCAGGAGTTCAACATTCATGATTACCTGAGATTAAGTCAGCTTGCACTAACCGTGGAATGTATCCCTGTATTTGGTGTAATAATATTTTGTATCTGCGCCCCAGTATCGAGGGTATCCTAGTTCCTAAAATTGTACTCCAAATATGTTCAGAATCCTTCAATCTTTCAATTTTGGAATCTTGAGCATTAAAATTTTTAAAATAACAGGATACTATTGTTTATGTCCTCTGAGTAGACTCTTCTTGAGGAGTGGCATTTCAAGCTCACATTCCATCTAAACTTTCAGTTATGAAACAAATATTATGATATAAATATTGTGGAAGCCTCTGAGAAAACCTGAAAAGACGCTGAAAAGGCAATTGGGCGCTGCTTCGGTGAGTTTTACGAGCTCATAAACTCCTGGTCTTATTCAAATCCTTTGTTAAATGGAGATGACTCTCCACACAATGGGAGGAGAGAAAATGAAAAATGCCAAGCCCCCAACAAAAATTTCAATAAGCGAGAACAGCTAGCTTTAAAGTGTTAACTCAGTCGTTGATAATATAACATTAATTAAGACCAGCATCTCCATGACCTGGCACTGGTAAACAAGTCTCAGATTATTGTTACAAAGTATTCGAAGTACATTAAGGTCCGGAGATTTTACAAGAAAAAACTAGATATTCCTGTACATATCATAATTTTGAATCAAAATTAGATTTTAAAAAACACTCATTTCGTGGGTACCCCTCGTAATTACTCGTATTTCAAATAGTTAGGTCGAAGTTAGTAACAGACTAGGTATTTGTTTCTTATTATAATAACACCTTCTCTATTGATTGATAAAACTAGCGATGGTATCGGCTCTCTGTCACTCTGTTAGAACCTTCTGGGTGAGAGGGACCTCATTATTTTCATCGTTTATCTTTCCAACCCCCCCAAACTCCAAAGTGTAACTTTGACAAAGTTGCCTCGTCAATCACTTGAAGTTGATAACATCTTTGCAATCGAGTCGATAAAGAAGCCAACCTCAGCACGGAGTTCCGAGCTCAGCAGTAATATATTTACACCCGAAATTCAATATAACTTATTGGACGTAGGTCGTAAATTTCAAACTTCAATCTTCTATTTTTTGTTATATTTCTGTAATTATTGTGTGCCTTCGCTAGATGTAAATATGGTGGTTCATAAGATTTACGAAAGAAAATGAATGAATGTTGTTAAGAAATGTAGTACTTTATGGTCGGAGGTAATGCCCAGTGTGGCTACAAACCATTGTCACTTTCGTCGACTTTTCATTTTTCAGACTGTGTTCTAATTTATTATCGTGTGCCCTGTGTGTACTCTTGAACGAAAACTTGTTCCATAAAGTAAAGGCAACTTTGGGAACATGAAAGCACCTTTCATAACTTTGGTAAAATCTACGAGATGGCCCAACTTAACGCTGTTTGGAATTTCTACATACGGCCCTCTATTCTCCTTTGAAATGGCCAGGCTGTTCCACAAAGGTGATTTCGGTAACCAATGTCGTCCATTGAAATTTATTCTGCGACTTTGCAATCGATGAAGGTTCACTATAGAATGTCCAAATAATTAAAGGATTGAGCTAAATTTATTTGTATGGTGCAATATGACATTTTAAATGCTCAACTACCTTTCAAGCTTGTGATGGGAGGGGTTCCTAACATAATATGTTAATAAATATATTATAAATTAATATATGTGTGAGCTCCTCCTCAATGGTTCTACTGAACATTTATTCTTTGGAAGAGATTCATCGACGATATTTTTTTGATATGGCCCCATGAAGAAGATGAGTTGTTAACTTTCCTCCAGGAGCTCAACTCGCAATTCTCAGTAAAGTTCACAAGGACATCAGCCACTTTTCTTGATGTGGACATAATGCTGGTGCACGGACGCTTTTTGACAGCAGTACATATCAAGCCTACGAATCAACAATTGTACTTGCATTATGATAGCTGCCATCCCCCCACGCTAAAAGCTCTATTCCACTATCATTGTCCATCAGGGGACACAGAATCTGTAGCATCGCAATGATCTGGAACGATTTCTGCCTGAATTGCGGGGAAAACAGGTTGAAAGAGGCTATTCCGAAGATTCCTCCAAGACAGAATGATCCCTGAAAGAGTCCGCTACCAACAAAATCCGTCTGCTACTTCCGCCATTGGTCACTACGTTCTTTTTCAGAGCAGAAGATCAACAGCATACTCCGAGAGCTCCGAACCATCTTGACTTCAAACTCCCAAACACAAGAGGTTTTTCCAGAAACACCACGCATTGCTTACAGGCAAGGGAAAAGGATTGGCGAAATTTTGTCTCATTGACACCCAGATTCACAACTGGAACCTCTACATCCAGGGTTGCATCCTTGTAGAGGACCAAGGTGAAGTTGTGCAATCAGGTGATTGAAAGTCCCACCTTTTCCTCCAAGAAATCCAATCACTCTTAAAAGTCCCGGGGTTCACCAGAGTGCCAGTCTCGGATGTATGTCTACCAGCTCGTATGCAAAAAATGTTTAGAGCCAGAAGCTTTTTATATTGGCAAAGCCATGACGCCTCTCAACCTCTCTATAAACAACCACAGGGCCTATGTAAGCCGGACTCGGCAGCTCTCTGCAGCCATCCATGCCCAGAGCCACCAAGCCACGTTTGACGAGTGTTACGGAGTAAAGGTTCTGCGCACAATGCCAAAGAGGAATGATCGGATCCTTCAGAAGTCTGAGAGGGCACACATAAGAATTCTAGGAGCAAATAGACCGCCTGGACTGAACCTAAACGAGTAAATCAAGACGTAAAACGAAACAAGAAAATATAAAATGGATACCTCCCAAATCAAAATTGTTGATGCTGTGCTGGTTGGTTACAAAAAGCGTCTTCAACATCAAGCAACCCACCCCACAACAACCTGTTGTAACCACTCTTTCATTTCGTCTGATATTTTGAAAAAGGCAAGTTGCCGAAATATCAACTTAATCTTTCTTCTTTCTTTGTGTATTCTTGTGTAAAATTATTATAAATTAATGTATTTTATTTAAGGGCATCTTCTTTATTGTGCAGACATAGTGTACAACAGGTCCTTGTATTGCAAGGGTAAAAGTTGAATTCGATTGGGCTTTGTTTGGTAGATGGAGCTAATGAATGGTAGGTTAAACGTTAAAAATCACCCAGAAGTTTTTGCAGAGAGGTGAAATTAGTTTGGCTCCTAATATGGTTATATGGTCACTGCTTGGGATCTTCCTCAGATCTGCCTCATCAGGAGAGTCCGCTTCCACCCTCCATCCTGCCAGTGAAGCTTGTCACTCTTATGAAGGTGTATCTTGGGATTTTTTGTTTTCCACGTTTCTGACAATGTCATGATGAGTCAATGGCGGACAGTCTGAATGACAATCTTCATAACTCCACTAATTAGGCAAGATCGAATCTTGCTCATACGTTGACGTTGAGCAGCGTGAAACGGGTCAGCCTAACGGTGTCGGTCACACCATAAATCCACTTTCATGTGGATCATGTTGCGGTTGTGGTTCACTGCCCCCTAGTTTAGGCGGTCCGAGCACACATAAACCTATCACGTTCAGACGTTGAGAAAGTGGTAATTCACGATTATTGTATGGGACTGACATGCATAATGTATAATGCGTGGCTGGTACAAGATATCAAGGCACATATCACGTGATCTAATAATTTACTTACTGATTAATATAAACCTTCAGTTATGCGTTTTATAGTATAATATAATGGGTATTAAAATTGATATTACATTACTTCTGCCAGATAATATGCCTACCAAAGTAAACCAATAGGGCAACCAAAATGGAGTGCTCGCACCTATTTATCGTTAGGTACATAAAATGCTGCAAATGATTACAAAACGGTTTATAATTTTTTGACATTTTATGTCTTTACTATCTGTATAGATCTTCCATATTCAAATAAATCGGTTTTTACATTGGTCAATACAGTCGTCGTAATGATATATTACACGAATACGTGTGCCATTATAACGGAGTTTTGATGTAGAAAATATTCCCCTCATGCCAGGCTCTCGTCTTTCTTCTCAGTTTTGATGAATAATTTTTATGAATTATTTGGATTTTTTCCAATCCCAATGTTCTCCTACCTACTGTACCTTTGTAGAGATTCTTGTTGGCTCAACTGACGAGCGCGATCTCACCAATTCTGCTCAATCTGTTACTCTTCAATAGTTTGGAGCCTCCAGTAATGCTGGGAAAACAATCACTCCAAAAGCCTGTTCAGTTGTAATGAATTCTGCGTGGAACGCAACGCTGGTATCGGACACCTGTCTATCGAAACACGGAACGCTCAGAAGATTCGTAGTCCAACCATCAAATTATACGGATGAATGATGTGCCAACTTTATTTTGAATGAACCAGCCAACGCAGAGCGAATATTGAATGATGTATCAGGACGCACCCGTTGTTGGTTTAGGCGTTTTCAGTTGAATCTTTGAGGCTGTAGGGCAAGAAAACAAACCCACCCACCCCAAGCACCAATTTGCGAAAGTGTGAACGATAAGAGTGCCTTCACTCCATTGACAATCTATTTAATGGGGCGCTGTTTCTGGGGCCTGTGATGCGCCTAACCTCATCAACCCTTTATCACCGCTAGATTTATGGTAACAAGGATCCCGAAGGAAAGGGGAGCTCTTTTGTGAATCGGTTTCCGGCATTACCATGTCGTATTGCCTTTTACATTAGTGCTTCAGGTTTTGATCCCTCGTTTTTACAATCGTTTACATTTTATAGTGCAATAAAAGAGACTCGTATAGCACAGGATGTTGATTAGTCGTAAAAATTCACAGCGTCATTGTAGTTAGTAGGTACTTAAAACCTATTCGTGCTGAAGTCTGATATATAGTTGAAACAGTGAAATTCCTTGAAGTAAAGTTAGTGAGTAGAACTGATTCTAGATATCCATCTCAACTCAATTCTATTCCGAACTTAGTTGGGACCTATTCGATTAATTAAATACCTCTACACACGGTCCTGGTTACAGATAACTATTGGCATATTAAGTATTTTCAATAATTTTTTTTAACCCCCTCAAAATTTGTTGGTTTACGTTTCAAGGTAAGTAGAATCCAAAAATCGAATAAAAATTTAGCCGTACGTCGTACGCTGCACTCTCCTCAGTTAGCACTGATCGATTTTGATGAAATTTGGTATGTGGGCTCCATTTGGAGTCTAGATGTGCCCCGTAGCTTTTGGTTGATGTAAGTCACTTCTAAGGGTTGAAAAATAAGGGTTGAAATTAAAAAAACGCCCTAACTCAAAAAATTTTGATATAAAGGTATTGTTTTTCCATAAATTTAAGAAAGTATTGAATTTTTAAAGACCACACAGAGCTCTGTAGTACAAACCGTTCGCTCGCTACGAGAACTTAAGGGTTAGACGTACGATAAATCAGAAACACAAGTGTGAATCGCAAAAGAGGCCTAATCTTCGTTCAAATTTTAGCTGACCGAAATGTGATCGATATTTTTCTTCATGTTGGTTGGTGGTTTTCTTCAAACCTCCTTATTTGTCAGCCTAATTTTAAGTAATATTACCTATAAGCAATTATTTTGTTTACATGAATCGCTTAGCAATTTTTTTAAGAAAACGAAGCTATGTTAAAGTTTACCTACTTCAAACTAAGTTCTCAAGAACTTAAAGTTTTGCATTCAATAATACAATTCTTATGTACACTTCGAATTATCGATATTCGACAGTTCATAATGTTGAGTGTTGAATACAAACAGCTGCAACTTCACATCTTATTCCATGGTGGAGATGGATTCTACTCGAGTCTTGCTTACAAACTCTGGGAAGGTGCGAATTTGATATCAGTATAGCGTTTCTAACTCAGTTTGCCAACTTCCTGCGACTCGTAAACAAGGTTAGGCCTGCGAACATTCCGAGGTATCCTTTCTCCTCGCCTGTCCTGAATAATATGGGTCTGCGCCCGCACCGGAGGGTAAATGAGATTCTCACGCAAACAAGTGTACATGGTATATGCGTTGCTGTATAAGCTCCGGTATGTGTAGGAAGTCCTCCGTATACCGCTCAGAAAGGCCATCTCATAGGTACGGACGGAATACCTCCGACGAGTTACGAGATGCTCCTTCCACCTACAACCGGAGAATGGGAACACTACTTCCTACTGGATACCTTCTAATATGATGAGTCAACCAAGTTGATCAACGAATGATCTCTTTTTGTTGGTAACTAGCTATTTATTCCCAAGTTTAAGATTGACCTACATCTACAAATAATAATTCAATATATTATGTGGTCAGAATAGAATATAGTTTTTTCCGTAAAATTCATAATTTTTCCAACTAATTTTATAATTTTTTAAATCAATTTTACACATTTTTTAGAACCAATTTTATAATTTTGTCAAACTTATTTTATACACTTTTGGTAGGTATATTAAAACTTTGAAATATTATATGTAAGGTAACAATTTAAATATACAAAAAAAGTGGAAAAATAAAATATAAAAAGTAAAATTGAAATTGAAATATAAACCTTAAATTTTAAAATGATAATATAGGTTACTACTGTTACTAATCTAAAAAATTTTGATACAGCCAATATCACAAGATCTACAGGATAAAACTTGAAATATCTCTGTGTCCAGCGAAGTCTTCAAAAGAACTGCTACAAGAAACGCAACGTGGCCGGCTGAGGGCGGTCCTGGCCACTAAATCGCCTCTGCAATTTGAACATTTCGTTTCTTTTTAAAGAGATTTTTCTTCATCCATCGCCTCAAAAATGACTCCAAATATGACGGTTAACTGCAAAACTATTTCTTTACTCCAACAGATGAGATGCAAATGTGGTTGAACGTTGATCCACTTCCAACAATGTTGAATTTAATTCTCTCTCAAAATGCGGTGGGATGGAAAAATACTATGAGAAACTTTGTAGTTCTCTGTTGTGAGGAAATTTGGAGCTGACGTAGTAAGTTGTTTTGAGAATCTCAAAGGGTTCTGACAGAACGATTCTCCGGCCCTCTTTCGAGACATCTGAGTTCCCTCGGGTTCCGCAGGGTCTTTCTTGAGGCTAAACCACCGACTAAGTAGAATGCAAATTAAATGAGCAGCTCTTAGAAGAGACGAGAAGGAAGGGAGGAGGGTGAGCGGCGTCCAGGGAATCCGGCTTGGCAAGAGTAATGCAGTTCAGTGATGGGAGAGTATTTCGAGGAGAGGAATGGGTGCCTTCCGGTCTTCCAAAAGTCACCGCCAACACCCCATCTCTCCCTTTACCATCTTCTGTTTACTTTGAATAGTCTAACAAAGGACTTTTCCTTCACCCCACCACTTTTAACCGAAACAAGAGTTCAACCCTCTACAAATGACTTAACTCAGGATTAAGTTATACCGTTTATTTAAATGTCCCACCATAATACGGGACGTAATAAATCTTCCCACGTTCTCCCAGTAAGATATTATCATTATTCTTTTTTTCTCATACTTCTTATTCATTTGCCTCTCTTCCGTGTTGAGTGGAAGAAAAGTAGATCCTGGTTTGGTTTCTTTTCAATGAATCCACTACATGGCAACCCATTCTTTGGATTCTTGATGTTGTTCAACCAATTTAGCTTCCTACGATTTTTCATTGTTATCCATCAGGATGAGCTTCGAAGCTGGATGCCATACAACAGAGGTTCAACAGTCAGTCCGACATTGAGTAATTTGATTTTCACATCTGTTCTTCGTGTTTCCGACAACGCCACGTAAGTATGTTTCTCTTCAGGGTATGTTTCTGTTATAGCTGAACATTCCAATCCGTATGTGAGGATGAAGAAGTATTAAGAGTTTTTGTCCTTTTTGTGAAAATATGATTTACTAATTTATTAAATTTAAGGGGAAAACAGCTTCACTGCTGGCGGGAGCAAGTACTCTCCCTGAAGGGGAGAAACAGGTTCACCACTTTTCTCACCAGGATCAAGTACTTTCCTTGTAGAGGAAAAATAGCAACACTGGCTTTGAGGAGACAGTACTTTTTGTAGAACAGGGAAACAACTACAATCAGTGAACAGAGATTTTTTAATGGGTTTTAAGGCAGAAATCAGGTTTGAAATAGGCATGATCAAGACTGGAGTTCAGCAATGTCTGGATACCCAATGTACTCTGTGGTTGGGCCTTTAAGTGAGTTTGTGGCCTCCCTTTCTGGTCCTTGGGGAATACCCCTGACCTCTGGGTAAGCCTCCAGGGCGCTGTGGCTTTGACATTCTCCTTAAAAACATGTTTTACAGAATTTAATTATGAATTTACAGAGTTTTTGGGAAATTTCAAAACCTGAGGTACTTGAAGACACCCGTCTGCTCTTAGGGTTTGCCATTAGACGTGATACTGCTAGTCACATATTGTCTGGAAACTGCAAATTGACCTCTGTACTTGATTTGGTATCGAATTACTTACAGTGATTTTATAATTTGGGGCTCGTCTTAAAAGCAGCTGATCATGAAATGAAAAATAGAAAAAATCGCACAAACATACTTCCACTTAACGGAGGATGGAGGGGCTTAGAGGAACAGGTATATTGTCTTATACTTATGTGTATAATAGTCATACTGTACAATAGGAACGTTAATCCTGAAAGAACCTCTGGACAATCAAAATACTGGAGCTTTCTACGCAACCTAAACGCAAGGATCTTCAAAAAATAGATAAATAATAATACTTAATGAATATTATTATGATAAAAATAACCAATTCGTCTATTTCTTCCTTTATCAGAATGATTCTCCTCATTGCACAAACCTTAGCCACTTAGATTCATCGTGCATCCTGTTTGGCTCGAGCATAGCCAATAAATTTAGCCTGAATTCTCAATAGATGTGATAGAGCCTATCTAAATAATCCTACACGCTGGTTGGTTGAGTATAAACCATAAATATTGGTTATTTGCCCCAGATCATCAGGTTTTCGGGGACCCACAGCCATCAGACATAACCATGTCAAAAATATATCAAATGAAAGCTGCAAACTTCCAGGTGTGGACGGGAGTATCAAAATCACTAATCACTCTAAAATTTCGAAAGACCAAGCAGTGATTAAATTGCGTTGCAATAACTAAATTAAGGGAAACCGAGCATTTAGTATATTATGCAGCATTGTGGGAGCATAATATGTTCTTCGTTACGTCATCTATTACTATGATGAGCACAAGTAAAGACATTTCAATTAACTGGACCAAATTTTCGTAATAACGACCTCGAACTGATATGACGAGGAATAGGCAGGAGATGAGGGATGATGAATGACGGTTGATGACATTCATAACTTCCTGTGGCCCCGCCCTCGGTGGAAAACACCCCCGAAAATTACGGATAATGAGAGAATTGCGTATACTAGATGAGAGGTTCAAGCGTGAATTAATTTTGTCAAGGGCCGGAAAATATTAATTAACGTAACGAGAAAATAATTAAACGAGGTCAGGATGGCCAGTCCTTCTAAGTTTTGAATACCGATTTGAAAAACTCCGTTGAATCCCGTTATTTCAAGTACCTAGTTCCCTGAGTAAAAAGTATAAAATACGTATCGGAGTATCCATAAACCGTCCAGACACATACAATATACAAAAAATATAACATTTTTTGGAACTATAATATGAATGCATTTTCGAAATGAACCAACAAAAAGTTGTTTCCGATCATATTGGAGTTTTTAATTGTGATTTTAAAGTACAATTACTACCATACGTAAAATATATTTCATTAGAAAGTGCCTACCATTATATGAAGTTAGTACCTTATTATGTTCAGAATTTGAATTCAGCGTTCTGCAATTCCAGGAGCACACGAGGAAGCCAAAAAAATAGTTTATCACACTGATCCGATGACATATTACAGATCAACAGACCGATATCGTCAGAAAATTTCAATAGGTTAGTTGTATCTAACAACCTCTTACTGATGACATGCATAACTACCATAATATGACTCACCCAGGATACAACTCCATAGTAACATTGCATCGACCAACCTGGAATCAGAAGAACGTACTATAAGAGACAGACTCCAAACGCCTTATTTAAGTCATTATTATGAAGAACCAAAAACATAGATATTTGTAGATTTAAACTTTGTATTGATATTCGGGTTTGTGTTAACCTCTGTAGTCTCAAATTTGTTTGAATACTTACAAAAAACATAGGAAAAAATTTGAAATTTTTCTTCTTGGGATTTTTCTGTTTCTGACCTCAGAAACGTATTCCACACCCTCAAACACATTTTTAAGTACAAAATTAGTTTAAAGATGCGGTGCTGAAGAGAAGAAAAAGGATGAATTCAAAAGTAAACATCTTCTCTTTTTGAATTACCTACTTATTACTTAAAATTTTAAAAAATAAAATAAAACTACTTACTGAAAAACGCTGCAAATTATTACACAATGGTTTATTATTTTTCTATATAGATCACTCGTCTACAAAATCACCAACCATCCAATATGAAGGAAAAAAAAAATAAAAAATAAAAAAAAATAAATAAATAAAAAAAATAAAATAAAAAAATTCAAAAAAAAATAAATAAAAATCACCAACCATCGATCGCATTTTGGTCAGCTCTAATTTGAACGGAAATTAGGCCTCTTTTGCGATTCACACTCGTGTTTTGATTTATATATATATATATTTCAATATAAACCCTTAAATTTTCGTAGGGAGCGAACGGTTTGTCCTACAGAGCTCCGCGTGGTCTCAAAAAATTCCAAAAGTTCTATAGAATCTTAAATTGAAGGAAAAACAATACCTTTATATCGAAATTTTTTGAGTTATGGCGTTTTCAAAATTTCAAAATTGATTTTGGAACCCTTAGAAAAATCCTACATCAACCAAAAGCTTCGGGGCACAACTAGACCCCAAATAGAGCCTACATACCAAATTTCATCAAAATCGGTCAATGCTAAGTGGCAAAAGTGCCGCGTACGGCGTACGGCGGACGGACGGCCAAATTTTTATTCGATTTTTGGATTCTACGTACCTTGAAACGTAAACCATCAAATTTTGAGGGGGTGTTAAAAATTTTTTTTTCTTGGTCGATTCCAAAGGTTCATTATTGAAAATAATAAACCAAAAGCTGATGAAAGTGAGATTTTCATTACCTTATAATTCTTTTTGTCTATATTTTCTATATCTTGTTAAAACTATAAATTATATTGTTGCTTTCATGTTATGAAATGGATTATATCGTCGCTTCTCTGCCAAAACCACGAAACTTTAAAACTATCCTCTGCCAATCAAGTGCCAAAACCGCTAAACTGAAAATTTATTGTTTTTCAGTAGAGGCTTCCAAAGTTACTCCGCAACTTATTATCGTTACGGACTAGCAATACTTCGATTGTTGCACTGTTTTCCTTACCTTACAACATGGCAGAATAAGTATAAATAGGTTTCACTCCATCAAATCATCATGAACAACCTAGATGACCTCACAATGTCCTAAAAAACGCAGATTCGTGGTTTTGGTGGAGTGGGTCCGCAAACAGGAAATCATTGCAATAGCCATAAATTCTACAATTTCCATCTGAATTCGATGAAATTTGCAGGGATTGTTCCGATTGGGGTGTAGATGGTCCCCTATGAGTTTCATCATCCCCGGATTGATAGTATACTCTGCGAATGCGCAAAAGAGAAATCCTTGAAACAGCCATAACTTCTACAATGTCCATCCGAAGTTGATGATATTTTCAGGGATTGTTTGGATTGGGGTGTAGATGGCCCCCTATGAGTTTCATCACCCCCGGATTGATAGTACCCTCTGTGCATGCGCAAACGTGACATCCTAGTAACAGCCACAACTTGGTCGAGAGAAAAATTGACACAGCTGAGTGATCAGAAAACTTCGTTGTTGAAATCCCAACAACTGTAGGTATGCCCGTATAATTTAAAAGATAAAATAAGGGAAATGAAGCATTGGCGGATGACAATTTCTCCAAAAACACCATTATTTCTTGTTTTCACGAAACTGCCAATTGTTCCCGAGGTTACTACGCAACAATCGCGAATCTTGTGCTTGTGATGGGGACGACTACGCCAAACTCACGTATCTGTCAGATTCGTGAAAATGCAGAGGAGAAAAAAAATTTCAGCAGATTCGTGGAATAGATACCACTCAAATAACCATGTTCTAGTGGAGTTAGAGAGTTGAAATTTCTGGAGAAGATACTTGACCAATGTCACTACTCAAAGTGATGCTTAGCCCAATTTTCGAATTTTTGCAGTTTAGCGGTTTTGGCAGAGGATAGTTTTAAAGTTTCGTGGTTTTGGCAGAGGAGCGACGATATTATTCCTAGTACCATGTACTTCATTAGGTCGCAGTGGAAAGAGTCTGTAGATCAACTCAACAAAGAACTCCTGCTTTTCAATATCAAAAATAAATATTAATAATAATAACAATAATAATATTCCATATGGTATTTTCCATCTGATGTTTATTGGAGTATTCCATAGGCAGGTATGATTTTTGATAGAAACTACTTGTATTGCTTCGCACACAAAAAAACGAAAAATTGTTCTGCTGATATTATACAATAACCCTTGCTGAACAAGTTGGTCGGAATTTTTTAAAATTTAGAGAATCTGGAGGATTTGGGAAGGGTTTTTACTTTACTTTAGGGCTTCTGTTGCCGTGATGACTTAGCCCAGCTATAAATTACGCTTTAACCCAGTTGAGAGAAAGGGATGGGGTATAATTTACCTTGGAGGAGTCAACCCCCTATAAATCCCTTCCCGAAATTTGAAAGTAAAATATGTAATCATTTTCCGTCCAATAAGCGATCGGGCTTCAGCCTTCTCACCGTACCAAGCACTTTCAGAGTGTAAATATATATACAGGTTGGCTTCGGGGTGACAGCTCAATCGGGTTCGGGTATTGGCATTTTCAGCCGAATAGCCCTGGCTTAGGACAAGGCATCTTGCGTTGTTTCCTATTTGAATACGTCGGTAACGTAAAACTGTCAAAGACCCCAGAGAGAACGTCGGGAGGTCGGGGTCCTTTTGGCGGTCATCCAACCGGCTAGTATCGACTGTTGGGCCTAGGGCCGGCTTATTAGTCCCTTTTGGCTCCTTCATAAAACATTTTCCCGCAACGGTTAGCTAAAATTTCCTCAGTTATAAACATACTACTGTGATTTTATCGACGCTTTGTTCTACGTGAAAGGCTAGAGTGTTAAGCAACTGTAGTCAAACCGTACCTCAAAGAATCAACCAGAGGACATAGACCCTTCAAAGATAAAAATATTAACATTTTTGAGAAATCACTTAAACACAAAATACAGGTGAAAATTCTAATTTTGGCGTACCCAAAGTTTTTTTTCTTTTGCATTACAATAACTTACAAAGCTATCCCACCTGACGAATTTCAACACCTCAATTCAAGCAAGATTGGTTACAAAATCTCATCATATCATCGAAATTATCTTTCAAATTAGGATGTTTTGAAAATATTCTCACCATCTCCACTTGCATATTCCACTTGCATCAATATTAATTATGGGGCAATCTACCAAGATAAATGTTATACTAATGGTATCGGACGATTTTTGAGAATAAACTTTTGGTAATCAAAGGATAGACGAGTAAGGATAATGGTGTCAAATCGTTTTCAAATACTCGTAGCATGGAACTAAAAAGTTCGAATCGTGCAACATGGAAGGGTGAACGAATTTGAGTTTCCATTTTGGTTTATCATTTTCAAAAATGAACCTTTGGAACCGAGTACTTAATAAATACAAATTGTATCCCCTCCTCCCCTCTCTCAAAATTTGATGGTTTACGTTTCAAGGTAAAATGAAAAAGTAAAATCCGAAAATTGAATAACAAATTTTTCGTCTGTACGCGGCACTTTGCCCTGTTCCCGTGGACCGATTTAGATGAAATTTGGTAAATCGGATCCATTCGGGGTTTTAGTTGTGCTCTGAATGTTTTTAAGAATTTTCAGCTCCTCCGAACCCCGTTTCTCAACGCTTTTCGGCCTCAGTTAGCAAAGGGCTCAATTTACACCGCATATGGGCAACAGAACCAAAAATATCAACATTATCGGCAACAAACTCCTGATCGTTTTGATGTTTGTTAATTTGGTTTACTGTCAACTGATTGCTTTGAACATGAATCATCACTCTTTGCTCTCATATTCCACCACTTTTTGCAAATTCTTCGTAGAATGTAAAAAACAGGAGATAACAACAAGAAAATCCAAACAACGTAGTTAAAAGGGAACTAACCAGACTACACTAACTAATGAAACTAAAGAACCATTTTTTAAGGTACCGGAGTTTTAGAGAACCGTTTTCCATCAAAACAAATTTGAGGGTGAGCTGGCTTTCAAAGGTCATTTCAAGGACTTTACGGTCTCGGGAAAGTTTTGTCTGATGTGGCGCCGTCACGGCTTCTATAACGCACGTCAAAAATCCGAAACCTTTCCCTCAAAATGTTGTTTTACTCTCAAGAGACCTCTCAGAGGACAAAGTTTCGCCGTTGAAACAACAGGCTTGATAGGTGTTTCATTCCTGCGAAAATATTTTTGCTCCCTCCCGGGCGTAGTTGAGCGAAGACGCATAAAGTAAACGCGAACCTAAGGGGGAAAGGAGCATTAAAGTCAAGTGTTCTCTCAGAGAGGGTGCTATCTCCTGTAGGGAGAATTTTAATTCAAACCTACGTTGTTTGTGACAGGTTCTACACCGTAAAATCCCCACTCAACTTGCATAGTTACCTGCTCTTCAGCTTCATGGGCAGTAGAGAGCTTCAGGTACCTCAGTGCGTGGGAAGTTGAGCATCGCGGTGGAATCCCACCTCTTATGATGTTCTCCCACACAGGTTTTTAACTAGGGCGATTAATGCCAGTGGCAATTTAAACTCACAAGTTGTGGTCAGGATTAGCGCCTGAAATTGAATAAGATAATCCGCGCTCCTGAAATAGTCAGTACAAACAAACTGGTGAAAGCTAGCTAAAGATAGCACTCTCCAAAACAATCATTCAGAAATTTCCACAAGAACTTGGAGTTGTTTACATTAATAATATACAGGTTCTACCAGATATGGATATCTTCATCTCGTATTTGCCAGTCTGTTCGTTTATCATTTTCAGCACACCTTACAGAAGGAAATAGGCTTGTAGTAATTTTAGAACGTGTGATAACGTAATTTCCTCTTAGGGCGTCACTTTCGACTACTTACAGACCAGCAGGCTGTTTCTTTCATCTTCGATTCAAAAATAGCTAACAAAATTAAAAATGAGAAAATTACAAGATGGCGCCTGGAATTAGCTAGTTTCAAATTCGACATATCTTACCGGCCAGGAAAAGAAAATACAGCCGCGGATGCTCTCTCGAGAATCTGTTCTGCCCTGACTCCTGCATCACTTTCAGAGATTCACCAAGCACTTTGTCATCCAGGCATAACAAGAATGCTACATTGGGTGCAGGCTAAAAATCTTCCTTTCTCGCTTGATGAGGTAAGGAAAACAGTAAATTCATTCAAAGTCTGTGCAGTACAAAAACCTCGTTTTACTAGGCACGAAGGGCACCTCATAAAAGCTACCGCTCCGTTTGAGCGATTGAATATTGATTTTAAAGGGCCTCTGCCATCATCAACGCAAAACAAGTACTTTCTCTCAGTAGTTGATGAATACTCTCGCTTTCCATTTGCCTTGCCATGTAGTGACGTCTCATATGCTACTGTAATCAAGCACCTTCTCTCATTATTTCATGTCTTTGGAACACCAGCGTTTGTACATTCAGATCGCGATTCTTCTTTGATTTCTTAGGATTTGAAGCCATTTCTGACCTCCAATGGGGTAGCTACCAGCAGGACTACACCTTACAACCTGCAGGGAAATGGACAAACGGAACGGTACAATGGCATCATATGGAAGACAGTACAGCTAGCTCTTCAAAGCCGCAATAGAAAACTCACGCAATGGCAGTTTGTATTGGACGAGGCCCTCCATTGTATCCGCTCCTTACTGTGCACAGCCACAAACGCTACGCCTCACGAACGTATGTTCGTACATCAGAGACGGTCACATCATGGGACAGCATAAGCTTCTTGGTTGTTGACACCTGGCCCAGTTCTAATGCGACGATTCAACTGATTGTCAAAGTACGAACCGACTGTGGAGGAAGTAGAGCTTCTAGAAGCCAATCCAGAGTACGCCTTTGTACGTCTCCCAGATGGACGTGAGACGTCAATCTCATTACGCCACCTTGCTCCATGTGCTGAACAGGCTCCTGAGTCAACTCCTCTATCAGAAAGGCCACCTACTCCGCAATCATCCCTAGAAGCACCCGATATTACAACCAATGACGATATTTCCGGCGTTCAGGACACTCGATCACCCACTCTCCCGCCTGAAGAAGAATCTCTAATCACTACCTCTACTAGACCCCAAAGAGAACGGCGTGTACCTGGATATCTTCGGGATTATGTTACTTTTCTGTAAGGGGGGTGAATGTGATATTACAATCTTATGTTAGCGGTTCCTACGACGCTCCTCTCCTTAGTTTCACCAATTTCATATTTCCATTCATTGTTCGTTCTTTGTCGATTAAAGCCTAATTCAGGTTCCGAAATATATTCATTCATTTCAGAACGTCAAGCACTTGGACCGATTCTGATTGGAAATTGTCAATAAATTTTACTCGTCCATAGCCCGGAAATGAAGGTGTGATGTTTTTGACTCGTACCTATAGCTGCTAGGGAAAAGGAGGAGAAATCGACACGTTATGGGAGGTTTATTTTCAGGAAACTACACACTGAATATCGTGAAACAGGTTGAGGCTTTGGGGCTGAAAAGCATTGTGGAGCTGAAGAGGTCGCTTTAAATTCGTAACTCACGATCGACTGATCCACGATCAGATGCTGACGTCCATCCCTCCTCTCGCTTTGGGTCTGTCATCAGTCCTAACTTGAAGATATCGTCGCAAAAGCAAACCCATCCAATGCAGATTACTTCCGAACAGCCCAACCAGGATCTTCCATAGTGGGTAAAACATGGCATACCTGAAGGACTTTATTTTGTTTAATTTTATTTTAGTACATTACACAATGGAACTTATAACTATGATCAATTATGAGAAACTTCTTCTTTGTTCTTCTTCTTGATATAGTAGGCGTTATCGATGTTTACTGTTGATAGAGAATAGAAGGCTAAATCAGAACACGGTGCTCAATACGCAATTGTGCTCAATTTATTAATGGCTGGACTTTACTTTTATTAAGAATTTTGCATCGAAACATCACCTCCTTTATCCCTTTATCCTTACCATAGCAACGAGCGTTGATCTCGATAAAAACTACTTCTTTCGATTTTATGAAGCGATATTGAGCAATAAAAAAGCTCAATAATGCTAGATGAATGGCGTACCATAGAAGATTCTCTAATGCGTTTATCGACGAAAGCCAGTGCCTGAGGGTTGATACAAAAATGATTCTTCATTTTGACCAATTTTAGCGTTTCTCAATTCAGTGTGCCTCGGAGAGATCTTGTTTTCTTCGTTGGTGACTTTTCCACTTACCCATTCCACGTATTCCATCGGAACAACTTCCTTTACTTGATTTTAACATGAAACGTTCGGAGGGGAAAATTTTTACTCAGAAAACGTAGGAGCAGGGTGGGAGTTATCATTTGAATTATTTATGTTCAGAGCACTCGAAATGTGCTGAGTTAAGCTGAAAAAGGCCTGCTTATGGGCGATACACTTCAAGGTGGAGGGTGATACGTGCAGAGAAAACTTTCCTGTCCTCGGCATAGCCTCCGGAAATCTAATATTTCATCTGTTCTGCAGCTGTCAACGTAAAATTACAGATAAGGAGATGTGAATATAGTGAGGAATAACTTTCCTCTCAATGTTCAAGTGAAATAATTTAAGAATGAAAATTTTTGACAGCTCCCATTTAAAATCCTTTTCAATAATGTCATCACCTCCCAAAAGCCAACTATAAACTCCACGGCATTGAATATTTTTACTTATATTTTGAAATTGGGATTTAATTTTCAAACTCATTTTTGAATTTGATTCAATGTTTTCTGAAGTCTGTTGTTGACCTCGGGAATTCTCGAATTTTTGGTCTCATTTCATCAAAATGTTTATCAAAATGTTCATCAAAATGGTTTATTTATAGTTGAGCTTCTTGACGGCTCCTGATGGAGTCCAAAAGTCGGAGCAGTATCAAATATGTTGACTAATTCCGAATTTAAAGTGGCCTCATAAAAAATTTTCACGAATTTTGGATATACCTACTTACCTGTAGAGTATGCAAAAACTTGAAAATTTATTGTCGCCATTTGGGGGAGCATTCTTGATTATGTAGGATTTCTCTCAGAACTAATGGCAAATATGTCAGAATAAATCTTATTAGTTTCATAAAATCAAATCAATAATTGTAGGTTCTAGATAGATGTTTGGTAGTTACATCGTAAAACTGAAAAATAATTGTGTATGTACTAGCTGAAAAGCCTATTAAAATCAGGCAATAACAAATCGTAATAACGTGACATACAATGTCAACAACAAAATTATATACAAGTAATCTTGTAATTTATTAAATTAGAAAAAAATGTCACGGCCTGGAATCGAACTCGAGTTTTCCAGACGATCGGCGACTTACACGTACGGTTGGGATTTTATGTATTAGATAAGCATCATAATGTAGAGTGAGTTACATTGATTGCTAATAGAACTGTTTTATTATTGCAGTTTTATATCAATTTATTGTAATCTGTAATCGAATATTGGAAATATAAGTGTAAACAACTGTTTATGGGCACGGAAAATTTTCGTCTTGGAGGAATAATTTCCATTATTCAATAATACATCAGGTTTGCTGTATTACGTATCGAACAAAATACTGCATTTTTCATCAGAAAAGTTACATCCCTCAAAGTTACAACTTCCTGTTTCCCTCTTTCCTCTAGGGGCCCCAAGAGTGATCATGATACTTACATGTGAAACACTGACAGCTGCCGATACTCATAAAATATTCAGCCTGCGGGGGGCAGTGAAAAATTCATTTTCCGGGTGATGCGCTGCGAGGGAGTTTTCCTCTCAGTTTTCCTGTATAACACTTCCCTCGCGATATCTTCTTGCGCTTTCATGGTTTGTCAGATCTTCAATAGTAAACGTTCATGAAACATTCAGCAGGTAAAATCTATGTCTAGTGATGGGAACAGTGTCTCTCTTGAGATAGTCGACTCAATCTCTTAACGAGAACACTTCTTTCAACTCATTGGTTGAAAGACAGAAGACAGTGAATGGAATTATCTCGATCATGTTGAAGATTTTTCATAACGAAAAATCCCTATTTTACTCAGTCAATCGAAGGTTGGATACGTGGGGAGGAAAGCTAATGCAGGCCGGATCTTCCTCTCACTATAACTCCGACCACATTTCCAATGTAACAACTAAAGCTATAATTTTTCAGACCACTACGAGAGTTGAGAGGTTTCCTGGCATTTGAAACGTCCAGTGGGGACAGCGGTGTGGCTGCGGTCGTTTGGGCGTCGTTGTTTGGCGGTGGACTTTGGACCGACCTCTGCGGGGATCGTGGGTTCAAGGCTCATCACCGGCAGCGTGCATTTTTCGGCGGCCGGGGTTCTCCCCCCCCCTTCCACAACAACCCAGGGCGGTGAGGCAATGGGAAGCCATGAGCGAAATCATCAGAACAAATTCTGATCTTCCTTTTGAAAGACAGCTGATGACGTCCGCGACGCCAGGAATGGCAGTCGGACGAAAATCCAACCTGAAATGGTTATTTACTTTACTTTACGTCCAGTGGGATAGAGAAAAACGTTCAGGAGCACGGATCTTCTTATCAATAGATCACCTGAGAGGTGATACCACATCGTGTACTTGAGGAGGAGGAGCACCATCCCAGTGCAGCTCTTCCTCTCACTGAATAACCAACTCCCTTCTCCCTTCAAAATGATAGTATGAAAAGGGGCTTATCATGAACGCGGATTAAACCTAGATTTGTCGAAGTGAGAACTCCAACTTCAAATAAAAGACACATTCATTTGCTTCTCTTCCTTCCTCCCAGTTCCAGTGGCAGCTGTTGAAAAGGCAGAACAGGATGCAGAGAAACCGGCAATTACTCCGTCTTTCACCCCTAAGAAACGCGTCCCTCTTCTAATTAGAGGGAGTAATTAAATACGTACTAACGAAAAACGCTGTTCCGTTCCAAAAATTCCGTTTAAAACAAATCTCGCTGTTACAATTGATTGGAAGGTTGATATTCTTTGATTGAGAAATATTGAATAAAATGACTTTTTCATTCCGTTTTGAAGTTTAGGTATCAACCTAATAAAATAAATCCAATGATAACTATAAAATGTAAAGCTGATACACAATTGGTTCATCAATTAGTTTAATCATCATTATTAGCGAGCATTCATAAATCTGGGGTGATACAACTTAGATCTAATGATTGGTTATAATTATTTCCAATCAAAATTGTTGATAAAGATCTACCTGGTGGGTACTGTACATTACATAGGAATTTCAATTATACGAGAAATATTTTTATAGGGTAACGATTTTTATAGAGGTTAGTAAAATATTGTGGCAGTTTTTGATACCTACTTGAAAAACTGAATTTTTTAAAGACTGTTTTAGTGGTGAATTTAATGTCATGAAGTATCCCAAAAACTCCTTCTCTAAATTGATAAAATTTATGTCTTCACGCCTTCTTATCTTCAGTGTTAGTTGGATCGATAAAGTTTTCCTTTAATACTCAATGATTCTTGAAAATAATTACTCTTCCTTAGTTTTATTGCTCGGACGTTCATGATAGTCAAAATTTCTATAGCTTTGTTAATTGGGCACCTAATGGAATCTGATTGGTTATATCGATGAAATTGGTGTGTATACATAAAATTCATCGTTTTGATAATTGAATTTTGCACATTCCACTTGAAGAATCTGATATACGATTATGTGAGGGAACTGGACTCTCTACAGCGACCCCCAGCACACTGGATTTATCACCTAAAAGACTGAACGGGGGGAAGAAACTCTTTCTCACGTAAAATATAGTCTTTTCACTTTTGGCTGTTGACCTCATTGATTGCAAAGATCTAAGTCAGCAGTCTCATTTTGACTTTACTGCAACGAAGTTTTCTCGATGGAAGAAAAGTAGAAGACTACCTATGTATCTTGATTCTTCACAGTTATATTATAGCAGGAATCCGAGTGACGTACAGGAAATTGAATCTGTACATCTACACCTCACGGGAGGCAGAATGATAACGATTAAAATTTAATGCATTTAATGCATTGAAGGAATATTATCACCATAATTCTGCTTATATACCAAGAAATAGGAATGGCAACAATATATCGATATATGAAAAATATCGATATATTACGTTTGATATATCGATATATTTGTATCAATATAGAGATCCGATAATATTGGTCAATATCGATATGTTTACCGATATATCGAAACTTATTTTCAACAATTAAAAATTAAATATTGAAATGAATGGATGAGACGCCTGTACCTGTAAAAACATCAAGTAATTTTATACCAAATTTTGTTGGTACCTACGCGATGGGTTGATTTCAGACTGTTGACTTCAGCTCAGGCATGATTATGTTCATAGTTTACACCTACAGTGGCTATCAAGGCTCAATAAATTACTTGACTTGAACCAAATGTAATGGAGGCTACCTAACTACCTAAGTAATGGACTAGATTAACACTACCTACTATACGAAGTGGAGCAGGTTTTCACAACAATTATTTCCAATTTAGAAGGGTCATGATTGTCCACATTATACCCCCGTCAATTTATAAATTAATTTAACATTGCAATGACATTTTCAGTTTTTGAACTATGAATTTCGATAATTCATACCCAGCAACTTTTGAAAGTAGGTTAATACTCATTTCACCCGGTTTTTCTTAATAGATCTTCCGATTTGTCGAGTATATCGATATATTTCTTCCCAAATTATGTTAGTAACGTTTCAATTTACTTATCTACTTACTTTTTCAAGTTTTTCCAAGTAGATCTTCCGATATGTCGATAAACGTCTTCCTAAATTATTTTTTTATTGTTTTAAAACGTTTTAATCCACCTACCTACTTCAACACGTTTTTCCAAGTATATCTTCCGATATATCGAAATGTCGGTATATTTTCTCCAATATATCGGAGGTATCGATATCTCATTGACGATATATCATTTGATCTGTATATCGATATATTTCATTCAATATGCCATCCCTACCAAGAAATTTGGTATGTAAACAGACTGACCTTGCTAGATTGGAGGGTTAAAAAGGCGCTCCTTCACGACCAGCTGATCGGGTCAGCTGAGAAGGTTGGATTTGATACCAATAATATTCGATTATTGACTATCGAAGGTACAAGCTACACTTTCGTCAGAGAATCCTTCTCTGCTCTCGATATGACATGTGTCATTGGAGTCTTATTCTCCACAGCAGGGGCTACTGATAGGAGCATAGGCGCATGTGTACCCCCAGCCAATTAAAAAAGTTAAAAAAATTCAAAGTTCGTTCCTCTGGGTTTGAAGAGTAGGTTGGCTAGTGATAGAAGACTCGATCATAGGTACTGTGCTAGTTGAATCCACGCGCGAAAACCGTGGCAGGAGCTCCCTCTCTTCTGACCAATCACACCCGTTTGGAGCATCACCTTTCCTCTGCACCTTTTCTGGGGAGGGTGACGTCATTTGAGGGAGGCAGGCACGTGAGATTGACCAACCAGAGAGCAGGACATTTTCTCGTCTTGTGCAGAATTGGTTCGTAGCTCCCCCGTCAGAGAGCTCTGCAATCCGGATTTCCTTATAGAGAAATAAGTAAACAAAAAACCTGATAGGGGAATTCCGTTTTATGTTTTCGGTTTACTACCGTTTCGGTACACACCGTTTTGTTCAAAGTATTGTGATTACTTAGGAGTGTTGTAGGTACGATGAGTAGTTTACATTAAAGTAAAGTAAACTGTTTGCGTTTGTCAATTGTGGAAAAGTGCGACATTCGAGAAACTGGAAGCCCCTCGCTGTCTCTACCTGGACTCCAGCAGACGTTGAAATTTAAAAACTGTGCAGATTCGTACCGTAAGTTTTAATGTCGACTATAATAAGAAGGTAGATTGGCTTTGTGGGTGTGAAGTGACTAACTGACAATTTCGCCTACTTTGTTCTACCAACCGAAATGAGGCTTGAGTTAAAGGCGGCATAAGTGATCTCCCATTTAGCCAAAAAATTGAAAAACGCATTGGCTGTCTCCCATAAGAACGCTCTGGTAGATTTGCGTACATTGGGTCGTCAAAATATAATGCAACAACTCGACAGTACACATCGTCATAATCTGATACAAAAAAAAAAAAAAAAAACGAAACGGTTGGAAAAATAGGTACATTTTTTATCCCGAATCATTGATTGTATCAAGTTCTGTGTTGTTCTCGAGCTAGCCGTGCGTGGGCATGATGAGAGGGGAGATTCTTCGAATCTCGGAGTTTTCAAGGGGCTCGTTAATTTTTCTTCCGAATTCGACGATGTTTTGAATCGTCACGGGCAAATATACATTTCAGCTATTGCAATAAGATGGATGAATTTCTTGGGTTTCAGAATTTCAGAATTTCAGAATTTCTGTTAACCACTAGAGAACATGTTTCGTGTCTATTGCACCTACGTATTTAGTACCGTTTGCAATTTTAAGATGAAAAAGTTACCAAGATTTATCCCATTTGCATATCGTTGAAATTTCTATTTGGCAGAGAAAATCACCTATTCTGTCCCTTCTCGGTAGCCTCTCCTAATCTCTGTGCACCCCCTGAGTTTCGGGGCAGGAACCGCCACTGCTCCACAGCACGTTGAAGTACTTATGCTGGTGCCTAGAAGACTAGCCAAGAATTCGTTAGTCGACACCATTTGCAGTAAGGGTATTCGTATACTCGTCTACTCTAGGTTTAAACTACTATTTCAAGTATTACTCGATGAACGTTTAATACGCGTGGAGCTTATGGTCACATTCACATCACGAGAGGAAGCAGTGATCAATGCTTTGCGGGGAGACGGATTCTATTCATTGCATTTCTCGAACCCCTTCAATGCCCATTACGTCCGGATAAATGGCCGAGAAACGTTATTAGCTCAAAGGGCGCAGATAGCATGGAAATGGGGCAGTCGCCGCGGGAGCGTTGGGGAATAGATAATACGGCAACATGTTCGGAAACGTGCGAAGAGAGCCTTTTTGGCTCTCTGACCTAGCCAAGAGTAATTCTGGTGGTAATGGTTAGCACGCGGTTCTCCAAGCCCTTAGGGAAGTCCTTGATGGCGGTCCAGTCGAGCTGACGGGGAGCAACGAGTGTGGTTGAGTGTAAGAACCTCGAGAATCTACCATTATTGCCTCGTGAGGCACACACTGACGCTTCGTGATTTTACCCTTTAACGCCCTCATTTCTTCACTTTTTCATGTTGTGGTGCTGTTCGTCTTGGCATCTCCAATTCATGAAGGTAATTGAAAATCTACAATTTACTTTATTCTATATTTTAAGTGCAAATTCTTTATTACATAAATTTATGACCCTATTATTATAGGAAAAACTATACTATCCACTGCAGCAACACCGCAGATCCTATCTACGTATTTCATTCCGCCAAATTGAAACATTGGTATGAGGTAAGAAATGTTTAAGGAATTGTTCTAAATTCGAAAAGAATTTCATGATGAACCAGACGCTTACATGTGCGTTGCAGGTGAGTGGGATTAAGATGTATCTACTAAACTTGCTTTGATGAATGGAGACGAAACTTGGGTAAGTCACTTTACCCGAGAGACACAAAGGCAGTCCCAATTATGGCGCCATACCCAATCCCTTTTTTAAAGAAAACCGTTAGTCCGGGGGTGATGATTTTCATAGGGGATCATCTACACGCCAACCCGCATAATCCCTGAAACTTACATCGAATTCGGATGAAAATTGTATAAGATTTCATGACAGACAGACAGACAGACAGACACGGAACCAAAATTGTTCAGGAAGGTCTAAAATGTTAAACGCGAGTGGAAATTTTGATTTTGGAGAAAATTTTTGTTAAAACAAAGCTTCTTCTACTTTGGTAGACTCGGAAGCAAAAAATCAAAGTCTAGTTCTCAAATCGAAAGGTCATGGCATTTATGTACGGGCCAGAGGAGGAGTGTTGTTAGTAGATTTCATGGCCAGACGGATCATCATCATCAATGTTGTTGAATATTATGAGACCCTAAGCAAAATGTTAAATACTGATAAAACACGAGGTGTCTTCTACACTAGCAGTGGTAGGGGGATCCACTTTTTTTATATCAAAATTTCAAGTTTTAGGCTCTCATAATGCTAAAAATGATAAGGTGTATCCTCAACATGCTAACTAAATTACATTGGATGTAACTATATTGTACAGTAGAATGGTAAGTAAAATGTATGGTTTATCGCTCACTGATTGAAATTGATCGAATCCTTATCCAATGGGACGTCCCGTGGAACTCATGCTTTACTGACCAATAATACATGCTGAAAATCGATATTAATTACAGGTATGAAGATACAACATTCCGAAAATGGGTGGAACATAGTTTTTGGAAAAGTTGGTAAAACTCGTCACTTTTTGAGAGAGCGTAGGAACCGTCGTGTTGGTCTGATTTTTTTAATGGACGTTCAATTTTGTCTCCTTCACTTAGTTCGTCAAATGCCTTTTTTTTTAATTTAATTTTTTATTTTTTTTACAGGATCGAGCTTTTCAAAGTTATAAGCCAAAAACTACGAAAAGTACGACAATTTCGAGGTTTTTCTAATCTTCGAACGTGACGCGGGATGCCTTCGAGGTTGGAAACTTGGATTACTTATTGCGGCATCATCCCATACTATATCAAGAAAAACACCTTTCACCTTCCACCATGAAAGGTGGATGACAATTTGACTGGAATATAGTGAAGTATTCAGCTGAAAGGTGATTATGTAGAAAAGTTGGAATATATTTTGGAACATATGGAGCAGTAGTTGTAACCTTATTTTCTGGATTTCCCTCATATTATTCAACATTTATGTTTTATATTAATTTCATTAGGTTGCTCAAAAACATTTTTTTTTATTTCGTGTAACTTCATAACGTCCACCCTTCATTTATAGCTAGAGAGTGTGACCTTCGAGTTACGCCTTGTGTCGAGAAATTGTGGCTCCACAAAGCCATTTTGCTCGAAATCGGTTCCACTTCGCTTGAGTTGCCCAAGATTAAGGCAGGCTTCATAGTGCGTACCTTGAAGTTCATCGGGAAAGTTAACCCCGCGGCTTTTGGAGCTATGCAGTTCAATATACCGTGGCAAGCCGCAAAGGAAACTCCGGTCCTCACGTCTATCACACTCAACCGACCGCGGACTCGCAAAACTTTTGTTGGAGTGTTTCAACAATAGAATTTTACTACCTACTTCATGAATATATTTCCCGAAGGTTTCGAAAGACAGGAGTTTCATGGGGTTGGCTCTTCTTAATTCTATTCAGACCATAATAATATTGGGGTTGAGAAACTTCTCCAGCCTTCGAAATCACGAACCTCAGTTCATTTAGCATCGAGTACCTATCCAAGCCATTATTCCAGGGAATAAAATCATACCAGTTGAAATTGATACGAAACATAATTTGTTTGCTACGTTGGCTCTCAGCATTCGCGCGGTTCTTGTACTAGTGATTTGCACAGGACTCCCGAACTACAGACGAGCAGTACACAACGAATGATATTTTGTTGGTTTCCCGAAAAATCAAAATTTTAGGTCGCTCAGTGAAGAGAATTGATACCATCTTCCCTTGGGTTTTTGGCTTATTGTTGGTATCTATGTCGAAGTTCTTATCATACAGATCTTCCAGGTACGTAATGGTACTTTCTACCTGAACACACTAGACTACCCCAACCCGTCAAGTTCTTCACGGAGAAAATCAAACAATTTTACAAGATATTAACGATTATGCTGATAGTTTCCGGATTTGAGAAATAAAAATACGGATTGAGAAGTTGTTCCCGAGTGTTTGGATCGATGGATTTCCAGAAGAAATGTAACCCCGACTGATCCGAACGTGATGGAATCAATATAGAATCATCTTGAGGCCAGCAACAAAGTACCTTCCAAATAATATCAGATACATGTAACAAATAGATCGGGTGAGAAATCGATGTTCCTAGAAACATGTGAACAAGCTATTACTGATCGGATGACGATGAAATTTATAGGGATCCGTCTAGGGCCTATCTCGCCATCATCACTCGGAATTTAGAGTTGATTTCATTGATCCTTCAATATCTGTCAAGCTCGGATCAGTACCTACTTGAAAAAAAAAGAAAAAGTGTTTAAACTACATTGGTCATTATTGAAAAAAAAACGCTACAAATTATTACACAAAGGTTTATTATTTTTTATATAGATCACTCGTCTGCAAAGAACACGGCTTTGGCATTGTTACCACCAACCAACATGAGGAAAAACATGGATCGCATTTCGGTCAACTAAAATTTGAACGGAGATTAGGCCTCTTTCGCGAATTCACACCCGTGTTTTTGATTTTTCCTAAGTCCAAAACTTAAGTATTCGTAGGGAACGAACAGATTGTCTTGTCCTACAGGGCTCCGCGTGGTCTCTAAAAATGCTAGAAATTCAATACTATCTTAAATTGATGGAAAACTACACCTTTATATCAACATTTTTTGAGTTAGGGCGTTTTCAAAATTTTTCAACCCTTACAAGTAACCTACATCAACCAAAAAGTTCGGGCCACAACTAGACCCCAAATGAAGCCCACATACCAAATTTCATCAAAATCGGTCGATGGTAAGTGAGGAAAGTGCCGCGTACGGCGGACGGACGGCAAAATTTTTATTCGATTTTTGGATTCTACGTACCTTGAAACATAAACCAACAAATTTTGAGGGGGGGATTGAAAAAATTTCCTTCTTGGTCAATTCCAAATGTTCATTATTGAAAATAATAAACCAAAAGCAGATTCACGATTGTTGATAATTCAAGTGACACCAACGTGGTGATGAAAAAAAATGAAAACCCTCCAAATTATTACACAAAGGTTTATCATTTTTCTATGTAGATCACTCGTCTGCAAAGAACACGGCTTTGGCATTGTTACCACCAACCAACATGAGGAAAAACATGGATCGCATTTCGGTCAACCAAATTTGAACGGAGATTAGGCCTCTTTTGCGAATTCACACTCGTGTTTCTGATTTTTCGTAAGTCTAAAACTTGAGTTTTCGTAGGGAGCGAACAGATTGTCTTGTCCTACTGGGCTCCGCGTGGTCTCTAAAAATGCTAAAACTTCTATACTATCTTAAATTGATGGAAAAATTACACCTTTATATCAACATTTTTTGAGTTAGGGCGTTTTCAAAATTTCAACCCTAGACCAACTAGACACAACTAGACCCCAAATGAAGCCCACATACCAAATTTCATCAAAATCGGTCGATGGTAAGTGAGGAAAGTGCCGCGTACGGCGGATGGACGGCCAAATTTTTTATTTTCTATTTTTGGATTCTACGTACCTTGAAACGAAAAACCAACAAAATTTGAGGGGGTGTTAAAGAGTTTTTTTTCTTGGTCTATTCCAAACGTTCATTGTTGAAAATAATAAACCAAAACAAAACCAGTAGAAGTCAGTTATCAAATAATCTTCGAAGATGCAGCATTATACATTCAAAGAAATAGAAGTTCTAACATTATTTATGAAAGATAATAAATTTTAATGTCCGGTTAGTTCAACAACTGATTTATGGCGGGCAAATAAACCACGTAAATCATAAATAAACTAAAAGCAAACTTTAGAAATTACTCCGAGGATAACTCTTAAAGAACGATGTATAACAAATTTAAAGTGTAGCTCAAACTTTGGTAATAAAATAATATCAAATGAATTATTTCGTTGGCCGTAGTTCTTGAAAACTTACTTTATGGTGCCTAAATTTCGAAACGTATGTTAAACACTCGTCTGCAAAGAACACAGCTTTGTCTTTGTCACTATCTACCTACTTACCTACTTCGCATGACATAAACGGTTCACACTCGATAATTGCCTTCATTAGGAAATTCGATTGCTGGTTGCTAAGGACGCAAAACTGAGTATAACTCGAAGAAACGAACAACGATCGAATTTTGGTCAGATACAATTTGAACGGAGATTAGGCCTCTTTTGCGATTCACACTCTTGGTTCTGATTTATCGTAAGTCCAACCCTTAAGTTCTCATGGGTAGCGAACGATTGGTCCTACAGAGCTCTGGGTGGTCTCAGTCGATTCTAAAAATCAATATTATTTTAAATTGTAGAAAAAAACAACACCTTTATCTAGGGCGCTTTTGAAAATTACAACCCCTTAGAAGTCACTTACATCAACCAAAAGCTTCGGGCCAATAAGTCCCCAAATAGAGCCCATGTACCAATTTCATCAAAATCGGTGCATGGTGACCAAAGAAAGCGCTGTGGACAGTTGGATATTTTGAAACCATGTGGGAGCTGCTCTTAGCCGCTCATTATTTCCCTTATCAGGCCACAGAGGCTGATAAGTCCTGAATACCCTCAGAGCAGACCCAGGCCGTAGAGGCCAGTAAGACCTGAAGAGAGCAGCAGCAGCAGGAGAGCCCCATAGCCACACTCAACGGGGCGTGGCCCCACAAAAGTGCCCTCCCACCACCTTGGGCACAAAACAACCAGACTGTCAAGCACCAGGAGAAAAGTCCCCCCACTCAGCTGATCAGGAGGGCCAACTGTTATAGTCCTGTTTGGTTGGATAACCTGGGGAGGGCAGAAGGAAAGGACCATGCAATGACCTGAATAGTTCAGTCCCTGAAGCGAAGCCTTGCCAGCTGTCTCAGAGCCTTCCCCCAGTAACTTTGATACCCTCTTCCCTAAAACTAATCGTACTGTATCGAACGGTATTGAACTCTCCTCCTGCCTCCCAGTCAAGTATTGCGATAGGTTTTACCTGTGTGAGTGGTGCCATCCAATAGCTATGATTCCAGTCCTGCCTCCCCTGGAAACTGCGTTGCCAGAGTATCGCGCGTCGACCAGTCCTGTCCAGCTACTCCCTTCTCAAGCTCCTTGCCTCTCATCGTAAAGGACTCGCTACGGTAACCCTTCACGAGAGTGAACAAACTAGTGTATCTATCTATGTATTGGCCAATAATAGGTAGGGAGTGAAACGTGACTCAGTAACATAAGAGAACTAGTCTGTAAAGTAGTAGCATTTCGAACTGGAACATTCAGAAAGAACCCTGTATCGTATCTATAAACGTACTGTAACGCCTAGTCATTATAAAGTCAGTCATTTCTTATTCAGTCACAAGTTGCCTTTCATAGTAAAGCCCTTCTGGCAGTATCAGGTCGTGGACCCTCTAAACAGAGTCGTATCTTTAATAAATACCATTACAATTACTTTTACTTTCTCTGACTCTACCCTGGTTCTGGTTCTGACTTTTGGTATCGGGTATCGAGCTAGGTAGTTAAAATCATTTGCACAAGAAACAACAGTAACTTCAATGAATCTTTATTTCGAAATCGATACACCGTAACAGTAACATTCAGGTAAATATAACAAGGGTAACAAAGAGTATCTACAAGTGTATTGCAGCCTCATCACCCAAACTGCATCGTGCCAAGCTACTGCCGACGCACATTGAGTTAAATATATTTCTTTCTACTAGCTTAAGTGTATTGGTATTGCACTTTCACATCTATTCTAGCGAACCCGTTACATCCCCATTTTTCGTTAGCCATTTAGTATATCCCCCTCCCAATCGGACTGTTACCTCGACCCAAAGGCTTACACTTGAAACGAAAACCATCAAAATGTGTTGTTAAAATGTTCTTTCTTGCTTGATTCCAAAGGTTCATCATTGAAAATAATTAACCAAAAATACAAATTTATTGAAATCGTTCATTGAAGTTTTGCTAACTAACTTGAACTTCATGGAAGAAACTTTCCTTATGGAAACCCGCGAACAACATAGATCCCCTTTATGTAACTATATTTACAATAGTGTCATCTAACTATTAGCCTCATGGATTCCTTATCAATACTCCTCATATACCTAGTACGGTGCTCTAGGTTTCAAGCAGTTCAACTTCCCGTATACTAAATACCTACATTTATGAACATTACATCCAAATCCCTAATCCAAACCTCTCCTATATAACCCTTTGAGGATCCATGACGACACCCGACTCTGAGCACTAAAGGCGACACTGACACTCACTGTAAGCCGTTTTAAACGCAAGCAGCGAAAATACGTCCAGCCAAGTAACGCCACTCTCTTGAAACTTCGATGGGAAGTGAGCTAAAGAGAATAGAAATATAATTAGGGTTGAGGGTAAGTTGAGGCAGTCAACTTGGACGCCAGCCAGACAACATTTTATCACAAACCTTCCACTGCATCTTTATTACATTAGGTCCATGAATATCCAAAAGCGTTTAGATATCCCTAGTTCTGGCACTGCATGACCATTTCAACTTTGCTTTGGAGCAACTGTTTTGCTTCCTCGCTATCAACGATGAAATATTTGTATTCGTGCAGCAGCTCAGAGCTGTTTTAAAAACTTTCGTTCACAGTCATTCTGTGTTCAGTTCTTGTCCGGGGCACTACTCAAAATCGAGGTCCAATTTTTATGAAATTTTCGTTGTGTCGAAAAATATGATCTTTACTACATTCCATAAAATATAATCTATTAAGATATTATTTATTATATTTTTACTTTTGTATTCTAATAGATACCTCATTTGTAGGTAGTTCAACACTGCACATCAATTTTATAGGAGTTCTTACTTAGTAACTTCATTGTTTTTGCAAGTTGTTACAATTCGAAAATCTAATTCGTTGTTTTTATGAATATACCTTTGGTGTACCTCTGGAATTGTAGATGTACGTTTTTTTGATCGGAAGAAAAGTGTGTACTGGTTTTTATTAACAAAACATCTGTTGTTATGACCAACAACTAAATCCTTGCTATCAGTCAAAGGGATGACTTCAGGCCAACGAGTGAAGCGATCTATGCACGTAAGTACATAGGTGAAACCTCGAGATGGTGGCAATGGACCTATCAGATCAATGTGGACATGACTGAATCTTTCTTTAGGTATTTCGTATTCACCTAATGGACTTCGGATATGCCTTTGAACCTTCCCTCTTTGGCACCCCACGCAAGCTTGTACCCAACGAGCATTGTAGATACAAAATATCTTTGAAGTTTTAGAATGTAAAATGACTAGACGTTTTTGATCGGAAGAAAATTGTGAACTGGTTTTTATTAACAAAACACCTGTTGTTATGACCAACAACTAAATCAGAAAATAATAAAAATAAATTGTAGTGGAAGCACCACATACCTACCTTAATAGAAACTTCTGGTTAAACCAAGTTCTCACTGCCTTCTTCAGAAAATGAAAAACGAGGAGCCTTAGGACAATTGAAGCCTTTGCAACACACAGTTTCGCTTTCTCCGTAAGCTACCGGGGAGGGGTTCACGAATAAATAAATATGAATAAACGTTGTAAGCAAGAGAGGGTAATTACCACAAAACTGGTTCTGGTTATTAAATTCGGGAAAGTTGGAAATTTATCTCCGTGGAGAGACCAAAGACGAGATGTTTGTTTCCATTGTAAGTTTGTCTGCGTTGAGAAAACGGAGCAAAGTTTCGGTGAAACAGGCTTCCCAGAAGGTTGTGATACACGTATTAGTGTTTTGGTTGGTTGTATGTCGAGAGACTTCGTGTGACAGGAGACTGGTACCGCAGTACCACTTGTCTTATCTTTTCTCGCTAATGCTGACGAAACTCGGAGAAACAGTGGAGGAAATCGTCCACCGCCTGCTTGAACCAACAACCAAGTTTTGGGATTTCCTTTGTTATTGATCGAACGTTATGATAGACGTGTTCGGTTGTTACTCAGATAGTGGAAATTATCGTTCCGGAGTAGTTTACTTTTGCTTATCAAATACGTGAGCGATGCTAAATCCCATATTAGGGAACATGATATACTCTCGTTTTCGTTGTAGACTCACTCAATCATGACCAAACCGCAACACCGATTTGGAAGGGTGGTTTTGGATGAAAAAGTCTCTCGCCAGGTTGAAAGATAATAGATGACTCACACTTTCCTACTTCTTCGTGAAATTTGGTTTACAGATAATACATCTGCAAGAAGTATTGTAATGATTACACAAACCCCTCTATTTACGAACGTACATAGGGATACCAAATTTCACGATGGTAAATCGAAGTAATTATAATCATTTTAGTGGTATAAGGTCAAAAACACGAAAAAATATCAAAAATTAAAATACTCACGGAAACAAGGGGTTGTAAAAAAAAACTTTATGAGCTTCCTTCTGTTAGAAATTGATGGTTGGTACCTTGTACATCGAAATTTAATTATTTTATTTCTCCTGAGTTTGGTCTATTTTGAGATAGTTCGAGTATACCTAAACAATTGCTATTACCTCTGGTTGCCGCTAGGGAATCGCTCTTTGTCATTCCTGTTCATCACAGTACGGTACAAACTTTATGAAATCTCATAAGACAGACATCGATCAAGCGTCTGCCCCTTAATTGAATAACGTCGGATAAAGGCTCAGCGGGAGCGGTTATGAATTCCTAAGTTTCTTAGCTGAAATTCCCTCCCAACATAACTACATTAATATGGTGAGTTAGGATCCAAGTTGATGATTTCCAAGAATTTACTGATGCAGAAGAGTACCTATCTACTTACCGCGAAGCAAGAGGAGTGGAAATAACTTTCGTGTATTCTGTAGCTCGTTCCATAACAACAACCTTTCCTTACATACTTTACTGGATACCGATAAAAACTTATTATGTACTTGTAATGATTCTTTTGGAAGTTAATCTCTTGGAGACTTTGAAATTATAGAACACAATCTTCGAAGACAAACAAATTTACACGGATGTCTCCCGTACAGAACTCGAGAACTGACAATGAATCTGCCCTGAACCATCCAGAGCTCTATTGCTTCCGAGTCTACCAAGGTAGCGGAAGCTTTGTTTTCACTTTTCAAGATTGAAAAAAAAAGTTCTCCAAATTTGAAATTTCCCCTCGCGTTTCACGTTTCAGACCTTTCTGAACAATTTTGGTTCCGTGTCTGTCTGTATGTGTGTGTGTCATGAAATCCTTGTAACTGACAAAAATGTACGAAGTTATCGTCCGATTTTGATTAAATTTTCAGGGATTGTGCGAATTGGAGTGTAGACGATCCCCTATGAAAATCATTACCCCGGACTGATAGTAGCCGCTGCGCATGCGCAAACGTGAATTCCTTGTAACAGCCGTAACTTCCACGTTTTCCTTCCGATTTCGATGAAATTTCTAGGGATTATGCGGATTAGATTGTAGATGGTCCCCAAAGAAAATCAAGGCCTAAAAATTGACTGTAGCCTCTGCGCATGCGCAAACGTATAGTCCTTGTAATAACCATAACACCATTTTTCATCCGAATTTGATGACATTTTCTAGGATTGTTCAGATTGGCGTGTAGATGGTCTCCTATGAAAATCATCTCCCCCAGACTAATAGTAATTGCTGCGCATGCGCAAACGTGAATTCATTTTAACAGCCATAACTTCTACATTTTCCATCCGATTTTGACGAAATTTTTCAAGATTGTTCAGATTAGCGTGTAGATAGTCCCGTATGAGGGTTGTGGAAGGTACTTAGAGATTGATGTTTTGAGATTAACTACTATGCATCGGATCATCTACACAATCGGGTTAATAATGAAGTTGTAGTGTAATAATGTAATAATGAAATTACCTCATTATTATTCCACTCATTAATTACTACCCAGATAGGAAACGTTAGAGCAGCAGATGAAATTCCTGAACAATATTTAAGTTTGATTATTAATATTTAACTGGATTACTGGGCATTTTAAAAATTGGGAAAAAATCATTTTAAAAAATTTTTGAAGAGAGGGCAACTAAGGTGGGCAATTTGAATGCATTGGCTGCTACTTATCTCCGTTACTCTGTGATTGGCTGTAAAAACGCAAGGGATGTAAAACGCATGTTGGGTGTAAAACGCAAGGGATTCTGACTGGAGGAGGCTTTGAAGGTGTTAGAACGGCTTTGAACCCGTTTGATCACCAAAGTACTTCTACGACTACCCAATATTATCTCATTTCCATGATCAAATTTTAATTTGGGTATCGTTCAAACATTTCAAAAGCATCTACGGTTATACTAATATTTTCAAGAAAACAGTATTACTCGAGTAAGACATCTTCTTCTTCTTCTTTATTAAAAACATGCCACATCCACAAATAGACGGTCTGAAAGGAAGCTGTAGCCGAAAACGTGGTTTCTTAAATTGTATGACGAGAGAACACGAAACGAATTATCGGAGGCGGTGGAAAAAAGTCCTGACGTAAAGAGACGATTGTGGGAATGAAGGTTCACGTGAGGCCACTCAAACATGTGGCCCTCACGTTCTTCTTATTCATCGATCTTCTCGTTTGAAACTGTGATAACCTAAGGCATTTATTATGTGATTGTTATCCATATGCTCGTTACCAGGTAAATTGACTACCGTATTGAAAAATTAAACAAAAGTTGTTTAATTTTTCAATACGGTAGTCAATTTACCTGGTATTTAATAAAATGTTAAATAATTTATTTTTTATTAAAAAAATATTTTAAAAAAATTGTAATTTATTTTTATAAAATATTGATTAGTTTATTTAATAAAACAAAATGTACCGGATGACTCCTGAGGTCCTGAGAAAGAGCCACTCGGCTTGTGGTACGATGAATCATGAAGGCAAAGACAATCAATCAGTTTCACGCAGAATTTCGAATTTGGTAGTCCATCCTCCAAGGTACAAGGGAATAAGAGAAGAAAATATTAAAACGGGGTGAAGCGAAAATATGCGTCATTAAAAATAGATTTACACCGTGATTTATTTACGAAT
The DNA here is from genome assembly GCA_009739505.2 of Apolygus lucorum. NCBI lineage: Eukaryota > Metazoa > Arthropoda > Insecta > Hemiptera > Miridae > Apolygus > Apolygus lucorum. Next base: position 30,352,222 of record CM019178.2, on the reverse strand, counting down.
TTGCATGAGAAGCGCCAACTACGATTTACGAGCCAAGAATATTTCTCTGAACATCGGACATGGTTAGCTCTTAACTGTTAAGCGGATGGAATGAAAGTACCACATTCAGTTAAAGAGACGGTTTGTTTAGTGTTTGTAAGCAATTACTTAAAGAACATTCTTTGTTGGAGTTTGGAGAGCGGCCAACCGTAGTTTGGACCTGGCGTGCTCGAGGATCAAAAACTATGCTCGTACAATCGCAGTGAAGGAGCTGCAATTTCTTGAAAATAAAATATTTATGGTACCTCCACAGTCTTTGAGCTAAAGGCAACCTACTATCGTAAATGGATCGGTGCACACCCACACACAACTCGGTTTGTGGTTTGTACTGTTCATAACTTTTTGCACAAACATCAAGAATTTGGTGCTCCGAAAATAATTCATTGCGATTATTTCCAGAGCTCAATATCCGTACTGATTACCACAATTACACAACATTGTATGCAGCAGCAGCAGGTGAAGAAACAATTACAGAGCTTATCAAACAACCTTGAACTTATGACAGTCAGTTTGTTTATTGTTGTCGCTCTTTCTGGTAAATTCCTCATCCCCGGCAAAACTATTATGATTTTTTTATTAGCATTAAGGATTATAGTATACCAGTCTGTTGTAATATTCCAGATAATCCGTGACGCTGATGATCCACGTTGTTTTCAAGTGTGAATCTTTTCGTGTAAAAATAATGGACATCAGAAATAACCACGATTCTTAATGTTTTTTCTTCTTTTATCTAATTTTTGAAGAAAATAAACCTGTTGCAATGGACTCAGAATTTTTACCATGGACTTCCGCATACCATGGAATTTTCAAGTAATTCTATACATGGAGAGGATAAGTTCATGAGTTTGAAATTTTGGACAATCCTAAAATGTCCAGATTTCAAAATAGCCCAAAAACGTGTTTTTAGGTTTTTATAAAATAGTACCATCGTAATTATGGTAATATTATGGTATATTCAAATTCAGCACAACATTTCCAATAGAGGTCCAATTTTAGAAATGAAAAATTGTAAATAATCTACATAAATATTGAAAACCTGTGTACAGTCGTTGAGCTTGTGGGTACTCTATGAGTTCGTGGAGACGAGCAGTACATGAATATGGATTCTTGACATATTCAAAACACACCCTGTGCATACAGTATGTTGGTTATGGTGTACAGAAAATTGGAAAAAATAACAATTTACGTGTGGCTACCAACTCTATGAGTAAGGGTGACGAGGAGAGTATATTTTGAGTTTTTTTAAATTTCATCCAAGGGGCTGAGTGTATAATTTTTACGATTCGTGCTATGTGCCACACCTACAAGGCTGATTACTCTCTCTTGTACTCGTAGATTTTCATGAAAATTCGCTCATTACCTAACTCATGCTGCATGAATGAACTTTTTCTGTCAGAAGCATACATGCAACATCAACTCCCTAGATAAATAACGATGGAAATCAAAAAATTCATTTTGGAGAAATACCAAAGGGATTTCCAATCGTAGCTATCAGTATTCGGAGCAGCTCGTTTTAATGGGGAGATTACAATGTGGGGCACAAGGGCGTGAACACGATTAGGCGATTCCGTGGGAGAGACGAGCCGAAGAGCAAAAAGCCTCCTCTTTTTTTGTGGAAGGAAGAGGAAGGCGGTTTGTAATCAGTTTAGGGAAGCGGGTTGTGGCGGCTCGACCCGATCTCAGCCTTTAAACGGCTTTTTGAAGCAAACGGTTCAACGTAGACGCCCCTGACGATTATTGAATGAGATTTCGTCCATCCAATTTCGAGTCCAATGGTATTAAAGAAAAATTAAATTTAGATAAATATGCTTTTTGACTAAGTATGACATTTATATTGTTAGATTACATGATGAATCCATTGTAACCAGCAAGTCAGATACATGAGGCACGCTAAGTGGAGTTTCACGCAGAGATGGGCGAATTCTTATTCATAAATACGATTATGAATACAAATCATATCTGCTATTTTATGATTATGATTACGATTACAGGTATGAATATGAATATAAATACGAATACAATCGTATTCATACTTTCCCCCGTATTCGTATTTTTTATACGATTTTATGATTTTTTCTATGATTTCCCTAAAAAATCAAATTATTTTAACGATCATCCCTAAAAATCATACTTTTTTTAAAATGATTTTCTCCCGAACTCTGGACATATTTATGACCTAACATTGTCAAAATAATCAATCAAAATTCGAAACGCTCAAAAATTCTTATAGGAGTTTTCACGCAGAGTCGAATGAGACCAACCCCAGGTCGCTACGGCCAACTGAATAGAAAGTAGGAGGAAATTTCCGGTAAAAACATAATTTTTTCATGATTTTCAGTTCAAGTTGTTGAAAAAAATACGATTTTCAGCGGAAATGTCGTCGTAGTTTCTAATCGGTTGGTCGTAGCGACCTGGGATTTGTCTCATTCGATTTTGCGTGAAAAATCCTATAAGAATTTGTGAGCGTTTCGAATTTTGATTGATTATTTTGACAATGTTAGGTCATAAATATGTCCGGAGTTCGGGAGAAAATTATTTTAAAAAAGTATGGTTTTCAGGGATAATCGTAAAAAAAAATCGATTTTTAGGGAAATCATAGAAAAAATCATAAAATCGTATTCAAAATACGAATACGGGGGAAAATCGTATTCAAAGTATGAATACGATTGAATTTATATTCATATTCATAACTCATACATATTCGTATTCGTATTCATAATCATAAAATCTGTATTCATATTCATACCTCATACATATTCGTATTCGTATTCACAATCATAAAATCGCAGATATGATTTGTATTCATAATCGTATTTATGAATAACAATTTGCCCATCTCTTGTTTCACGTTTTGTCCCTAATTCCTTCTTAGTTTTGCTCTTCGACCTCATTATAGAACCCCAATAGCATCCTAAATAATGCCATAATAATAACATTCTGAGAATATGGAACCATAATACCAGCCATCTAGTACTAGTCTCTTAATGAAGGGAATGTGTTGCAACCTCTAGTCCTACAACACATCTCGCTTTTCTCGATTCGTAGCGTTGTAGAATTTCCTCCCTTGAACTAGGTATTTCCAATGACTCATTGCGGTTTATTATTTTCAATAATGAACCATCGGAATCGAGCATGTTCAGCCGATGTGAGCTTTTACCTTTGTCCAGCCATTGTATGGGTTTGCCGTGTACACCAACAATTTTAAAAGTAAATATAGGTATTAAAGTATCTGATGGAATATTTTGAGATAAACTAAACTATCTCCCTATTTTATAATATTTTAATCATATGGGGTATGTGTAATTTACATTAATCTATAGATATTAAAATATCTTATGGAATATTTTAGGATAAACTAAACTCTATTCTGGAAAAAGGTAGGGTCTTAAAGCTTATTGCTTCACTTCAAGTATCAATTTAAACCATACTTCCATTTTTTTAATGTATTTATATTCATCTTGTAGCTCTGTAATTTAGTACACAGTGTCTTCGAGGAAAGTACACAGGTGATTGGATGAAAGTAAGATTAGCTATTTCAGCTAATGAGCTCACCTCTTTCTAGTTGATCGTGTAGACCACTGGAAGTGATGAATTCAGATGAATGAATGTAATCAGATCAGCTGTGTGAGAGATAAAAATAACTTCTTTACATCCCACACTGAAGCACTGAAAGTTAATTTTTGGTGACCTTTGGAAATGTATGATGTTGAGAGTGAATTTAGTTAAAATTTGCAGAAGGAACTAAATTTAACTTGTTCGTAGATCATTTACTTTGCAGGAAAAGGAGATGATTATTTACATATAAAATTTTTTTCATCAGTGGCTGTCTTCAGAGTTCGTCTGGCACGTGGCACGTAATCGTTAAACAACCAGGTAACAGGCTGAGGACGAGATGTTGATCAGACTGATATGGTCGTGGTGATGAAACGATTTATTGATCGTTTCATCAATAAACACCAATAATTTTTCTGTCTCAAATATTGAGAGGTGAGTAAGAGACAGAACAGAGTCAATCTAATTAATTTTTTTTTATCAGCACCTGATAAGGGAAAACTCGAATTGTCAGCAGGGAGATTCATTGATTGATTGATTGATTTTTTTTATTTATCGACCAGGGAATGCTTAGGGCCTGGAGGCCCTCTCTTCCAGCTTCCTTGGAGAAAAAAAATAACAAATGTCCTCTTACAATCGTAATACTTTCATATATATATATATCTATACACAATTTAAATTAATAACACTCTTATGAGTTTAATTAAACTTCACACTTTTACAATTTCAACATAATTAATTCTAGGTTCCTTATGTTGAGTAAGTTTATAATAATTTATTGTTTACTTGATCTCTCATTTGTTGTGCTACCTACTGTCGTTTCTTATTATATTCTTTGATTTACTTCTATTGTCGATACTCATTTGATTTCTAATATTCTTCTAATAACTTTTTCCGAAGTGCGTTCCTGAAGGTCTCTGTGCTCTGCTTTAAATCGTAATAGTTCTTCAATTCGTTATAAATTCGAGTTCCCTGCACTGCGAAGGACCTGCCAAAAAGGGGAGAGATAGATATGCTGTGTGAACGATGAAGGTCCTAACTTGTAGCATCTACATAAAGGAGAAATCAGATCAGCTGGCTAGTTGTAAAATCGTTGTAAGCTAAAATCGTAATTTGGATTCTCCAAAAAAAAAATTGTCTTATATTCCTCAGAGCAGTATGAATAGTCAGCAGTAGAATCATCACTAGGGTGGCGAGCACCAACTTGAGGAAGTAATCTCTAGAGTAAACTTAGTACAGAAGTACTTACTCTGGAAGTAAAGCACTGCACGAGTAAATTACTCCATGATTATAATCATTAGTGACGTTTACACCTGAACAAGTGAATATCAATTTCTTTTATCCGATCCCGCATGAATGCAAAAGGAACTAAGATTTCAGACTCAATACGATTGCATGCTGAAGATGTATTGATCTGTTGATAATTATGGAGCCAGATTGATGGTAAAGAACGACAAATCGTCAACAGGTCGGTAGAAACTTCCCGATAGTGTTGACATTTTGTCAATTCGGAAAACAGCCAATATGATCGTGAAAACCATTAATCAAATTGGCAAGCTTATCATGGGTACCAACGCCTGTGTTCAAAGGTACCTAATCAGTTCTACATCATGAATCTCCAATGTTCATGTTATTTTACGCGAGCAAGCTTACTGCCTATCCTCCTTCTTCTCCTTCTCAACCGGTGCTATAGCCCGATGTAGGCTTTGGCCTCCCGTACAACTCCTTTCTATGCTGGCCGATCAAGGGCTTCCATAGCTCCACTCCGATAGCCCGGATGTCGTCAGTCACATCGTCAATCCATCTCCTTCTTGGACTGCCTCGTTGTCGAGTGCCATGGACCTCTTCTCTAAATACTTTTTCCGGCATCCTCTTGCCTTCCACGGGCAGAACATGGCCAACCATCTGAGCCTCTGAGATTTGACGAACCTCAGAATGTCATCAGTCGCTATCAGCTCTTCCAGTTCTCGGTTCCAACTTCTCCTCCGTTCTCTTCCATGATTCACAGGCTCGAATATCCTCCTTAACACCCTCCTTGCAAACACTCAGAGGGCGTTTTTGTCGGTGCTACTCATCACCCAAGTTTCAGTTTCGTGGCAGGCTATTGGTCGAACCAGAGCCTTGTATAATCCAAGCGTTGTCTGTCGTGTCCGAAGAGCCGATCGGAAGAAGTACGCCAAGCCAAAGTATGCTCTATTAGCCGCAGTAATTCTTTGTCTTCTCACGGCTAACAGATTTTCAATGTTAATTTCAAACCTGAGGTACTTGGAATGACTCTTTCGAAGTTGAAGGCACCAACTCTCAAGTTTAGCGGCGTCCTGCGCACTTCTGAAGGCGATATCACGAGGCATTTCGTTTTGGATTCGTTAATGATCAATCCTAATTTTCTGCCCTCACTTTCCTGCTTCTCAAACATGTTAATATGGGACCAACGTCTGTGTTATAAGAAAATCAGTTCTACATCACAAATTTTCTATGTTCATGTTATTTTACGCGAGGAAGCTTTACTGCCCATCCTGCTTGGTAGACGTTATTTGTACAATACTTATGTGAAATATCCAGCAGAAACTCATCGCCATAATTTTCTCGTGGAGTCATAAATATTCAACACATCTTATCGCTAGAATCGTTATTCATTAGTAGCATTTAATAACTCTAGATTAAGGTCGTAAATTTCCTGAGGTAGAACAAGGCGCATAACCTATTCTAAGGGCATTCGAACTATTCATCAGATAAACACTCCCATCGAGAATTGAGTTGTCGATATTTCCTGCGAGATACGCAATATAAACTGCCGTGTGTATCCCGATTATTGTGGCAGAAAAGGCAGCAAATGGGTTCTGACACGATCGCCCTTTCCTGAACGGCTGTATAACCCGAGACGTCGCACTGAAAAAAGATTCGGCTGATACTACCAGAAACTTTTTGAGGTTTTGATTAATTGGTTGGACTTGAACCAGTTTATTTACTCTCGCGTGATCACGCTCGTTAAATCTATAATGAGCGATAATCGTGGATTGCAAATTTACTTTTACCTGAACAGTTTAGCTCAATGTAAGATACGTCGCTTCTCACATACCCGTAAAACAGAGTTTAGAAAATGAGGCTAAATATATAATTTAAAAAACTTTTTGAAGAAAAGCATTATTTTACTTTTGAAAATCGAGAAAACCTTCGAATAAGAAATGTGGAGGACTAAGCTCAATTAGAACAAAATCGAGAAACATAAACAATATATTAATATTTTGCGATATGAAAAATGATGAAATTAAATAAGCCAACCCTATATAGAGCTAACATTTCAGAAGAAATCAACGTCGAAATTGCGATGTTTGAGATAAACTCTTATTTAAGAGATAAAAGTGAAATTTGAGCTCTAAATCCCACCAGATGAAGGAGTGCCACCACTACACTAATCACACAGCGAATTTCAAAAAACCTGTTGGGGAATCAGGCTTGATTCACACTTTGGCGGCTACTATCGACTAATTCCTCAATATGATATCTTGATTTTTCTGATCATGATGATAGTTATTATAATTGACTAACATCAACCGGGTTTAGAAATTTTTTGGTTTACGTTTCAAGGTACGTAGAATCCAAAACGCTGCAAATCATTGCTCAAAGGTTTATTATTTTCTGTATAGATCACCCTTCTGTATAGATCACTGGTTCTCCATCAATAGCACCTACCACCATCTGTATTCTCCATTGACCCGCCCACTCAAATTTCAGCTTCCTGCGTTCAACAGAAGAGAAAATGGCCTTGGAGCTCACTCAGCTGATCAGTGACCACTCATGCGCCTTCAGCATTCTCCATTGACCCGCCCTCTCAAATTTCAGGTTCCTGCGTTCAACAGGAGAGGAAATGGCCTTGGAGCTCACTCAGCTGATCAGTTACCACTCAGGCGCCTTCAGCATTCTCCTTTGACCCTGCCTCTAAGATTTCAGCTTCCTGCGTTCAACAGGAGAGGAAATGGCCTTGGAGCTCACTCAACTGATCAGTGACCACTCAGGCGCCTTCAGCATTCTCCATTGACCCGCCCTCTCAAATTTCAGGTTCCTGCGTCCAACAGGAGAGGAAATGGCCTTGGAGCTCACTCAGCTGATCAGTTACCACTCAGGCGCCTTCAGCAATCTCCATTGACCCTGCCTCTCAAATTTCAGGTTCCTGCGTTCAACAGGAGAGAAAATGGCCTTGGAGCTCACTCAGCTGATCAGTGACCACTCAGGCTCCTTCAGCAATCTCCATTGACCCGCCCTCTAAAATTTCAGCTTCCTGCGTTCAACAGGAGAGGAAATGGCCTTGGAGCTCACTCAGCTGATCAGTGACCACCCAGGCGCCTTCAGCATTCTCAATTGACCCGCCCTCTCAAATTTCAGGTTCCTGCGTTCAACAGGAGAGGAAATGGCCTTGGAGCTCACTCAGCTGATCAGTGACCACTCAGGCGCCTTCAGTATTCTCCATTGACTATTGATTATGGAAATTTGATTACTGGTTACGCAGAAGGCAAAACTGTATACAAATCGAAGAAATGAACAGCGATCGCATTTTAGTCAGAAAAAATTTCAACGGAGATTAGACCTCTTTTGCGATTCACACTCATGATTCTGTTTTATCGAAGGAAAACCTTCAAGTACTCGTAGGGACTGAACGGTTTGCCCTACAGAGCTCCGGGTGGTCTCAAAGTTTTTTTAAAATTCAGTACTATTTAAAATTAGTGAAAAAACAATACCTTTATTTCGAGAGTTTTCGAGCTAAGCCACTCTTGAAAATTTCAACCCTTAATTTTCATCCCTTAGAAGTGACCTACATCAACCAAAAGCTTCGCGGCACAACTAGACCCCAAATGGAGCCCATATACCAAATTTCATCGAAATCGGTCCATGGTAACTAAGAAAAGTGCCGCGTACGGCGTACGGCGTACGGCGTACGGCGGACGGACGGAAATTTTTTTATTCGATTTTCGGATTCTACGTACCTTGAAACGTAAAACATCAAATTTTGAGGGGGGGTTAACATTTTTTTTTTCTTGCTCGATTCCAAAGGCTTATTATTGAAAATAATAAACCAAAATCGAATAAAAATTTGTCCGTCCGTCCGCCTACGCCGTACGCGGCACTTTCCTTAGCAACCCTGGACGGATTTGATTTAAATTTGGTATATGGGCTCCATTTGGGGTCTAGTTGTGCCGCGAAGCTTTTGGTTGATGTCAATCACTTCTAAGGGGTGAAAATTAAGGGTTGAAATTTTCAAGAGTGCCCTAGCTCGAAAACTCTCGAAATAAAGGTATTGTTTTTTTACCAATTTCAAATAGTAGTAAATTTTTAGAATTTTAGTTAGCTACCTTCTTTTATAGTTGGTAGGTATTTACAATGTGCTCAAAAGGAAATCAGTTTTCGTACAAACCTCTAATTATTATCATTTGAAACATTTCATTGGTGGATTTAAAATTGAAGATCCTCCTGAATATTCTGGCCTCATAAGCATAATAATATTTCGGTTTTGTTAGAAGCTAATAATGTGCAGTTTTGATAAGCTACCTTATGGAAAAACGCTGCAAATCATTGCTCAAAGGTTTATTATTTTCTGTATAGATCACCCTTCTGTATAGATCTCTGGTTCTCCATCAATAGCACCTACCACCATCTGTATTCTCCATTGACCCGCCCTCTCAAATTTCAGCTTCCTGCGTTCAACAGAAGAGAAAATGGCCTTGGAGTTCACTCAGCTGATCAGTGACCACTCATGCGCCTTCAGCATTCTCCATTGACCCGCCCTCTCAAATTTCAGGTTCCTGCGTTCAACAGGAGAGGAAATGGCCTTGGAGCTCACTCAGCTGATCAGTGATCACTCAGGCGCCTTCAGCATTCTCCTTTGACCCTGCCTCTAAAATTTCAGCTTCCTGCGTTCAACAGGAGAGGAAATGGCCTTGGAGCTCACTCAACTGATCAGTGACCACTCAGGCGCCTTCAGCATTCTCCATTGACCCGCCCTCTCAAATTTCAGGTTCCTGCATCCAACAGGAGAGGAAATGGCCTTGGAGCTCACTCAGCTGATCAGTTACCACTCAGGCGCCTTCAGCAATCTCCATTGACCCTGCCTCTCAAATTTCAGGTTCCTGCGTTCAACAGGAGAGAAAATGGCCTTGGAGCTCACTCAGCTGATCAGTGACCACTCAGGCACCTTCAGCAATCTCCATTGACCCGCCCTCTAAAATTTCAGCTTCCTGCGTTCAACAGGAGAGGAAATGGCCTTGGAGCTCACTCAGCTGATCAGTGACCACTCAGGCGCCTTCAGCATTCTCAATTGACCCGCCCTCTCAAATTTCAGGTTCCTGCGTTCAACAGGAGAGGAAATGGCCTTGGAGCTCACTCAGCTGATCAGTGACCACTCAGGCGCCTTCAGTATTCTCCATTGAATTTTGATTATGGAAATTTGATTACTGGTTACGCAGAAGGCAAAACTGTATACAAATCGAAGAAATGAACAGCGATCGCATTTTAGTCAGAAAAAATTTCAACGGAGATTAGACCTCTTTTGCGATTCACACTCATGATTCTGTTTTATCGAAGGAAAAGCTTCAAGTACTCGTAGGGACCGAACGGTTTGCCCTACAGAGCTCCGGGTGGTCTCAAAAATTTTTAAAAATTCAGTACTATTTAAAATTAGTGAAAAAACGATACCTTTATTTCGAGTTTTCGAGCTAGGGCACTCTTGAAAATTTCAACCCTTAATTTTCACCCCTTAGAAGTGACCTACATCAACCAAAAGCTTCGGCGCACAACTAGACCCCAAATGGAGCCCATATACCAAATTTCATCGAAATCGGTCCATGGTAACTAAGATAAGTGCCGCGTACGGCGTACGGCGTACGGCGTACGGCGGACGGACGGAAATTTTTTTATTCGATTTTCGTATTCTACGTACCTTGAAACGTAAAACATCAAATTTTGAGGGGGGGTTAAAATTTTTTTTTCTTGCTCGATTCCAAAGGCTTATTATTGAAAATAATAAACCAAAATTGTCAATAATTACTGCCATTCAGATACTTCATTCTTATAGTAGTTCGAAAGAACACTTCAAAAATCATTCTACATGAAAAGTTTCTGCATTTTAATCGACATTATAGGAAGAGTCGATCCATATTTTGAGTATGACTTGAGTCCAAAAGATCTCCGATAACACTTTGTATATTCTCTCGTGTTTGAACCCAATCAGGAACTTCTACAACTGGGTCTATTCAAAGAAAGTAAAACCTTTTGGCGTTCTTTCTCAAACAAGTTCGTCCCTCCTCGAGCGCAAAGTTAACACAAAGTTACAAAACTTTTCTCGCAACCTTTTTTTTCTTTTGTTATTTTTGCTAGCTGATGGCATGTTTTCTCTTGGGACCGCATCTTGCTAGATTGGCTACTGCAGGCTCAATATGCCTTTTTGTTTAGAACCCTTTGTTGCGACATCTGTCAATATGTCCGCCTTCTCCACACGTCTTTTGTACCGGGGACCCAATTTGCTTTTGGTTCGCAGATCGTAGGAGTAAAGGTTTGCTTATATGGCTTTGTTGGACCTCCGCGATAAGAAATACGGTGGTTTTCTTCTGGTTACGTCTTGATAAAAAATATTTTTCCCCCACCATGTCCGACGTGGGTCCGGTTTTTCCTTCTCATAATCCTTTGACGTTCCGCAATCCTTTGAGGTATGCCGCGCACGCACCTGCCTTTATCCAGCACTTCTATCTCTGAAGGAAAATGCATTCATACAGAAATATTCTTATGAGAAGTTACCATCGGAACCGGTGAGTAGAAGGGAAAGTGGATTTTACAAGATCACAAAGGAAAGAGAATTTCGTATATACCAACTGAAATATCTACAAAGAACCTTTTTCCATGTATATAATAAGTAGGTAGGTGTTACAAAAGAACGTGTCATTCTTACCAGTTGTCCAAAATTCTTGAAAATGAAACGAAACTCATAATCATTTTGTGGTTTGAGAAAATCATAATAACTTTTCGAGTCGACAAGCCTTGTGTTGTGTTATGGTGTTCACTGGTCTGCCTTGCTGCACCAGGCGTCAAGCTGCAATTGATGGTTAATGAAGACTAAACTTAATAGGCAAACCATTGGAATACGTGTACCAATGACTCACAGAATATTAAGAATATACTGTAAACTTTTACTAGACCTTCGGACAACATGCAATTAAATAGCTAAAACAGGAAGTTTGCTAAGCGATTAAACAAGTTTATTGTCAGAAATTATCAATCAAAGACAAATGGGGGCATTATGGGCTAGTTTATGAATGAGAAAAATGCGAAAATTTCGTATACAGAAAGGCGAGGGCTTGCCCGTGAGAAGCCCCACAAAGGGAAGACGGGAAAGATGAAAACGTCTGCCAAGTGGGTGTGGCACATAGCTTCCTCGTATTCATAACCCGATTGTATTGATGATCCGATGCATAGTAGTTAATCTCAAAACATCAATCTCTGAGTACCTTCCACTACTCTCATAGGGGACCATCTACACGCTAATCCTGAGAAATTTTGTCGAAATCGGATAGAAAATGTGGAAGTTATGGCTGGTATAAGGAATTCGCGTTCGCGCATGCGCAGCGGCTACTATCAGCCCGGGGGTGATGATTTTCATAGGGGATCGTCTACAACCTAATCCTTCTAATCCCTGAAAATGTCATCGAAATCGGATGAAAAATGAGGAGGTAATGGTTGTAACAAGGAATTCAGGTTTGCGCATGCCTAGGTGCTAGTTTCAGTCCGAGTTGTGATGATTTTGATAAGGGGCCTACACGCCAAACCGCACAATTTTGTTTGGTACTGACCAACAATATACATTCAGCAACTGCCAAAATAACTAATTATTCAAATGTTTCATGTATTCTAAGCAAGGAATGTCCACCCAACTGTTCATAAGTTTTTCTTCTATTTGTCAGTGTAATTTGTTAAGCGATTTGGTTGAGTGTAAACCAATTCTACACGGACGATGCAGTACGATGATTTATGTACAATTACTTATCACACCCATCTCTATGTGTAGTCTAGTTGCATTCATTTCCATCTGTTCTGCATAGATAAATGTACGAGTATAATACGTTTTTGCAAGTTCACAATGTATGTTACAGTGTAGAAACGTGATGTTGGGAAATTAGCAATACATCACACTCTCAACATTGGTGTACAGTGTACAATGAGGGGTATAGGGTATATGCCAAGCAAGTCATAGCTGCCATTACAACGGACGATTTGCATATAGCCAGCATGGGAAGAGTAAATGGTTGATGCGGAGTGGTATCCTAGCTTCCCGTCCGAGATTTTATTCCGGGTGCCAGACAGCGGAGATACGCGTACAGAGAACCCTCTTCTCATATCGGTCTGAGGGGTAGCCATAAAGGCCTTTACGGTCCTCCGCCTGAGATAAGCAAAATCTTCCTTATTTACTGGTCTCTTGAGGTCGCGAAGCACGTCGCTGTGCTAAGCGTCGGATTACGGGAAGCAGTGAATCAATTATTGGTGGATGTGTGCGACGCGTCTAGACACATTACTACGATGAAGTGACATACAAAGCAGCCCCACAGTTGGATGGTGTACTATAACACTAGCGCTAAAAATAAAAATACGAGACTGAGTAAAGTGTTTGTTTCTAAATAGTTAAGAAGATTGCACGACCAGCTACAATGGCTCTATCCAAGGCTCAGTATTTAATTCCTAAACTCTCGACTTTTCTCATATCTTGTTTGCACAATCACTTTTCACATGATTTTCACGTTGCTAATTTCGGTGCATCCCCATATGGGACAGCCGTAAACCCATACTGGCTTCATCATTTGCTCGTAGCGTAGTTCTGTATTGTGCACAGCGCTTTGAGAGTTTCTTCCCAACAGCCAGTACATTTTTTAAATTTCAGGTCGATTGCTCTTTTCTTCTTCTTTACATGTTCTTTCCATCTCAGTTTGGGCCCCCTGGAACATTCGATCAAATGACATCCACCACGACCTCAAAGTTCAGATGGCGAATGAGGTCATAAAAAGAAGAGCTGTGGACCACGAAACTCGGCTCCACAAACATCCAAACATCAAAGTGTTGAATCTGCTGGACAACAGCCGGGACATATTATGACGATTGAAGAGAAGCAGAATGCAGAACGACACTAGAAGAGAAGTGTGTAATGTGATGTGATGAACGATGTTGATGAAAGAATGACCGTGTTCATTTTGACAACCCGTTCAGTTCAGACAAGGTCGTTTTGAAGATAAGGACTTTTCAATACGTTCACTCCTGACCGACACACCAGGTTCAAATTTAAGAGACTAAAAAACAAAGTAACCATGTCAAACATTTTTGGGATTGACTCCAGCGACATAGTTATGTTAAAGGATCTGAGCGTTCGATTTTGGTGTGAAAAGTTCGAACTTAAACAATTCGAATGTGTTTCCGTAACCGCAATCAATAGGTACGCTTTATATCGGGGAAACCAAAGTTGCTCGAAATTATATAATGACTGATTCAAGGGGTAAGGTTTTCCTACCTTCATTGAATCATATCAGCTTCTCCATGGTCAACCTTTGTTCATAGAGGAAGTTGGCAGGATCAACTTTGACAGGAACAAGAGATGTCGAAATGTAAATAAAGTAACGATTTTTTTAATTTTTATTGTAGGATCAGTTTTTATTAGTAAGTAGGTATTTAGTACATCTGCATGTAGTCAATTACGTCAAGTAGCCCATTTTTGACCGTTTAGTTGTAATGAACAAAAGGAATCAAACAGAAAAAAATCCAACACCCTTTAAAATTTGAAGTTTTATTTTTCAAGGTATTCGTGGAACGTAAAAAATGTTAAAGTAAAATAGATGCTAGTAGCTAGGTACTCGGAAACATCGATCAACGCTCGTCAAAACCCTCGTACGGTAGAAATTCCACCAAGGCTCGAGTTTGTTGTGAGCGAAATATCCAAGACCCGAGCACAGACGGATATAAAACACATTGTACCGGTGTTTCTGACAGCAACCTCCCAGTGACTTTTCCTTGGGGTGGGAGAGTCATTCCATTATTAATGAGTTTCCTGACCTCTCGGAATAATTGTTGGCGTGCCTTACCCCCGGTCATCCATTACTTGAGTCAAGAATACATTACGTTTATGCAGCGGGCATAATTATACGGTTCGGAGGCTGAGAATTTTGAAGAATTCGGTGAAACGTCACTGTGATGTTTGCCTCACGTGGTTACGTAATCAATCAGCAATTGGTGGTGATGATTCGTCATTCAAAATCACTCCTGAACAGTTTTTCAAAAGTTTATTCGGTAATAGCACACAGATTTTGCCAAATTGTTTTATTTTTAGATGCAGCGTTAGAATCTGACCAAAAAAGTGTAAAACTTGTCTGTTTTAATCACTCGGAAATTATTTTGCAAACTGTGGAAAGATGAACGTGAGAGTAATCGACCAACTACTTACTTTTATTGGCATACTATTTTATTTGGAATCGTTCAAGAAAAAGAAAAGTTGCTCCCTCTCAAAATTTATTGGTGAATATAAAATCTCCTGCCTGCCCGCCTTGCGCTGTATTGGAATCGACCAAGTAAATTTTTTTTACTGGCTGGTAGATCCTTTCTGTTTCAAAACAAGAAAAAATGTAAAGACAATAGTAATGAAAAATAATAAACAGTTGTTGTATTTGCAGCGGTTTTTTTTGTTGCACTTCTGCTCAGTTTTGGGTACTTTGTTGTATCTAAGGGTGAAATCATCATGATTTATGAATATATTGCTTGAAACTTGAATAATATTCAAGTTATTTTTTCACTTGGAAATAACTCAATTGGTATTTGTCACTATATTATATTGGTGTGTGACAAATACCAATTGAGTTATTTTCAAGTGAAAAAATAACTTTTGAAAAAAATTACACAAAGGGTGGCATGTATGTGACAAATACAACGTACCGTTATCTCGATTGGGGTTCAAAGGACAGCGGCTTCAGGGCAATTGAGGGACTCCTCACATTGCCACAGAAGAATCGGAGAGGAGACGCCATCAACCCCCCACTTGGGTGAAGTTTGACAGGCGACTGAAGAGAGACATCTATGCCTCACAAAGGCAAGGTAAAAGGCAAGGTAAGGTTAAATTCTGGTGTTGATTTGGGATTGGCCCAAGATGATTGCTTTTCCTTTTCATCACGATCTCGTCAGTAAGAGCCAATAAATCATCAATACAATCGGGAGCAGGGCTGACGTTCGTTAATCTTGGTTGCTTTGATTATATTTCCACATTAAACTTGGAAGCACGAGGCTTAATTCGATGACAAGATGGTACACAAGTGTTTGTGTGAAGTCTTGAGTAGGCAGATTCATAACCCCATACAAGCTAAGCTAATGAGATTCTGACGACCCCCTTTTAGAACTAATAATATTGAGTAATATATTGTTATAATTAGTCTCATGAATAAAATAAAATTTGTGACCTAATTTTCAATGCCATTGATAATTAATAATCAATTTAATTCCTTCTTTCATTTACTCTTTATTCCTGGGTGTCGTCTTTTGAAAGGCCATTTTGATTTTACGGTATTCCTGCCAACCCCACAGAGTCGTCTATAGATTTAAGAACTGTCAGACTGATATTCAACTCTCCGATTAATTTTTTTTTTTTTTTTTGTATTTGCGCCCTATGGCTGTACCCCTGTGAAAGTAGGTACGCACGTGATAAGGCAACATAATGCCTCCGTAAAAATATTCATGGAAGAAACGTACAGTTCTATTCCATCCCTTTCCCGATCAATAACTAGGCGTGGTTTAATATCCATATTATGTGATACAGAATCTTCAATTAACATTTGACCATCCTTCCCATCAGTACAATTCTCGAATAGGAGTTGGCATACATTTCGTAGGCGGGGACCGAAAGAAATCGACCGACGAATCGGATAAGAAAGAATCGGACGGAAGGCCTCCAAGGCGTAATCCCGATTGTTGGATTTTCTATCCTTACCGATTGAATTACGGCGAATCCTTTCATTCTCATCAAGTGGCAAGAAAGGAGACGAATTGCTCATCCCTGTCACGTGCTGGAAGCCCATGGTAAAGTCTTGTCGGGTTCCCGCAACCTTTCCTTTTAGTCCCAGCCGCACCGCCTCCGTTTCAGTTCCACCAATAAAGAATTTCATTCCATACAAAGAAATTAATGCAGCTGTGATGTGTCATGAATTTGTCTTTCATTTTTTGCTCTATGTGTCACGTGCTAAATTCTTATATTTATGAAACTACTTATTAAAATGCTTCTATAGGACCCCTTCGTTACCAATTAGTGCTAAAATTTTTCACCGACCGAAAAAAGTTACATGTACATAGGATGTCCCAGCAATTATGAACCAAGCTTGTAAGATCAACTCTCATCATCTCTCACGCGGCTCCTGTTTTGTTTTTCCCTCAGTTGTTAAAATATATGTATTTGAAAAAAAAAGCTTGTAAGATACTTTCAAATTAACTTTTAAAAGAAAGGTTGAATTGTAACCCCTAGTGAGTAATTTTTGCGAGGTACCCGATCATGATATTTCAAATTTTGACCAGATCAAAATGACCTTGGTTGAATTTTGTATGAAAATTACCCCCCCCCCCCCCCACGTTTTTGGTTTATTATTTTCAATAATCACCCTTGTAATCGACCAAGAAAAAATTGTCAACCCCCCCCCCCCCCCGAAAATTTTTTGGTTTACGTTTCAAGGTAGGATTCCTACGTTGATTCCTACGTAGATTCCTACGTAGAATCCAAAAATCGAATACAAATTTTGCCGTCCGTCCACCAGAGGCGGCACTTTCCTCAGTTCCGACGGACCGATTCTGATGAAATTTGGTATGCGGGCTCCATTTGGGGTCTAGTTGTGTCCCGAAGCTTTTGGTTGATGTTAGTCGCTTATAAGGGTTGAAAAATAAGGGCTGAAATTTTCAAAACGCCTTCCTCAAAACTTTTGATATAAAAATATTTCATCGATAAAATATATTATTGAATTTTTAGAATCAAATGAGACTACCCGGAGCTCTGTCGGACCAACCGTTCGCACCCCTTAAGAAGTTAAGGATTGGACTTATAAAAAATCAGAAACACGAGTGTGAATCGCCAAAGAGGTCTAATCTCCGTTCAAATTTTAGATGACCAAAATGCGAACGTTGCTTGATTCTTCGAGTCAACGTCAAAGTCAATCGAATTTCTTATTGAAGGAACCCTCAACTCGAATTGAGTGTGAAACGTTTATTTCCTCAAAATAAACTTGATTGCGTTGCAAAAATATGGTTGGTAGACAGTGGCATCGGCAAAGTTGTGTTCTTTGCAGACGAGTGATCTATACTGAAAAATAATAAACATTTGTGTAATAATTTGCAGCGTTTTTTATTACCGCTAATCAAAGTGCAATTATCAACAAAAGTACATACTCCTTGGTGAAATTAAGAAAAAAACTCCTTTTTAGTATTTTTAATCTTCATCCTTGGTATAACCCCGTGGTATTTCTTGAATGGATGTTGGATATTCAAAGGCTGTATAATATTTACTGCTGAATGACAGGTCTGTTCCGATCATAGACGGTCGCCTTAATTACGATGCACATGTTTCGGGATTGTGTAAGCAATTGAGCAGCTACACCTTTTGTCTGCGGAAGCTGAAAACAATGGCGAATCGCTCCGTTCTGCTGACAATATACCACTCTCTTGTGATGTGAAGTGCTACTTATGCAATATTATTCAGGGGGTCAGCTGCAAATCTAGAGTTGGTTTTCAGGATGCAGAAACGAGCCCTGAGAGTACTTTTGGGACTGGGCAGTCTTGTAGAGGAAAGTTCCGAGAAAATAAGCTGATGACTGTCCCTGCCACCTAGGTATACCGCGCTGTCCTGTTTGCTCGGAAATTTCGTCCATGGTTTGAAGACATGAGGTTCGACCATGACTATTCGACACGACGGACCGACCTCATGATAGTCCTACGTCACCGAATGAAGTATTTTGAACGATGTACCAGCTTCTCCATCATCAAGATCCTCAACCACATTGGAGACGGTGCCCTCAGCTGCCTGATTGCAAAAATTAAGACTATACTAAAAAAGCATTTTATAAACGCAGAATTTTATAGTGTATAAGACTTTTTCCAACCATCTGTGCCAGCTTTGGCTGATTAGATTGGAGAGTAGATGGGCGTGCTGCACATTATTATTCTAGGTTATTATCTTTTTTTGTTGTTTGTTTTTAATTTTTGACAATTCCATTCATACATTGTTGTGAAAACTGGAAATAAATATTTTTATTATTATTATCATCCTCGTACTGATAGCGTGAGACCAACTAACCACGAACGGTTCGTTGTCCTGTTGCAATTTAAAGTGAAATTAGTCGAATTTCACCACGTGAGTTGAAAATTTTGGTAATAATTGTACTTGAATGAAGGCTAATCAAATAATTGGTGTCACCTATCGGTTAAGAGATATAGTAATAGCCAATTTCGCCACAAATCACCACTACGCGCAAATTTACTCACGAGTTTTACAGATCGCGCACGGCCAAACAATTCCAGTGAAAGGCGATTTTCACATATTTGACGTAAAATTTTAATCTACAATAAAAAATCGGGGTTCCCATTCCTAAAAAACACACCGTTTTGCGCATGCCTTAATCGTAATCCTTGCTAAAAATTACTGGGGGTCACAATTCAACTTTTTTACATCGATTTTAATAGTGGCGTACAAGCTGGGTTCATAATAGCTGAGGAATCCTTGGAAAGTTTTATTTGCATGTTCCTGAATCAATTAACCGTTTTGCTTTCGAACCTTCAAATGATGAAAACTTTATAATCGGATAACAGGTAAAACAAGGAAAATAATAATAAAAATGAACGACGAATCTCACGGGACGAATCACCGGAAAACAAATGGTTTCATGTATGAAACTTTTAGTTGTAAAAAGATAAGGAAAAGGAGCATCTGATCAATTTTAACGAGTCTTTTTTATTATCTAGTCGTTATTGAGCAAAGCGTGCGCTATCCATATCAAGATTAATCTGTTAGACAAGAATTAAGAACTGGAATTATTGGTTTCCAGCACGAAGCTGTAAATAATACCGGATTCACTCTATTTTCCTTTAATATTTCATTTCTAGACAATAGAATTGGTAGGATGCCTGATGACCATGGAAAATTACTCGCCGGTAGCTATTTTAGTGTTCAACAAAACGAGACCAAATCAAGATCGACGTTCATTAAAATCATAATGTCTACTTTCGTATCCATCTGTTAGGGTTTTTCAGTGAGAATAATTCAAAAGTGATTTACAATAAAATAATTTCTAGTTTTATTCACCAATTTACGAAAATGTATAAATTTATGTTGCAATACGTGTGAGTCCAAGGTTGTTACCCCGTCAGACCTAACCTTAATTGAAAGAAATTTGACAAGAAGACTACTACCGCTATCCTATTTATAATATCAACTATTATAATTTCTGTAATATTGAATGTTACTGTTAATATAACAATTAAAATTTACATATATGAAAAAAATGCATTTTATGTCGGATAGTTTTGCTCTCTTGATGTTCTTTGCTCATTGTTGAATGATTCAGCGATATAGTGACTTGTCAACACAAATTTCAAATGGTAGTACGAGTCTTCAGTTCTATTTCATCTGTCTCTGCCTCTTCCACATGATACAGCTCAGCTAAACCATAAATCAACACCCTCTCTTCTCCACTGAGAAGGAATTCATTCCACGGGAAAGGAAATGGAAAAAGAAATGGTTTCTTCCTTATGAGCTTCGTGTCCCTCCTGATAAACCAGGAAAGAAATTCAGACGTCCTATGTAGGAGACCGTCTTGAATTCCAGCCTTAATTGTGCCATCAGTCTTGCGAACGGCGCACGACCCCCCTTTAGTGTACGTTTAATATATTAGGAGAAAGTGGGGGAATAAGCCCGTAAGGATCTTTAAGACATTTTATATTGGATGACTCTACGAGCAACGTCCTACTTACAAACAGCTCCGAAATATGTTGTTGACAGTTGTTTTGAAGCTAAGGGATGGTTGTGTTTTCAAGAGGAATCCACTTCAAAAGAATTTTCTACATCTTGTGGAATACATGTTTCAGAGATACTTCAATCGGTAAATTGAACATGACGGTAATGATTCTTGAGTCACTTTTGTTATAATGTTGTTGGGTGTTCTGTGTAAGTATACTAACTGTAAGTGGCAGGTATTATAATTGATCACGACAAATATTCTAATTATACTCGACGAGTAACATACCTGAACACGAAGATAACTGAACGACTGATAGAATAACTGAACATTACATTGCACTGTACCTGACATATATGAACTCGAACGCCTTCGGTGTTATGAAAAAACGCTGCAAATTAATACACAAAGGTTTATTATTTTCTGAGTAGATCAACAGTGCAAATAACACAGCTTTGCCGCTGTCACTACCTACCAATCATATTTTCGCTTCACAATCAAGTTTATTTCGAAAAAATAAACGCTTCCTACTCCAATCGGAAATTAAGAGTTGTGGAAACCTTCATTATAAAATCTGATTACTGCCTGCTAAGGACGCATAGCTGAGGACAACTGGAAGAAACGAACAACGATCCCATTTTGGCCAGCTAAAATTTCAACGAAGATTAGAACTCGTTTGCGATTCACAATCGTGTTTCTGACACTTAAGTGCTCATGGGGAGCGAACGGTTGGCCCTACAGAGCTCTTGGTAGTCTCATTTGGATCTGAAAATTTTAAATTTTTTAATTTATATTTTTTTATAAATGTAAAAAATTTTAAATTTATGAAAAAAACAATAGGTATCGGAAGTTTTTGAGGTAGGGCGTTTTGAAAACTTCACCCCCTATTTTTCACCTCATAGAAGTGGCCGACATCAACCAAAAGCTTCGGGGCACAACTAGACTCAAAATGGAGCCCATATACCAAATTTTAACCAAATCGGTTCATGGTAACTAAGGAAAGTGCCCCGTACGGCGGACGGACGGCAAAATTTTTATTCGAGTTTTGGATTCTACGTACCTTGAAACGTGAACCAACAAATTTTGAGGGAGGGTTAAAATTTGTTTTTTTCTTGGTCGATTCCAAAGGTTCATTATAGATAATAATAAACCAAAACTTGGCTAGTATAACCGAACACCATAACTGACTGGTATCGTATTTGAACCCTTGCCTTTTGCGATCATCAAGTCTATTGATTTGAGATTTCTGGATGTTAAAATGTCAACTTACGAGGAATATTCAGAAAATAAGATTACAATCCTCCTGGTGAGTGCAGGGATTTTGGTTTATTATTTTCAATAATAAGCCTTTGGAATCGAGCAAGAAAAAAAAAATTTTAACCCCCCTCAAAATTTGATGTTCTACGTTTCAAGGTACGTAGAATACGAAAATCGAATAAAAACTCGGCGCTATGCGCCTCGAAGGGGGGCTCCGCCCCCCTGCACCCCCCGGTTTATTTCTTTTTCCATACTCTGTATGAAATTATAGGAACACAGAATGTGTTTCTGCGATACTAGTCATCCGTTAAATAAAAAACAACAATAATAAATGTGGAGTTGACATTAACATGACAACCAATAAACATATCACCAGATGTTTTTTCTGTCGCTTATTCGTGACGATTTTTTTTCGGTAGGTCATCGCAAAAAAACATTCTGTGTTAAAATTTCCGTCCGTCCGCCGTACGCCGTACGCCGTACGCGGCACTTTTCTTAGCAACACTTGACCGATTCGGTTCAAATTTGGCATATGGGCTCCATTTGGGGTCTAGTTGTGCCGCGAAGCTTTTGGTTGATGTAGGTCACTTCTAAGGGGTGAAAATTAAGGGTTGAAATTTTCAAGAGTGCCCTAGCTCGAAAACTCTCGAAATAAAGGTATCGTTTTTTCACCAATTTTAAATAATATTGAATTTTTTAAAATTTTTGAGACCACCCAGAGCTCTGTAGGACAAACCGTTCGGCCCCTACGAGTACTTGAAGGTTTTCCTTCGACAAAACAGAATCATGAGTGTGAATCGCAAAAGAGGTCTAATCTCCATTCAAATTTTATCGGACTAAAATGCGATCGCTGTTCATTTCTTCGATTTGTATACAGTTTTGCCTTCTGCGTAACCAGTAATCAAATTTCCATATGAAGCTTTCTGTTTTTCCAATCGAGTGTGAAGTGCTTAGTTCTTTCTAATAAACTTGATTGTGAAGATGTGAAGCCAGTATGGTGTGGTAGGTAGTTCCCAGCTGGTAGGTAAAAAAAAGTTGGTAGGTAAAAAACGTCTGCCAAGTTGGGTGGGCAGTATAGCTTCCTCACTCATTGTAACATGGACGTATAGAATCAGTTGGCGAAAAAATTATGATTCAAAGAGTTATTGAATACCAAAATATTAGCGGTCCACCGTCTAGGACCTAACCCACACAATCCCTGAAAATTTCATCGAAATTGGTTGAATAGTTGCGGAGTTTTGGTTGTAACAATAAATTTAAAGTTCGCGCATGCGCAGCGGCTATTGCTTGACCAATTTGATTGAAACTTATAGGGTGTCTCTTAGAAGTTAGTCCCTAACTAACCTCCAAATTTGAGCAAAATCGGTTGATTAGAAACCGAGAAACCGAGGTTCCAGGAAATTCACGTTTGCGCATGCGCACTCGCTCCTATTGGTCCGAAGGTGCTGAAATTTATAGGGGACCGTCTAGGACCTAACCCGCACAATCCCTGAAAATTTCATCAAAATCGGACCACAGCTTAGTATAGTTTTGCCCGGGACAAGGATTGACCACAGACAGACCGACAGACAGACAGACCGACAGACAGACAGACAGACAGACAGACAGACACGGAACCAAAATTGTTCGGGAAGCTCTAAAACGCAAAAAGCAAGTGGAAATTTTGATTTTGGAGGACATTTTTTTTTTCACTTCTTTCACGAATACAAAGCTTCCCTACCTTCGGTAGTGAGGAAGCAAAAAACGTCTGCCAAGTTGGGTGGGCAGTATAGCTTCCTCACTCATTGTAACATGGACGTATAGAATCAGTTGGCGAAAAACAGGAGAGGAAATGGCCTTGGAGCTCACTCAGCTGTTCAGTGACCACTCAGGCACCTTCAGCATTCTCCATTGACCCTGCCTCTCAAATTTCAGCTTCCTGCGTTCAACAGGAGAGAAAATGGCCTTGGAGCTCACTCAGCTGATCCGAAGGTGCTGAAATTTATAGGGGACCGTCTAGGACCTAACCCGCACAATCCCTGAAAATTTCATCAAAATCGGACCACAGGTTAGTATAGTTTTGCCCGGGACAAGGATTGACCACAGACAGACCGACAGACCGACAGACCGACAGACAGACAGACACGGAACCAAAATTGTTCGGGAAGCTCTAAAACGCAAAAAGCAAGTGGAAATTTTGATTTTGGAGGACATTTTTTTTTTTCACTTCTTTCACGAATACAAAGCTTCCCTACCTTCGGTAGTGAGGAAGCAAAATGTTGGTGGGTACAAAACGCTGCAAATCATTGCTCAAAGGCTTCTTCACTCCTCAGATCACTGATCAGCTTAGTGAGCTCCGAAGCCATTTTCAATCCTTTTGAATGGAAGTGCTCTTCCAGGCGTCTCCAGCATTCGAGAAGATCTTCTTCACTCTTCAGATCACTGATCAGCTGAGTGAGCTCCAAAACCATTTTTACTCCTGTTGAATGGAAGTGCTCTCCCAGGCGTCTCCAGCATTCAAGGAGATCTTCTTCACTCTTCAGATCACTGATCAGCTGAGTGAGCTCCGAAGCCATTTTCAATCCTATTGAACGCAGGAAGCTGAAATTTGAGAGGGAAGGTCAAGGGAGAATACAGATGGTGGTAGGTACTATTGATGGAGAACCAGTGATCTATACAGAAGGGTGATCTATACAGAAAATAATAAGCCTTTGAGCAAGATTTGCAGCGTTTTTTTCCGAATGGCATACTTTCGTGTAGGAAGGATCCTAATGTTCAAAATAAGCCCAGGCCTGGGTCAGTCCATTTCGCTCCAACTACCACCGATGCGGGATTCGGTCTATCATTAACTTCCTCACTTTGTGTCACGAATTTCCTTCCCATATCAACAGTCTAGTGGAAACTTGTAAACCCAATGCATGTTCATGTCAGCGTGTTTTCAAGTCAGCTAGGCTGTTCAAAGAAGGTCGCACCATCATGACAACAAGAGGAGTAGGAGGCCGTCTCCCACTTCAAAAGGGCTTCTGCAGCAGGGTAATGAAAAAATTCGGGGTGATCGTTGGGTGACCATTAGAACTCTTCATGAAATGTCTTTGCCCATTTGTCGAAGCCTTATGGGTTGAATTGTTTCATAAAACTGGATTGTAGAAAGTTGTTTAAAAGGTAGGTACTCGGTGTAGTTTTGGCAACACGCGATTATCTTCAGCGACATAAAACGGAAGGGAAGTGTTCCTTGACTCAATAAACTGTGACTGAGGAAAAACTTGTGTATTTCACCATACCTCACAGGCAAAAAGGCAGACCCAATAATGGTGCCATACCCACTCCCCATCAGCAATAATTCGTCCTTTCCCAGAGCGAAGGCCATGGCATCTGTGTTAAGGACAAGAACGGGTGCTGTTTGCGGACTTCATGGCCAGAGGGACCACCATCAATCCTGATGCCAATTGTGAGACTCAAAAAAATTGATAAAACGTATCAAAGACTGGAAGGAAATGCTAACTTGTGGCCAGCCCCATTGAATTCTCCAGACTTAGATCCCTCCGAACGTCATCTATTCACAAAATTGAAGGAATTCCTGCAGAAAAAGTTTTTCCAAAGCTGAGGAAGTGTTGGAAACACTGCAGAAGCGGCTTCCAGAGGTGGAGCGGAGTACATGTACGATTAGTTTTAGGATTATTTAAAAACTGTTGATTGGGCTAAAGAAGTGTATTGAGCCAGATGGTGATTATGTAGAAAATCAAGCTCACATTTGGAGCTCACTCTGAAAATCTGATTGAAATATGTTTATGCATTTAATATTTTTAGCAGCAGTTGCAACCTTAATTTCCAGATATCTCTCGTACTTATTTATTGGGGATCAAACAAATTCATTGGAAAAGTCTTAGTTCCAACTGATTTGACTCGTTCTATCGACATTAACAATGTACAACGGCGTAAGTTGAAAAACGCTGCAAATTATTACACAATGGTTTATTATTTTTCTATATTGATCGTCTGCAAAGCCACCAACCATCCAATATGAAGAAAAACATCGATCGCATTTCGGTCAGCTAAAATTTGAACGGAGATTAGGTCTCTATTGCGATTCACACTCGTGTTTCTGATTTATCGTACGTAAAACTCTTAAATTCTCGTAGGGAGCGAACGGTTTGTCCTACAGGGCTCCGCGTGGTCTTAAAAAATTCTAAAAATTCAATACTATTTCGAATTGATGGAAAACAATACCTTCATTGTAACGTGACTCGGGAAATTATTAGTTCAGTGAGTTTAATGTTGTTGTGACGCCTAGAAACGAGAATAGAATGATGTGGATAAAAATAATAAAGTAATTTGAGTTGATATTTAGCTATGAATGCGTTCATTTTAATTGCTCTTGAATAATTTACGGTTCAAACCCTATTTGAACGTTACATTCATATCAAAATTTTTTGAGTAAGGCCGTTTTCAAAATTTCAAAATTCATTTTTCAACCCTTAGAATTGACTTACATCAACCAAAATTTTCGAAGCACAACTAGACCTCAAATGGAGCCTACTTACCAAATTTCATCAAAATTGGTCAATGCTAAGTGGGGAAAGTGCCGCGTACGGCATAGGGGAGACCGGGGCCAGTTGGCATAAGGGGTAGGTTGGCAAAGTGCCTTCTAAAAATCAGGTGGCAAGGGGAGGGGGCTGTGGTCTTCATCACGTGACCTTCCTAATGCCCTCCAGTTACCTACAAAGTGTCAAAGCTGTTGGATCCACGCACAGCGTCACATCACAAAAAAAGCAATTTTTACCCTGGTAAGTAGCAATTTTCCTCGCTACTTTATGTTTTCTGGTGCACTGTGTATTGCCAACTTGGTAAGTGTTAAAACTTTTGCGGATTCTACTTGATCCAATGAACAGATTCCACTTGTGAAACGTTCCCAAATCTTGTTTCTCTAACCAATGGCGGCCATGTTACTTTGGAAAGTTCTGTTGGGGCCGGTTGGCATATATTTTTTGGGGTCAGTTGGCATAAGCAATTTTTTATGGCCTTATGCCAACCCACCCCGTTCTGATTTGTGGGAAAATTCCAAATCTACAGCAACCTGCAACCAAATTGCCCTGCTGTGTAGGTATGTTTACCTAGCTTTTAATGACAGTACCTATTTTGTATCTTCCCAAAATGTATGAGTTCGTTGGTCAGCACAATTTCACCCGAGACAGCAATCCAAAGTTAAACATTTTTTGCCATGATGCATTGGTACCTACCTACCTAACTGGAACTTTATTATGTGTAGCAGACATGAGAAATCGGAAAAGGAAGACAGACAGGGGTACAGTTCCTCCACTCGTAATGGCAGCTGCAGTAAGTGCTCACTTGGAAGAGCGGCTGAATTTGGCTACAGTTCACAGTTTTGTCATTGATTTCATTAAATACTTTGTTCATCTAAGTACCTCTTTTATCATTCTATCGACCTTGCAACCTGAATTTTGGAAAACAACCTTTGGGTCCCATGGTGACAGTAAGGGGCTCGTTGGCACACCAATTACAAACAATTGGCGTGCAAACGTGCCCCTTACTGTCACCAAGGGACATATGCCAACTGACCCCAACAGGTATGCCAACTGACCCCATAGATGGGGTAGGTTGGCACAGCTTGACTTGCTGTCTTAGGTTCGATTTAGGGCTTTCTGCAGTGCATCTAAAGGATCGTTCTTGGTGGGATTTTGTAGCCAATAAGTTGTAGTAACACAGGCAATTTCAATTTTTGAAATAGAAAGAACATTAACGATGAGAAAAATAAAAAAATAAAAACTATGCCAACTGGCCCCGGTCTCCCCTACGGACGGCCAAATTTGTATTCGATTTTTGGATTCTACGTACCTTCAAACGTAAACCATCAAATTTTGAGGAGGTGTTAAATTTTTTTTTCTTGGTCGATTCCAAAGGTTCATTATTGAAAATAATAAACCAAAAACGAAATTTTTCAAGAGACGTAAAAAAGTCTAAATGACCTAAAAATATAAGTAGGTAGGTAGGTACTTTACGTCTCTTGAAAAATTTCGTTTTTTCAACTTACGCCGTTTTACATTGTTATTGTCGCTTATGCAATCTCTTATATATTAATCGCTTATACAATAATATTGTCGCTATGCAATCTCGTTGAGTATGTTATAAATCTGGTTTACTATTACGCTCACGAATAACTTATTTGGGAAATAAAATATTGATAAATAGGATAGAGTCGATATTTGGGTTTCAGGAGAAAGTTTCTTGTTTTTCTTTTAGCTGGCCGTGAAGGATGAAACTAAAGTCATAAAAGCCGTGGGAACCGTATCTACTAAGTGAGAGGCGCATTTAGAGAGGTATAAATCACATTACTTGAGCCAACACTCGAGACCTCTCCCATGTGACGCTTTGGATCTTCATGTTGACGGAACGCGATGGGTTTTGCTCTCGGAAAATTTCGGGTAGCCGAAGCCCAAGCAAATACAAACCACTTGCCATCGGCACACAGTTTTACGGTGTTGACAAAAGACGCTTCTATAATATTCACAAAACGGCCGGGCTAAAATCCCCTTCACCCTTGGACTCAAGTTGGTAAGCAAATATGGAATTGAAGTTGGGTGCTGGTCATGACATAAAAACATACATGTAGCGTTCAGAGCCTGAAACCAATCAAAACTAGTTTTTGCTCTGCAGAATTTTCCTGACTATTGTTCTCATTGGTTAAAATCAGCTTCTGAGGAGGGCATTTCCATATTCAGGGTGTCCCATCTATTATGGACCAAGCCTGCAATTTGCTTTTAAAATATCTTCCAAGACGGCAAATGATTAAATAATGGTTTATTTTTTTGTGTGGATCACCCGCTTGCAAAGAAAACGACTGTTCCATTATTACTACTTGTCTACCAACATGAATATTATCGCGCAAGATTCACAATCAACTTTATATTGACAGCAAAACAACCATAAAAGGGTTGTGACTTAGGTATTTTGTGCTCTGGTTACTCCTAAATTGGGTTGTTGATTTTTTAAATTCATTTGAGCCTTTCATTCTATGTAAGAGATAAGATTTTCATTGCCTGTTTAATCGAGTCGGTATTTTGAATTAGGGAATAGTTTGTATTGCGATGATTTTTAGTTCATTTTCAATTTCATGATGTTTTTCTACTTTCAAGAAACTGAAATTGGCTGATCAAACTAAACCGAAGGCCAAGTCGACATAATATTCATTTAAGCTATTGAATCCTTTAATCAATCAAAATTTTTTGTAATTTTTCAATTGATAACGTAGAGACACATTGACTATACTCTGATTTTGGTGTATTATTTTCAATGAACCTTTGGAATCGACCAAGAGAAAAACGTTTAACCCCCCCCCCCCTCTCAAAATTTGTTGGTTTACGTTTCAAGGTACGTAGAATCCAAAAATTTAAAGGCTCCATTTGGGGTTTAGTTCTGCCCCAAAGGTTTTGGTTGATGTAGGTCACTTCTAAGGGTTGAAAAATAAGGGTTAAAATTTTGAAAAAGCCCTAACTCAAAAAATTTTCATAAAGGAAAAAGTATTGTTTTTCCACAAATTTAAGATAGGATTGAATTTTAAAATTTTCAGTTACCAATCGGAGCCCTGTAGGACAAACTGTTCGCTCCCTCCACGAACTTTGGGGTTGGACTTATGAATCGCAAAAGAGGCCTAATTTCCGTTCAAATTTTAGCTGACCGAAATTCGATCGATGTTTTTCCTCATGTTGGTTGGTGGTAACAATGGCAAAGCCGTGTTCGTTGCAGACGAGTGATTTATGTAGAAGAATAATAAACCTTTGTGTGATAATTTGCAGCGTTTTCCTTAGAATGCGTGTGTCGATAAAATTATGGTGCATATTACAATGGACCTTTTGTAATTCCTATCCGAAATAAATTTATTCAAGTTATAATTTTAAGTTAGTTATTTTTTGAAGTTATTTGAGCCCCCAAAACCAGAAAACCTGTAAAAAAAATTCAAAAAATATGTTTACTTTAAGCTCAGGACTGAAGAGAATAAACGGTTAGGGTTAGGATTTTTAAAAAATTGGTGCCGAAGCTGAAGAATTTTGTTGAGTTAGATGATGATTATGTAGAAAAGTAAGCAACTATTTGGAGTATTTGATTGAAATGTGTTTATGCATTTCATATTTTCGGCTGCAGTTGCAACCGTAGATTCAATACCAAATTTATTTTGACAGCAAAACATCGTTATCCGAGAGTTGTGGGTTCTCTGTTGCTGGGTAAGCACAACTGAGTGATAGGAAACTCTAATCGAAGATAGACGAAAGTGGAAGAGAACGGAGATTTGATCTATTTTCGTCAGTCTACATTTGTTTTGCGATTCACACTCGTGTTTCATCTTTGTCATTCGTTCCAACTTCAAGTCTTTTCGGGGAGTGAACGGTTGATCCAACACACTTGTGGGTGGTCTCATTCAATTAAGAAAATCCAATAATATTTTCAATTGATGAAAAAACAATACTTTTATTTCAAACGTTTTTCTTCTCGGGTGTTTTGAACATTTCAATCCTTATTTTTCGGGGCACAACATGCACGACGTGCGAAAATGTCACCTTTGGGTTTTTGTAACATTTTAACCTTTTTGACACTTTCATGAAAATGTCCCAATGTGTTGCAGACTCGTATGCAAGCATTTGATTTCTTAGCAATTCTTTAAATTGATTAATAATCGTTCTTTGTAGTAAGTTTAGAGCTGCCACAGTTAGAAAATTCACCCGATTAGGTTTTAATTTTGATCGACCGTGAAAACGATATCAGTTTCTGGATCTTTCGGGATTTCTAGGTCGACGCGTAGGTCGATCCTCCAGAAAGCCCTGCCCTCGAGTGATCTCACCGCGAAATTGCTCGGCGCGGGCGCAGAGGTTGAAAATTCGATCGGAAATTAGGCCGAACCTAGAACAACTGGAGGGCTTCATTAATAGTTTAATAGAAACAGCGAGGGAATCGAGGAAAAAACTGACGTAACTGCTCGTCATAGGAATACAATCATTGGAGGTGTTTTCACGATCAGCATTGTGACTCATCGAAGTCGACTGAGGAAGACGAATAAGGACTGATTCTCCATTAAAATGTCTTTCGCAAGTCTCTAATGAGGAATTGCTATATTTCAAAAGCTATTTTGAGAGTGGAATATACTCTTGGTTCACACTAGCTGGGACGCCTTGAATATTAGAATTATTTATAGAAGGGTCCCAGGATCTCTACCCTTGATTGATCTTATGGTCATAAGCTCTAAAAGGTGAGCCAGAACGTTCATGAACTTTGGGAAGTTTTCTTGCTTTTGCAGGAATTTTATTGCTGAACTAACTTATACTGTGATTTTTGTCTCATTAAATTATCTTTAAAACCTGTGATCAAAACTACCAACCACTGATTCTCAAACTTGCGCAACATAATGAGCCATGAACCTGCTTTACGGCTCACAAGACAAAGTTGTTGACGTGATTCTCGTCGTAAAACAACTCGCGTTTCTGATTTATTATTTTCTCCCAATCCTGAAAGCTATGTGTTCCGAGTTTAGTTTCTAAACCCGTCACCACGTGGCATCTTGAAACGATCACTTTTTGATTTCACATTTTTTCCCGCGGATTTGAAATCTGTAAGCGTCATTCTGAA
This sequence comes from Apolygus lucorum, assembly GCA_009739505.2. Lineage (NCBI taxonomy): Eukaryota > Metazoa > Arthropoda > Insecta > Hemiptera > Miridae > Apolygus > Apolygus lucorum. Next base: position 30,320,768 of record CM019178.2, on the reverse strand, counting down.
GGTTTTGATTGTTCATTTGTGGTTAACTAAGTTTGATAATTCTTTCATAAATTTTGAGTTGGTAACAACAAAAATTCGAATAAAAACGGTTAAGTTTAAATTTCGGAAAACAGGCCATTAGGAAATTGGAGGAAGGCATGACAGTAATAATTTTTGATAATCAGAATTTTCAATTTATTTAATTACAGCCACATCAGCATTAGTAAAACCGCGTGAAAACTATCACTAGCACTATGCTTCCTCGTATCCATAACCCGATTCCATTGACGATCCGATGCATAGCAGATAATATCAAAACATCAATCTTGCACTAGCCTCATGGGGGACCGTCTACAGTTGTAGGATAGTAGCTACTATGCATCGGATGATTCATACAACCGGTTCATGGGTACGAGGAAGCTATGTGCCGCACCCACTTGGAAAACGTTTTTTTCTCCATTTTTCGTCACCCAAGAATGCGCCTTCTTCGTTTACCGTCTAGGGACCAGTGGTTGGTGGGGTGACGGGGGTGTTTGGATTCTCTTGGTCTAGCCAACATGGACAATAATATTGTCCATCCATATTATGTGGCTCCTAGTTATCCACATATCCACATATTATGAGGCTGCTAGTTTCTGATAAATTTCACAATAATTACTCATGATCGTTTATGTGATTTCATTTGTTTCTAGAAATACAATCTTAAATTTTTGAAAAATATCTTTAAATTTGAGTAATTAGGTCATTTATTAATCACCCTCGTTAGGCGAACGGTTTGCTCCACAGAGTGATGAAAAAAAATTGTCAAAAATCGTCGCGTAATATTAAAATTAATGAAAAGACGCTGCAAATTATTTCACTGTAGGTTAATTATTTTTCTGTACAGATCACTTTTCTGCGAAGAACACCACTTTGCCATTGCCACTACCTACCAACCATAGGTATGAAACAGTATTATTTTAGGAGATCTGAAGAATCTGATTAATTATGAGTATAATTTAATCGTTGCTGTATTCTACCCCTAGCGAATTATACGTTTCGGTAAAATATCTATTCCTTGGTGGAGATCAACTAGGGATGTTGAATGAAAGATACAAATTGAATTAGGAAAGATAAAAAGATATATTATCCAGTAATCAATGAGGCTTGTATTTATATATAAGGGGGGGGGGGGGAAGTATCAATAGAGTTTACCTATTAGACCTTCGGATTTGAACCACGAGGGTAAGGGAAATGATCTTGTATGAAAGTAGGTACTTACAGATCGATGTCTGTAATGAGAATGGGGAGCAATCCCTGAGTTGTGATTTGAGGGAACAAAGGAACTGTTCCATCAAATCACCAATCAGGTGTCAGACCAACTGTTGCTTTGCCACAGTTACTACCTACCTACTTCACAATCATTTGGAAGAAATAAACGCTCCACACTCAATAAGAAGAAATAGTGAGTTGGGGAAATTTGATTACTGGTTTCTAATGACGCAAAAATGAGTACAGCTCAAAGAAACGAACAGCAATCGGCCAAACGAATTTTGGCCAACTGAATTTCAACGGAAATTTGGCCTCTTTCGGTATTCACAACCGTGATTCTGATTTATCGTTAGTCCGACCCTCAAGTTCTCGTAGGGAGCGAACGGTTTATCCTACAGAGCTCTTGGTGGTCTCATTCGATTCTAAAAATTAAATACTATTTCCAATCGGTGAAAAGGCACTTTTGGAAATTACGACCCTATTTTTCACCCTTTAGAAGTGACTGACATCAACCAAAAGCTTTGCGGCACAACTAGACCCTAAATGGTGCCCATATACAAAATTTCATCAAAATTGATCTTTGATGAAACTTTGAAACTAAAAAAAGTGCGGACTGACGGATTTTTTTAAAATCCGATTTTCGGATTTTAATTAGGTTGTTTGAAACGTAAACCATCAAATTTTGAGAGGAGGGTAAAATGTTTTTATTGCTTGATTCCAATGGCGCATTATTGAAAATAATAAACCATAACAACGCTTGTAAATCGGAAGTTTTTACGCTAGGACGTCTTTGAAACGTTTTCCTCCGTGTCGAGAAGGTATGAGTCAACTTAGATCTAAGGTAAATTTGACCAAGAGCTCTGGAAATATTTTCAATCCCAATCGTGAGGTTATCAATATACTTCCAAATTTCAACGTGGATTCATTTCATGTTTGTATTTGTATGTTTGTCGACTAACCTTAGGAATCGACCAAAATTCTCACACGGACTCGTTTTTGGACATATGAATTTAAGATCGAAACGGATCTGTTTGTCTTTATAGGGATCGAACGTTTGGTACTACTGAGCTCTGAGTGTTCTCAAACGTATGATACTAATACTATTTTGAATTGATCAAAAAACGGTTTTTTGAGGGGGTTGAACATTTCAACCTCTAATTTTCACCCCACATCCAATTTTCGTACCATGACTGGTTCAACTTTGAAATAGCGTGATTCAGCCACTAGAGCGAACTATTTAGCATTCCACGGTGGACAATTTGCTGATTCTTCCCCAGATTCACATAAATTTCACAGTTGATCACTGCTTCCTCATAGTCCTACATCGAGAATGGGCGTTGGAATTCAAAACAACACTCCGACCCAATAACTTCCTCGGCGGTCGCAATTCGTCTGATACCCTCCCGTTGAAAATGTTCTCATCCAAAAGTCCGATGGGTCGCTCTGTCTAATTCCTCTCCTTTTTATTGGAGGATGGAATCCACCGGCTTCAGTATTACATTCCTACCTTCCAAGCTCACGAACCCCAATTTCCGTTCGCAGATTATGAGGGTAGGTACTCTTGATGTTTGGTGAAATTATTCTGGTCTCTTCGAGATCAGCATACAAATTGAATATTTCACAGCTAGAAGTTAAGCCACTGAGTTTTTCACGCTACTGAGAATGATCGTATTGGTCCATTAAGCTATACATATACAGTACTATTTGGAACGAAAAAGTAGGAATTTGCCTTGTTATTTATACTTTTCCTAAGCAGTTATTGTTACTTGTAGGATTATGTTGATAAGTATTTTAAGATTGTAACAATCGCCTAAGCTCTCAGAAATGCTGTCTCCAGAGTATGAAAATTATGCGAAAGAAATTGCTTCGTTATCAATAAGTAGTTTGAAATGTTTTCCCATCACTACAAATTTTTATTTCTTTACGCTGAATCTACTCCCAAGAATCGTTTAGCCTCCAGTTTACTAGTTCATGTTGCTAACGTCCAAGCCTATAACGACAGTTTAAAACAAGGGGATCGAGATGGTGGTTTGAAAAGATTTTTACTGCAGAATCACGTGGCAAAGTTTTCTCTCTTGCTGGGTGATATCATCACTTAGTTTCATAAAAAGTTTTCTTAAGGAACTTTTTTTATTATTTCTTGAGATAAGTTGAGATAGAGTTGATTATTCCTATCTGAATGTTGTTCACTATCAACAAGGTATCATTTTGTATAAATACCTAATTTTATTGGACTTCATGCAACTGCTCGCGTTTGTTGTTCTTCTTCTAGTGCAGTTTTATTCAACATCACATCTCTTCTTGGTTTTAGGTGTTTCTAACAACTGGAGTTAATAGTTACCTAATTACGAGGCCAGTTCACTAAGCAATATACCTAATAAACGAAAGTATGTCGTTGCGTAATCCTACCGTTGATTACGAATTGTGAAACATCTGCCTTGTTTTATTGCCTTTAGTAGGAGTCGAGTTGAAATCAAATTACACCACCGAATCAATATACATTTTTGAATGCCTACCTTAAAAAAATAAAAAAAAGTACGATGTCGTTAATTTGTCCAAAATTAGTCATTTTCCATTCCTTAACACTTGGTGTTGTTAGTCTCTGGTGTTGGAAGAGACTCCAATTCGGTCATCAGGCGTTCCTTGACGTCACAGTGCCTCAGCTCGTTTTGTAGTTTTCACCAGGAGCTAGCTCAATTTCAAATTGAAAATTGTTTCAGGGAAGTTTCTCAAGGCACTGAATCAGTTTTTGAGGTCACAAATCGAGGCGGGGCAGGAAAACTGGTATTTCTAAACGCGCTGCAAGTTATTACTAAATGGTTGATTATTTTACTGTACAGATCCCCTGTCTTCTTAGGAGGTGGCTTTTCCAATAATACTACCTGCTAGCAATAACATCGCGAGACCAGGGAGTTTCTTAATCAAGAAATTTTAGGAAGTACAACTGAGTACATTTCAAAACTCCATTCAAAGGAACGAACACATTTGATCATGTGAAATGTCAACGGGTATTAGGGCCTGCTGATTAGACGGGAGCTGAGATTGTTATTCGAAAATTCAAATTCAGCAGTTCCAAAGAGCCTCCCTGTGGAAAAGTTGGGGCCACCAGGAGCAAATTTAGCTCACCCAGCTGATTAGACGGGATCTGAGGTCGTCATTTCGAAAGAGACTCCCAGTATAACTCTAACTTCATGGGGGCCACCAGGTTTAGCATAAATTTCCAATATATTCACTATAATAGCAATAGGTAATAACATTTTTCCTCGTGTTTTGTAACAATTTTTGAAAATAAACATGCAATTTGTTTTTATACTATACTGAATTAGTACTTTACCTTGTACCTTGTAGCCTCCAGCCTTGCATCAATGTTGCCCTGACAAAACTGCCTGAGTGGACCCTGTCAAATGAGATGGCAGTAAACGTCCAAAAAACGGAGTTCCAACTCTTCAGCATTTCCACCAAATGCCATCCAGTCTCCCTGACTTATAACGAGCAGCTTGTTCCACAGACAGAATGAGCAACATACCTCGGAGTGCAGCTTGATTGTAGGCTCAGTTGGTCATTTCACATCAAAGCTCTGCGTGAAAGAGGTATCAAGAGGCAGGCTTACTCAAGAGATTGACTGGGACCAAATGGGGTGCCTCAAACGATTTACTTTCCCTGGAATACAAGAGCGATGTAAGACCTACCATGGAATACGCAGCTGAGCTTACCATCACAGCTCCTGCCACTCATCTACAGGTATTGGAGAAGGCCCAGAATTAGGCACTTAGAGTGATTACAGAAGGCACTCAATCTACCCCAATCGCAGCAATGCAGCTGCAATCGAATATTGAACCTCTTCAGCAACGTTGAGAAGTAAGAGCGCTCATGCTGAAAGAGAGACTGCAGAGGACTGGGATTCGGCACTGAAAGGAGTATAGACCTACCACGCAAAGGCTGAAAACTCAGAAGACGTATGAGGACATAGTCATAGAAATAAAGGAGTGCAATGGACTCTCTGACTCTGTGCAGAACTCTGAGCCCTTCCCCTCGCCAGAAGCACTGTCACCAAGGAATTCTGTGCCTGCATACACAGACCCACGTCCAAGCCCACGTCCAAGTGCAACACACCACAAAAGCTGAAAGCACTGGCACTGGAAACAATGCACTCCAGATTTCCTGGGCCAGAATGGTTCCGTATTTTTACAGATGGATCTGCTTGCGGAGCGAGGACAAACGGAGGAGCAGGTGTGTCATAAACACTAACCTCTAGTTTTAATGGAGAAATACGTGCAGCCCTCTTGGCTATTGAAATGATCCCATCACTAAAAAAGCGCAAGGTTGTCCTCCTCATTGACTCTCAAGCAGCCATACTAATGGGACACAGTGATTCTCTGTCAAGGGACGTCCTCGAAGTTAGGCGCTTGCTAGAGGAAGTCACTGCACAGGGAATTACTGTTACCCTCCAATGGATACCATCCCACTGCGGCGTTCAAGGTAATGAACGGGCAGATGAGCTTGCAAAGGAGGGATCTCAGATGCGTATGCCACCGTTTCCAATAACCATCTACACTGCCAAGTCCATTATATGAAATAAAATCCAAGAAAGAACACTGGATCATCAAGCAGCAGCAGCGGTAGGAAAGAGGTGGGCTGGCCTAGTAGATTCACTCAACTGCATCCCCCAGACACTCAGCAGGAGTGACTCTGTGGCCAACTTTAGAGCACTCACAGTCATGATTACCTGGGCGCTCATCTACACCGTATTGGTGTCAGGACCACTCCCAACTGTGACCTGTGTCTCTTCCACACCGATGAACGCTGGCCATATTACGACCTGTCCTCTCTTGGAGGACGTGAGAAGATCTTTTAATTCTGATGACACCACATGGTCGAAAACAGCAAAACTTTATTGGGATGCAAGGGGTCAAATGGCTTTAGTGCCCTGACCCTAGCGTAGGGGAAAAAAACTTTACCTTGTACAATACGTTCTGTACCGGTTCCATAAATACTGTAAGTATACTCTAATCGAGCGAAATTCAGTAACACCTGAGGCCAGCATGGGAATCCTGAGCACGCTGGACATGGAAGTTATTTGAGACAAACTCAATCTGGCTTTCATACTCGAAGCTCAAAAATAAAGTCATGTACATTCCAACTAAGAAGGTTATTTAACCTCAAGACCCACCACGAGGAGGATATCAGAAGCTATGAAGATACCAGAGGACCCAGACTCACTTTAGTAGGTCCTCGTACGACGGAATTCTTGTTATTTATCTTATAGCAGATACTATTTATTACGTTGGATTTCTACAGGCAACCATGATGGTGGTGACTCGGTTGAAACAGTGAGTTGAACAGGGAGTTCATCAGTATTTTCGGTAGTTGAGCAACTAAGAATTTGCATAGAAGTTGTAAACATCCGGGGTCAGGGAAACGATTAATTTCGAAACTGGGTCACTGTGCCGAAGTGGCTAATGAAACGCGCGGGTGGAATGGGCTTCTCCAGATAAATTAGGAAATAAAACTCCGCCGATCGAGGATTGATCTTGTTTATTTGGATTGATGAGGACAAATAGGTTTCGTAAGCGGAGAGAAACGAAATCGACGGCCCCACGAGTCTCTTTCCGACTACAACGAATTTTTGACCATCAGCAGACAATCATTTTCTTACAGGTAGTATAATTATTGTATGATTTTGATATGATCAGAGTTTAACTTTCTCAAAACAGCATATGTCAAATTTTCTGGATAAATTATAATAATAGTTTATCTCTCCCTCCCTCTGACAAATTTTTGGAGATAATCCTCGCACTCGCATTGAGATTTACATGTCAATAATGTATTCTTATCCCAATGAGGAAAGTTGGGGACTATTCCACTTAAGGAACCTTTCGTGTAGCGCCTCCGTCAAAGAAGTGACAGTTTCATATCTGTAAAATTTTTGAATTAGGAATTACCAATAAAATTCTATTTGATGAAACTAAAAAAATTGAATTGGACCAGCTGCAATTTAAACGGAGATCAGGCCTAATTCCGTGATCATTCATTCATCGATTCACGCTTAACCCTTAATTTCCCCTCTAGTTCAAAAACTTGTTTTTCTAATATTTTTGAAATTTTTTGTGTATTTTAACAAACCAAATGGCATAGAATGGCTTGGATCGGGCTGTTAGTGATTTTTCTTGATTCTTAATTTTTCTGAAAAACAGGATGGTATCTTTTTGGACACATTCTTCAGAAGTGTGGAAGTTCAGATCCTGGGAACGTGCAAAGAATGAAATCGTGATAAAATTAACAAGAACTACCTATTATATAATTTTGGAAGTTTACAGTAGAGTAAATACCTGGTTTATCCCCCCCCCCTCCTACGCCATTAGTCCTCGCCATTAGCCTCTTGCAGCCCAATATAGTCTGGATATCTTCGACCATCTAGTGTCGTCAGGGGGAAAACTTGATCTTATGTCCCCGAGTTGAAGGTTTATGATAATAGGTTCTATCCAATGTTGGCTGGACGCAACCAGCGGTTCATTATTCTAAAAACAAATAAATTTACCGAATAACGCAAATAAAATTGTGAGCCAAACTAGACTCCCCCTCTCCTGGAGTACGTTAACCATCTTTCGTCCGCGGGGAACCTCAGTTTCCTTATTGATGCAGAGGGCTCAACATCCTGAGGTTTATAATAATACACCATCCGAACCTTCCTCCCCTAAGGCATCCCAAAAGAGACCTTCTTTTGCTATTCTTTATACTTCCATACAACTCTTTTCTTCAACATCTTGAGTTGATTTTCTGTAAGATTCAAAAGAAATTTGACAGAACAGTCAAATTATTGAAAACTGACAAACAGTCAGTTATTTATACCTCATAAGGTATTATAAGGTATTCGAACAAATTCTTGAAACTAACGTATGCTGTCCTCCAGTTCACGGTGCAGGTGGGTCTGTCTGATCGTATCACAATGTTATCTCAGGAATCTATGCCCCCCCCCCCCTCACAACCAATAGTTAGATCAAGGCAGCCAACAAATCGCTTTGGTTTAGAAGATGTTGAAAAGTGTTAAAGAATACTTGAAAATCAGACTTCCAAGAAGATACCTTAGGACAAGAAGTGTTAATAAATATAAGCCGCCGCAAAGTTAAACACATTTTCTTTGCCGAAAACCTGTTCGATATTCACGGCAGAATTGTATGCCATGTATTCCATCCTTCACCTGATTGTTCCACTAGAGAGAAAAACTTGTGATTTGCACGGATTCCTTGAGGTCTTCGTTGGCAATAAAGAACCGCACAGATATCCAGATCCACTCATATTTCAAATTCTCTTAAGGATCAAATGCCATCTTGAAATCAGTATTACAATAATTTTTATGAGGGTTTCAAGTCACTATGGCATCATCGGAAATGAAATTGCTGAAGAGTGCGAGAGAGACTGTTTGACTATTTATTCACCTGCACAGAAATTAGGGCCATAAGGCCCTCTCTACCACTCTGGCAGGAAACATAATTATGTAAGTAAATACAGAAAGAAATTGTCAGACTTCATAATATTGCGCTCAGAGTTCCCTACACTTAAAGTTCATTTAAAGTGTCTACTCAATCCTAAAACAACTCATATTTAAATTTATATTATACTCATATTTAACACATGCAACTCGTATTTAAATTTACAATCATAAAGAAAGAAAGAGAAAGAGAGAGAGAGAGAGAGAAAGTTTTATTTGCCGTCACACGATACTGTATAACAATGGTCATGAAATTTTATACTAAATGATAAAAATTATATAATTAACAAAGCGAACTGGATTTAAAAAAAACGAGTAAAATGCAACTCTCCACGTCTGATGGTATCAGACTTTGTAAAGTAATTGTTTTTATGGGAAGTGGACGATTAGTCCTACAGAGCTCTAGTTGGTCTCATTCGCTTCTAAAAATGCAATACTATTTTGCAGTAATGAAAAAACAATACCTTTACATCAAAAGTTTTGAGCTAGGGCGTTTTGAAAACTTCAACCTCTTGTTTTCACTTCTTAGGAGTGATCGAAAATTACCAAGAGCTTTGGGGCACAATTAGACCTCAAATAGAGCCTTCATACTTTGTATCGAAAACCTTCAAAATTAGAGTGTGGTTATATATTTTTTCTTGCTCACTTCCAAAGGTTTATTATTGAAAGAAGTAACCACAATTTGATTTTGGAAAAAGCAACATTAAATCAAGTTCTGAAACGGTCGACGAAACCAAATTTCACAAGTCTGAAAGGGAAAATCGAAAGAGGAAGCGACGGTTGAGCGGTTGATTCATGAGGAAGTTGGAACAGAGGAGGAGAGAGCTATCTGAGAGAAGCTGTCGGAAGGAGAAGCAAAGCTGATTGGGCACCAGGGGTGGTTTGGGGGAAAAGGGTTGGACTTAAACCCAAAAGGGAATCAAGCTCCAAGGAGGCCTATCTGGGAGCAATCAGTAGAGGAACGTGGCGCGCATGAAACACAACACCCGTCTGAGCCCTCCCTCGCCTACCCCAACCCTGTACATCAACTCAACCCCCTTTTCTTACACTTATTAAGAGTACATGGATCCGGGTCTTTCCCCTCGTTTGGATCACTTGATACTGTAACAAAAGTCACAAATTGGCTAACCACTCTCTATATTTGGTCTCTTTTTAAACCCAATTTTCTCATTTAATCCAATTTGAGCAAAACATTTTGCAATTGAGCATGAAAACATATTAAACATTCAACTTCCCTATAAAATTCTCTGCTACGCGGTATTTATCATACTTATCTACATAATCAAATAAGTAAATATAAAAAAATATAAAATTTTGCAGGAAAAAACCTAGTGTGTATTTTGGTTTTGAAGCCTAACGCTATTAACAGTAATATTTATTCGAGGAGTGGGAATCGGAGTTATGTAATGAACAAAATTAATGGAAAAAATCCACTGATTTTTCAAATTTTTTTCAATAGGTAGTCTGCAATTGGAAGAATAATTGGAAACAACTTGTACCCTTAGTTGTTCTTCCCTGAATAGAATCCTCAAGAGTTAAAAAAAAAAAAAAAAAAAACTGCAAATTAGAACACAAAGGTTTTTTTATAGATCACTCACCTACATCGTTGCTTTTGTCACTACCTATCAACCATATTCTCACTTCACAATGAAGTTTAATTTGAAGAAATGAAAAGTTGTGGGTGGGTTCGTTAGGAAATTTGATTGCTAAGGACACAAAAACTGAGTACAACTCGAAGAAACGAACAGCGATCGCAATGTCGTCAGCTAAAATTAGAGTCCAACCCTTTCAAGTTCTCATCGGGAACGTAAAGTTGGTCTTGAAGAGCTCTGGGTGGTTTCATTCGATTCTAAAAATGCAATACTATTCTAAATTGATAAAGAAACAATACCTTTATATCGCAATTTTTTGAGTTAGGGCTTTTTGAAAATCGCAGCTTTTATTTTTCAGCCCTTAGAAGTGGTCGACATCAACCAAAAGCATCAGGGCCCCAATACCAAATTTCATCAAATCGGTCCTAAGGTAATCTATCGGTAACTAAGTAAAGTGCCACATACGGCGGACTGCAGACTGACGGAAAAATTTTTATTCGATTTTTGGATTCTACGTACCTTGAAAGTTAACCAACAATTTTTTTTGTGGGGAGGGGGTCAAAATTGTTTCTCTTGGTCAATTTCAAAGGTTTATTATTTAAAATAATAAACCAAAAACGAAAAAGATCGCATTTGATTAGCTAAACTTTGGTTCACTTGTGGGCGTCGGTGGTCTGGTGGACGGTGTACCGGACTGCGGTGATAAGATGAGAACCGTCTAGCGGGGACGCGCGTTCGAGTCTGGTCATCGCGGAAAGTTTTCTGTCTGTTAGACGATCGGCAATCTCTCGTTCCAACCCAGGGAGGTGATGTTTGGGAAGCCATGAGCGAAATCATCAGAACAAATTCTGATCTCCCCTTAGGGAGACAGCTGATGACGTCCGCGACGCCAAGAATGGCAGTCGGACGAAAATTCAACCTGAAATGGTTGCTTACTTTACTTTACTTTACTTTACTTTGGTTCACTTCCGACAGTCAACGTTCATGTGGGATTCATACTCGTGTTTCTGACTCATTGTTCGTCCAATGCAGAGAGTCTGAGACAAGTTAACCAACCTTGCGACAGAACTGCATCTAGACCCTTCTAAGGACCAGAGGTAATATCTTCCAATAGTCTAATGTGTTTTTCAGACACATAAAATACAATAAAAGTGCATTCGACGAAAGAACACTATCTTAATTAGATAGTTATTATCCTCATCAAGCAAACTGTTGGCTCTACGGAGCTCTAAGTGGTATCATTCGATTCTAAAAATTAGCGAAAATGTCCATCTGAAAGGCCCTCTAAAAATGTCAACCCTCACTTTTTGCCCTTTTTTCTTTTTACTTTTTTACCCTTTGGACTTGACCGACAATGAAATCGTTGGGATAATAATGGACCTCGAGTATAGCAGATATACCAAATTTTACCAAAATTGGTCCACAGGAACTCGGCAAAGTGCCACGGAAGGCAGGCAGCAGGAAAATTTTCCATTCGATTTTCGGATTCTACGTACCTTCGAACGTGAACGATAAAATTTTGAGGGGGGTTCACTTTTCATTTTTGCTAGATTCCAAAGATTCATTATTAAAACTAATAACCAAAAATCCAGTACAAAATAAAATTTTCGTATAAATTAAATTACTGAAGTTTCAAATTTTAAAGATATGTATACTTTTTTTGAGCTTACAAAAAGGGCAGTAAATTATAATAATGAACAATTTGTTTTGTAATAATGGAATGCGTGTAATCATACAAAAATGATACGTATTAATAAAATATACGAAGGATTTTTGTTGATGCCCCAAGATTATCGAGGTGTTGTTGATACTATCGAAGAAACGATAGTTTTCCGACGTTTTGTTCCTTTATTCGTACATTTTCAGGGAAACAAACTACAAACCTAATACAAAAAAAAAGGAAAAAAACAACTTAACCAAGACGTTCAATAACTCAGTAGATTAATAACAGAATTCAGGTTGGTCGGACATTAGTAGATTCTTAGTAAGGAAAGTATTGCGGGACGTGCGTCTATTCTCCATCATTATGGTTTCTATGGTGCTAAGAGGAGGATGATTCCTCCACTCGTCTGAGTTGCAAAAAAGAATTGATCTGCAGAAGGTAGGTTGTTAGTGGTTAACTTTTCCAAAACTTTCGAAACACTAAAGTCGAAGTCCACGGATTCAATTTGGATCCGTTCTCTTCTCTCCGACAAAGTTTTCTCTACTGTTCCTTTTTTCCCCTTTCTGTACGGACGTTTTATTAGCTTCTTCGCCTTTCCATCGGCTTTCTGTTGGCTTCAACCTCTATTGGTCTTTTTAATTCTGGAGGGTATTACCATCTTAATAAGCCTGAAATCTTCGGAGTTTCCCTTTGCAAAGCCTTTTTTTCGCTGTAGCAAGAGGCTCAAGACAACAGGAAAAGCTAAGTCTGATGGAGAGGAATCGATTTTTCAGGCCTTCGAGCACGAGCTTTCGACATTCTCAAGACGTTAAAATTCGCCTCCAGAGAAATTCTTTCTGGTGTGTGCTTCTATTCATTCCTAATGATTCATAGAAGTTCGATGGTCAGCCATTATAAAAACCCTGGGGAAAATTAGCGCAAAGTAGATCTGGCGGATTAAGAAAAGATTCCTTAGTCACTTAACTCGTTCACAATACGTTATATTCAAATTTAGGTACTTTATAATTTAAGCGAAATTATAAATATTATATATATTTATGATTTAAGCGAGCTTTTTTTTATAATTTTAGCGAAGCTACTATTTTTGGTGATTAAAACATCACTTACTCATCATTGTCCCCTCCAAAGATATTCGAAATCTAATAATGGCGAATTTTTCGATTATGTTCCATAAACTTGGATGAAGACGTTCAATTAGTGGGATATTATGTTATTCTATGGCTATTATTATATTAGAATGGATATTATAATTAGCGGGATATTATTCAATAACTATTATTCTTTCAAGTAGCGGGGTATTATATTATTGAGGTTGTTTGATCTAAACAATTTTCTTTCTTTTCCTAAACGGTATTCATTGTCTTTCAACAACACCTCCAAAACATGATTACACGTAATTTGAGCGTTATTTGTGTCGGTATAATGTTTGTTTAGACACAGTTATTTTTGCAGTGCATTCGTCCATTGATGAGCCAATTCTGACAGAAGTGATATATTTGCAGCACTATCAAAAACCTATGAACTAAGTAGCAGGTAAGATGCTCAAGAAGAACTCCGTAGTAACGAAGTTCCAAAATGTAAGCTATGTTGGTTATGATTACCTACTTGGTATGATTTCTTTAAGGTTTTGACCGATTTTGAATTTGAGTCCTATCTCCACCCCAACCCTCCAATAACTTTGGGAACTTACCTTCCGACTGATCAATCTAATTTTTTCTTTCGGACAGATAAGTGAGTAGTGTCACTGCCCGCCTGGGATGAGGCCAAATAGCCTGTATACACCGCTCGCCCTAAATAAGCGAGTCATTCCAGATTTTTGCCTCTCGTGAGGAGCACCGCTGCAACACTCTGGTTCCGCGGGTATATAAAAGGCAATGGGGTGATTAGGCTTGAAACATAGCCCGGTTATTGGAGGCTGGGAAAGTGATCCTGGTGATAAAAAGGATTATCTTTCCTATGGCCTTAATCAAATCTTCTCAGAGAGGAGTCAAGAACCCCATAGCTCAAGAGAGGATTGTTCTCATTTTTCTGGGTACTGAGGGACGAACAACATCTGTATGAATTTTATCAACTAGTTTTTTAATGTACACTTGCGAGGTTCATTTTGAGGTTTTGATTTTCCATTCAATTTGTATACACCACAATAATTTTTATAGACCTACCTATTTGGTAAGCATACTTGACTGTTTCGTCCCAAGATGTAGTTGAGACAGTAACAATGGAAGCCACTCATCCATTTTTTCCCTCTCCGATAAAATGTTGTTTCTCCGTGGGGGGCCAAACCTAGTCCTCGGAGTCGAAGGGTTTTAGGATTGTAATGCTTAACACCAATCGGTCATAAGAGGAGGCTAATTTACGAGTTATGTTATGTAAGGCTGAAATAGTCTCTTTCAGCGTATGTCTGTACATCATGAGATGGTTCGATTTGAAGCTTTCTGACTTAAAAGGGACAGTGAACCTAAGAGTTTAGATTTCCAGTTTTTTCAGGTTGAGGAATTAAAACACTGGAAATAATAAGGTTTATATTTTTCTATATAGATCACTCGTCTGCAAAGAACACGGCTTGGCCATTGTTACCACCAACCAACATGAAGAACAACATCGATCGCATTTGGGATAAAATTTGAACGGAGATTAGGCCTCTTTTGCGATTCACACTCGTGTTTATGATTCATAGTAAGTCCAACCATTAACTTCTCGAAGGGAGTGCCGGGCACCCGAGATTTGAACTCACGATTTTCCGCAAGGATCGGTTCGTGTCTCGGATAAAGGAACGCTTCGGCGAACGAGCTCGGCTTTCCTCAGTTAGCATTGACCGATTTTGATGAACTTTGGAAATTTGGTGATTTGGAATCAAATTTTTATCTTCTATTAATGGTTTGATTGGTATGTAGGCTCCATTTGGGATCTAGTTGTGACCCGAAGCATTTGGTTGATGAAGGTCACTTCTAAGGGTTGAAAAATAAGGTTTGTAATTTTGAAAACGCCCTAACTCAAAAAAATTTGATATAAAGGTATTGTTTTTCCATCAATTTAAGCATAGCATTTTAGGTATCACTCGGAGCCCTGTTGGACAAACCGTTGGCTCCCTACGAGAATTTGATGGTTGGACTTAAGATAAATCAGAAACACGAGTGCGAATCGCAAAAGAGGCCTAATATCCGTTCAAATGTTTTTCTTCAAGTTGGTTGGTGGTGACAATAGCAACGCCGTGTTCTTTGCAGACGAGTGATCTATATAGAAAAATAATAGACCTTTGTGTAATAATTCGCAGCGTTTTATTCGATTTTTGGATTTTACGTACCTTGAAACGTAAACCAAGAAATTTTGGAGGGGGCGTTAACATTTTTTTCTTGGTCGATTCCAAAGTTCATTATTGAAAATAATAAAATAATTAAATTACAATGATTTTCCCATAAAATGTCACTTATCTTTTGCGGTCGTGAAATTGTGTTTAAGTAACTGGTATTCGATGGTACAGACATTTTATAATTGATCAGCCTATTGGTATTTGTATTGACCTATCTGATGAATGAGATTTAGTGTAAAGCATGTCTTGCGGGCTCTACTTGGGCCTAGCGCCAGAAGAAGCATTTCCATGACTTCGCAGTAAGTTATTCGGGGAGAACTTTGTTAGTTTGAAAACGGAAAGTTCGGAGGGTGGAGTTTCTTGGCATACATTGTAGCCAAGTGACAAAATTAGAAGATCGTCGCGGGCAAACGGTCTATTTTCTCGGCTGACGTGGTACCGAATTATCGTGGTACCGAATCGTATACAAAGTATACGACAACAAAGCCCTTACTTCACCGATGAATTCATAGTAATGTGTTTCAATCTTCATTTTTTGTGAGTATACAGAGACTTGCTAACTCGGGATTGGGAATTGAACTAATGACTATGAGGTCTGGAAAATTCATGAAAACTCAATCCGAGTTACACGAATTTTAGCATGGAACATGCTTTAGCCATCACCTAACTGGGCAAAAACTAGACGAAACCGTGGAACGAAAGTTTTGGGATTTGGTAATGATTTTCACTTTTCAAGGGAAAATGTATCGCCGTTAGTTTTCATCCCACGAAAATCGTTCGCCACTCGTTGAATAGCCCTCAATTTATGTTTAAATCATACACTGCCAAAACAACTTAAATTATGGACGAAGCTGAGATATACCTCTGATTTAAAAAAACTATTAACAAGATTCGTGGTAAAAACCAACATCGATTTAGTGGACTTATATTGATGTTGTTGATTGGCTTGGTTTTTACCAATGTAATCAAAGGTATTTGATTTGATTGATTTGGGATATCAAGAGGTGAATGAAATGACAAGCAATTTGAGAAGCAGGCCCATAAAGAGCTAAATTAAAAAAAAGACAACAAATTCCTAGTAAAAGGAAACATCAAGCAAACAAAACAAGGCTAAAGCATGTTCCATGTTTCTTGAATTCTAGCCGAGGGCTCTAAGCAGTAACCACCCGCATGTCTTATAAATCATTTTGAATAAATAACAATAAATTTATTGAGTAAATCAAGTCCTGATCGATTCAAAACATTATTTTATATTTATTTGTAAACATCAAACTTTTATCTTTCGAGAAAAATTTTCAATTTTGTGGTTCATCAAAAAACATTATTTGCCGCCTTTCAGGGTAGTTGTATTTCTAATTCATTCCTTTTCACATCATTATGTGCGATAGACTTTAAAAAATAAAAGCACCTATAACGGTCTCAGGTTGTTCGTACATACTAGTCGTACATCACAAAACGGCTACAAATTTAAATTTGTCAAACGCATTGTGAGTTCGAAATTTATGGGATTAATTGTTCTGGTTCATTCTTCCAACCACGATGTCGAGACATATTCATGAATATACAAGGACTATAATCCCATTCTATACAGAGGGAAAGGTCCATAGTGGTCCGTATTTCGTTAAAAAGGGGACACGCGGAAAAAGGGACACAAAAGGATATAAATTCACGGGATAGCTAAGGGCTGCCTCTCCTCTTCGCATTCGAAGGAAAGAAAGAACAGTCTGCGTGAATAATGAACTCCCCCCTCCAAACTGGCAATAAGGCGTGAAAAACAAAAGAAGGAGGACCCCAAAACAAATGACCTGATGAAAAGGAAGAAGGAGATAAAGAAAGTCCCTTGTGATTGGGGTAGCGTTCGAAAGGAGACGTCGAACCCACAAGAAGAATACATCATTCGAACCATTTGCTGCGCCTCCATCCATTAGAATGAGTTATGCCCTTTTTCTAGAAAAACCTTTTGCAAGATATCTAATAAGTTAACTGTAATTGCCACTTTTGAATTATGGCGGAGGTCCTGACCGAGGGAATCTTCGAAGGTAACAACTGGGTATCTTAAATCATGGAGGACGTTGTAAGTCATTTGATGATGGTGACAGCGAATCGTGAGAAATTCACTTTCTGTGGAGCAATAAAGAGAATTTTCTCCTCGGAGTATTCAATCGATTTTGAGTTTGGAGATTGAAACGATCAAAATAGAACTGCCGAGATTTATTTAGCCAATTCGTTTTTATTTAGTTACTCAACAATATTAAGAGCATTATTAACCCTTAATTTCCCACTTGTTTAAAAAGAAGTTTTTTTCGGAGTTTAGAATTCAAATTTAGAGAATATTTGAGCAGAAGGTACCTCAAAGGCTCTGTTACAATCTATCACCTCAAGAAGGATCTTTCTAAGGGCCACTCTAGCGCTATCTGCGTCAGCAAAATCTGTCCATAAACCCAAGTTTGATGGAGTAAAAGAAGGAAACTTGGAAAAATTCTTGGTGGGATGTTAGGATCTGCTATTTCCCGTAAAGTACAGAACCAAGGAATGAGGTGAAGAACATTCACTTCATAGAGGAATGTGTGCTGCCTTTTCTGAGAAAACCCTACTAATAGCCTAAAAGGTGAAAAATGAGGGTAGAAGGTATCTCAAAGGACCTATTACAGTTTTCCAACTCTGTTAATTAATATGTTATTATTATTACGTTTTTTTTTTTTGCACAAATTTTCTCTCCATAGTTGGAGTATCTAGATAGCCAACGGCAATCAGTTTTGGTTCAAAAATGGATAAACTGTTACGGGTAAAAATCGGACTTCCAGAAAGATACCTCAGGATATTAAGGGTTAAAGTAGTGTGTTCACCTTAGAAAAACGACAAGTTTCGACAAATACTCTTACTAAGGCACAACTATTATACAACTCATATCATCCAAATACTCTGCCATATTCCGGCATGAATTCAAGGGCATAATCGTATGGGTCAAAATTTTTCCGGAGCACACCTTTCGATAGAAAATTTTTTCATCGCCCCGCGGTTCAGAAAATTCGTGGATGAGATCGAACGGAGAAATCGGGACTTCTGCTCCTTCAGTTTCGATTGGCTTCGAGCATAAGTAGGAATTAAAAAAGGTGGTAAAGTGGGCACTGAAAAATGGACAGCTCCATTCTATCTATCTGAAGACGTAGGTAGTAAATACTTACCCTATTTATTGTGCCTTATAATATCCTGTACAACTAATATTGGAAATACATCCGCCAAATTGGATGAACAGTAGAGATTCCTCACACAGAACTTGGAGAATTACCTAGTATTGACAAAATGCATGTAATTGAGCAGTGCTACTGGTCAAATTGAGCTGGTTTTTTATATAAAATTAAGTTTTCACAATCATGTTACGGAATCTATGTCAACAGACGGCAGCACGATTATGTTGATGATTTTGGTTTAATATTTTCAATAATGAACCTTTGGAATCGACCAAGAAAAAAAATTGTTTAACCCCCCTCAAAATGTTTCAAGGTACGTAAAATGTAACTTCTAGGGCCCAGCTCCTAATTCGAACAAAATCTAGCCATCATACAAAAAATGGATGTTTTTGTTGAATCACGTTCGATCTTGCGCAGGGGCAACGTTTGTTTGAAGATCCAACTCTTTTTGCAATGCTGCGCCAATACAAAGCTGAAATGAACAGAAATTATTGATGGATTAAATAAACTAGAATGGATGTGAACATGGATGTAGGCAGATTGAATAATTTATTACATGGAAGAGCAGTATGGAAGTGAATGTATGGAAGTTACAAGGTGAATGATATAAAGGTGTAGAAGCAGATGATAATAAAATTGATAAGTGGTTTCTTGTTTTGAGTTTGTGATACTGAGGGAATTAGAAAAGGATTTTGGGGAAGTTTGATAGGTTTTAGAAAGGATATGGTGAAAAATGTGGTAAATGGTGAGGAGTTGATGCAGTTGATGATGATGACAAGGTGAGTTGCTGATTCCAAGACGTTTTCCAAACATACTCCCCCCAATCAGCAACGTAATCCTGGAGTATGCACAGCTTCTCACAATGATGACAGGTGTAAAGGTATTAGCTTGACAGCTGGTCGTTTATAAATCCCATGGGCAGTCTTGAGTGTTACCACTCTCACGACGTTATCTGCGCCAGGGTGAACCTCGATGATCCGTGCCATGGGCCAATGAGTTGCTGGAACATTGGAGTCGCTAACGAAGACTAGGTCGCCGACACTCAGATTAGGGGTCCTCTTTGTCCACTTGCCACGATCCTGCATTCCTCGCATGTACTCCTCTGTCCAACGATGCCAAAAGAACTGGACCCTCTCACGGACCAGCTCCCAACGCTTGAGGCGATTGCTTGGGACATCAGTGAGGTCGTATTCAGGAATGGCTGTTAGAGGATGACCAAGTATGAAGTGGCCAGGAGTGAGGGTTTCCAAGTCATCAGGTGCATCAGATATAGGTTGCAGGGGTCTGGAATTGAGGATACATTCCACCTTGGCAAAGATGGTCGACAATTCCCAACAGGTGAATGGTTGATTACCAACAGTCTTGAAAATCAAAGACTTTGCTGCCTTCACTGCTGCTTCCCAGCTGCCGCCGAAATGTGGTGAGAGTGGGGGGTTGAACTTCCACTGGATGGACAGGTGTGAAGTACTATTGATGATTGCAGTGATAGTATGTTCATCATGGAACCATTTGAACACTTCCTTCAAATAGGCAGCTGCACCGACAAAATTAGTGCCGCAATCTGAGTACATGACAGCAGGTAAGCCTCTTCGGGATACAAACCGATCGAATGTATCCAGGAAATCCTCGATAGATAAACCGAGCGCAAGCTCAAGGTGAACCGCTCTGCTGGTCATGCATATGAAGACACATAGGTATGCCTTTCGAACACCAGAATTCGACGGAGGGTCTCACGGCACAGGAAGGGACCCGCAAAGTCCACTCCTGTATGAAGGAAGGGACGCACTGCCTTGAAACGTGATGCAGGGAGGTTTCCCATCAGTGGAGACATGATATGCTTGGAATGCCTTATACAGGTTACACATTTATGCTTGACAAGTTTTACCAAATTCCTTGCAGCAGGTATCCAATAATCATGTCTGATGCTAGCAAGCAATGCAGTTGGTCCCACATGATGGTTTTGACGATGGTAGAGGTCAACGATCAAGGTAGTGAGGTGCGATCTTGATGGTAAGAGAATCGGTTGTCGTTGGGACTCAGGTAATGGTGCATTACATAAACGTCCGCCCACACGCAACAGTCCATCCTTGTCAACAAAAACTGCTAATCGGCGAAGCTCCTGAGGTAGGTTGTTTGGATCTGCAGTTGAAAATGGTTCAGGATAATAGAAATATTGTATAAGTTGTATGATATGAAGTTTGGCACGATGAAACTCGAAAGAAGATAATGGACCGGTAGATCTAGCACATCTATGCCTTTTGTGAATACGACAGTTGATTATAAATCGTTTGATATATGCTAATATGCGTACCATCTTGGTAAAAGATGAATACCGCTCAGTAAAGTGAAGAAATTCAGAACTTTTCTTCACAGCCATGAGTGAGATAACAGTTTGTCTCATCTCAGGGACATGAACAGTTGATGTATCGGTAGATATAGGCCAACTTTCAATTGGCTCATGACACCATGCTGGTCCTGACCACCAGAGGGAACTCGATTCAAGTGCCAATGGAGACAGACCTCTCGATCCAATGTCAGCAGGATTGTCTGACCCGCGAACATGATGCCATGAATTCATATTGGTGATGTCCAGAACTTGCTGCACACGGTTGGCGACGAAGGTCTGGAGAAGATATGTTGGTGTCTTCAACCAGGCCAAGACGATGGTGGAGTCCGTGAAGCAGAAGACATCCTGGATGCCGAGCGTTTGGATTAGTCGTTGAAGAGACTGAATGACACGGGCTAAGAGCAGTGTTCCACAGAGTTCCAGACGAGGAACGGTAAGCGATTTCAGTGGGGCCACTTTGGTTTTGGCCTTGAGCATGGTAAGTGACACACAATCACCTTGAGAAGCTCTCAAGTACACAACGCCACAATAACCCTTTTCTGAAGCATCAGAGAAACACAACAGCTGATACGTAGGGTTGGAGTGCGGAAACATGCGAGGGATTGCAATGGACGATAACGTTGGAAGTTCTGATGTGAACTGATTCCACGTAGCCTTGATTTCATCCGAAACCTCCTCATCCCATCCAATCTTCAATTTCCAGAGCTCCTGGAGAATGCATTTAGCCTGGAATATGACAGGCGTCAAATATCCGAGGGGATCAAACAGGCGGGCGATCACTGAAGAGATGCTTCGCTTGGTACATGTGCTGGATGGAGGTGTCACATGGTACGAAAAGGTGTCGTCTGCAGGGTTCCATTGCATGCCCAAGATCTTGGTTATGGACGGCTCCTCAGAATGGATCTCCACCGGTGATTGGGTTGTTGCGGTGTTATTCAGAAGTGACGGGTAGTTGGTTTGCCACTTGTCCAGCTCAAATCCACCTTTAGACAAGAGACTGATCAACTGTCGTTTAATGTCAGTCAACTGCTCGATAGTGTCAGCTCCGTAAGCGATATCGTCCACATATGTGTGGTGCAGCAATGCTGAAGATGCTTCTGGGAAGTCATCACCTTCATCTGCCACAAGTTGATGAAGTACCCGCTGTGCAAGGTAAGGTGAACAGCGTTGACCATATGTTACCGTTTTAAGGTCATAATACTGTACTGGATCAGATGGGTCAGATCTCCAGGCAATTTGCTGGTAGCAATGGTCCTCGGGTCTCACCAGAATTTGCCGAAACATTTTGACAATATCACATGTCAAAACATATTTATGACAACGGGAATGCAGGACTATGTCGCAAATATCAGCCTGCAACTTGGGCCCACTGAACAGATAATCATTCAGCGAACCACATGGTGTTCGAAAGCTGGCGTCGAAGACCACTCGGAGTTTCTTGGAACCATCAGGACAGATCTTGAATACAGGATGATGTGGTATTAAATATTTAGGTTCAGATGTAGAGAGTGACATGTGGCCCAAGGATATGTACTCATCCATGAACTTATGGTACTCAGCCTGAAGTTCCTGATCCTTGGAGAACTTCCTCTCCAGTGATTGGAGACGGCCTATCACCTTGTTGGACTCAACAGGAAATGAAGGAGCAACAGTGGTTTTGAAGGGCAAGGCCACAACATAGCGCCCATCACTGGTACGCTGATGGGTCTCCGCGAAGTGAGTTTCACAGTCAGCATCTTCCTGTGACTCATGAGGTCGGACTGATGTTGGTTCCTCAACCTCCCAGAAGCGCTCAATCAGGTGTGAAATGTCCGAACGGGTTAACAAGGACACTCCAGAAGTGATATGGTCCTCAGAAGCATACTTCCCAAGGACAGTGTAGCCAAAAACGGTATCCATCAGTCGTGGTCCATGCTCATGGATAACTATTGGCGTTCCAGTGACGATGTCAGGGTACAGATCAGCACCTATAAGGAATGAGATGGGACCAGGTGTGGTGAAACTCGGGTCACTCAAGGAGTACGACTTGTAATCATGCCAGATGTCAGAGTCCAATGAGACTTGTGGTAAAGGTGGGGTTATTGAAGGAACCACAATAGCTTCAGTTTCCAAGGGCGATGCAGCAGAAGGAGCAGAGAAAGTGATGGCTACCTTCCCTTTCACATTCTTAAGTGGAGAATGATTGACGCCTGAGATATTATGGCGGAAAGGTCGGGTGGTTTGACCTAACTGCCTAGCGCACTGTTCCGTCACAAACGAAAACATGCTTCCAGGGTCAAGCAGACCTCTGAAGCTATGGAGTGTGCCACTCAGGTCCTTGATATGGGCAATGACAGTTCCAAGCAAGACTGTTTGCTGTTGTGCAGAAGTGCTTGCACCAGTAAAGCCAGAAGGCTGAGCACTGGAACTTGGAACTGGTTGTTCCTGGGGAGTCACTCGTGGAAGATGGAGTTCAGTGTGATGTCGACCTTCACACTCTCTACATGAAAATTTGGATGGACACTCCTTGGTACGATGGAAGGGGTGTAAGCAGTTGCGGCATCCTTGGAATTGCTTGAGCATGTCCAAGCGTTGCTGGGGCTGAGCAGCTTTAAATTTGTTGCAGGACAGGATTGTATGAGACTCCTTACAAACAAAGCACGTCAAATCCTGAGGGTTATTGGATTTGCTGGGCCTCACCTGTTGAATGGTGTTTGGCTTGGATGAGTGTGCGAGGAGAGCTTGATGAGATTTGCGATTGGATGATGAACCAAACTTATTAGGAGACCTAAAGGCGGCGCTTTGGGACTTTGACTCTGGTTTGGAGTTGGCATCCAAAGTACTAGGTTTGCTTACAGGATCCTGAGTCAACCTAAGTACATGACACCGGCCCTGTATGAACTCCTCCAATGCCTCACAGGAAGGAAATTCCTCCCCAATCTGCTCTATCTCAAAGGCCTCACGGGTGACATGGTCCAACCCTCGAAGAGCCAACTCGCACAAAAGGTAATTGCTCAGATTGGGAATCCCAAGGTTCTTTAAGGATGTGATGCTTTCCATCACTCCAGACAGATACGACTGAAGTGAAGCATAGGTTGGTTTCCCAGATGCTGGTTTGAAAGATAGCAAATGCTCCAGGTGATTGGAAGCAATTTTGCGCTTGTCATCATAAACCCTAAGTAGAGCCTCCCAAGCCTGCTCAAAGTTTTCCTCAGCAACTGGTATATGCTTGATGACATCGAATGCCGGACCCTGTAGATAGCCCACTAAATAATGAAAGCGTTCCACAGGGGACAGAGACGGTTCATTTTTGATGAGAGAGGTGAAAAGCTGCTTAAACGATGGCCACTGTGAGATGTCACCGCTGAAGGTCTTGATGGGTATCTTTGGTAGAATGGCCCTCGGACGTGGACCTCCTGGGATCTGAGAAGCATCAAGGAAGGAGAGAGAGGAACGTTGAGGAGGGTTTTGCATAGAAAGGATGTGGATTTCGTAACCTTTAGCTTCATAATACTGAAGCTTAGTATCCTCAAACAGTTTGTTATCCTCAGAGGTAGGAAATATGGCGTCACTGTGAGTTTCAGCATACTCAACAGCTTCAGACCACTTTCTATGGAACTTATCCATAATGGCATCTAAACAGGAAGCCATACCCCTAAAAACCATCCTATCAGATTCAATTGTAAGGGCAGATAACCCTTTGTTCCTAACAAATTGAATCTCCCTGGCAGCAATATCAATGCCAGCCTTGACTTTCATCAAACCCCTAAGGGTCACGTGACTGCCACCCGGACTAGTCATGACTATATTTGATGACTAGAAAATTGAATAGATAAATAGATAATAAATAACAATGAGATAAATAGAAACAAACGATGCAATAAATAGAACACAGATATATAAAGATTCAATAAATAATGTACCTACCTAATATCACAGTTATTTTACTTATACCTATCACAAATATATCACAGATGGTTACCTCACAAAAAATCACAGACCGGCTACTTATCACAGTGCAATGTACAACTGGTACCAATATGGGTTGATTGTACCAATTACTTGGATCAATCAAGCTCCAAAAAGATTCGGTCGATTGGACCAAAAAATGGTTGATATGATGCTAAACTTACTATTTATTGACTTTTAATAATTGGTTTGACTAGATTGCAAAATAAATAACAAGAAAAAAAAAGTGGACTGTATATCAAAGGGTGTTGTACTATAATAAATAACCAGTGACTAGATAATTATGACTCTTTATTAAAACAATAATGAGGTAACAAGATATAAATTATGATGGTAACAAATAACTGTGGATGCCTACCTAAATGTGGCCACTAAAGACTAAATATCACAAAATTGGTAGGTAGCTAACCCCCAAAGTTCCAGTGCAGAAGAAGGAAGCCCAAACTCCAGGTAGGTAGGTAGGTAGAAGCAGCCAGAAGATAGGTAGATCACAGATATGGGTAGATCACAGAAGATTTTGGTTATGGTAACTCTCACCTTGATTTTGGTAGCTAGCTACTTATGATGCCCTGAGCTGCAGGTGGTCAGCATGCAAGGGGATATCCTGGTAGTGGTAGATGATAATCCTGGTAGTCCAAGGGAATCCAACAGAAAGATGAGATATTGCACTTGATTTTTGGCATACAGTTGAGAATCCACTTCAGGTACTACTTTGGATGAATTTGGATAAACTTTTCTTTGGTGAGAGCAAGATGGAACAAAAGGTATAAGATGGCTGACTTGTTAAGACTGTCTGACTGATGAATGGTGATGAAGGGCTCCAGAGCAGTGATGAAGGTAGAATCAGCTGATGATGCACTTCACTCACACTTATAATTTTAAAACTGATTATTGTATAGATTAAATTAAGAGAAATGTTTGTTAGGGTTTTAATTATGAAATGAACAGAAATTATTGATGGATTAAATAAACTAGAATGGATGTGAACATGGATGTAGGCAGATTGAATAATTTATTACATGGAAGAGCAGTATGGAAGTGAATGTATGGAAGTTACAAGGTGAATGATATAAAGGTGTAGAAGCAGATGATAATAAAATTGATAAGTGGTTTCTTGTTTTGAGTTTGTGATACTGAGGGAATTAGAAAAGGATTTTGGGGAAGTTTGATAGGTTTTAGGAAGGATATGGTGAAAAATGTGGTAAATGGTGAGGAGTTGATGCAGTTGATGATGATGACAAGGTGAGTTGCTGATTCCAAGACGTTTTCCAAACAAAAGCTTTTCCACCTTTGATAGTGAAGAGTAAAAGATGAATATTATGCTCTACTACTTGGATTGTTTTACAGTCATTTGAAAAACATCCACTGATATCTTCTTTCAGGTTTGAAAAACAGTTTTTCCGATCCCCGTATGACCTCGACTTGGTCATGATAAAATGGCTCTGTTTTTGTTGCGACAAAATAGATTGATTCTCATGACACGTGCATGAACTTTATAGCCACTAGGATCAATGGCCAATCGAAGAACCTCTCTCACAATGAAGAAAGCTTCTTTTACCTTCGTTATCCTTGGATTTTATTTAGTGCTGGATTTGTAAAGAACACAAGCGTGGAATAATCGGATTCATTTATTGGGATTCCCAACTTGACTGAGCATTAGGGATTTTAAAAGAGTCAATCAAAACACGCGCTAACTTTTTTTCCTCTACTTTTCTCCTGTCATTCGCTTTTTCACTTTATCTCCTTCTCTGTTTTGTCTCTTCAAGAATCCCTGATCTTGAATGTAGGAGGAAATCATTGCAGCAATTTATGCCTCGAAAAACTAAAAAAATATGAATAATCAAGAATATCAGGCACTCCACGTTTCTCAATGGAGTTGAATATAATTTGCAGGTTATGAAACTAGGATTGTGCCTTCTACTGAGGTTGTACCCACTTTTGGAGTGAGGTTGACGATGATAATAAACATTACTATAACATAACCACGATGGCATGAACATGAAAATATTACATTAACTAGTAGGTATTTATTGCAAAACTTGTTGATGATTCTAAAAAAAAAATTGTTTTTCGTGTAGGTCTGGGGAAAGAATGACGATCTGCATTTTCAGGTAGTGTTTTCCTACTTAAGTGTTTCCCTTCACTGTTCCTGTATATTTTTAGATATATCAAGGGTTACAATTTTGATAAAATGTTCATAATCAGTAGCCTACACTCACCTTTTTGCATCTGAAGAGAGCGATGATAGTTATGAGGTTTCCTGGGATTCCAACGAGCATGAAGAGCAAGCAGAAGACGGTAGCGATAGTCAGGAGGGACGTGGGATACCCTTGGAACAGTTCCCTGTCCAAGTCCTCTTCGGGAACGAATGGAACCGCAAATCGTACCTCGTCGGGCAGAGGTGTCGTCAAGTTCGAACCGAAAGAACCGTTCTCGGGAACAGTGACCGTCCATATCGGGCGCGCGGGTGGCAGGTCGTTCACATGAAGCACCGAAGTGGGCACTAGGATGTCATCCGGGACCTCCCACATTGTTCAGCACAGTTGGAGTATAAAATATTTACTGCCGATCCGTGAACCAAACGTTCCTGATTGATTCCATTATCCACGAGGGTCGCCACAGACCTGAAACATAATTCATACACTGTTATGAGTCAGGGATCAATGTGGAAAGTGAACATTCCTGAATGCTAGTAAATCATAGAGGCGCAACATACCACCTCCAATAGAAGTGGGAACGAACTTGGCGTAATTGTTGTGCACTTATTCATCTGGTGTAATTAACTTCAAGGAAGTATCAAGTATCTTCAAGGAAGTAACTTCAAGGAAGTATCAATTTTAAAATGAAGTATGTGTGCAATTTGCGGTAAGAGTGTTTTTCAGAATGGTTCCAACTGCATCCCTATCAGACAGCGGGGAAGTGAGAACGTGGCAGATGGGGATTGGCCTGATTCCCTACGTTTTTCATAACGACTGGGTCAAAAAGCAAAAAAATCGGTGAAGTAAGAAACTTACTTAGATATATTATGATGTTTAATCAGTTCAGTGAACTTTTCATACTTCTAACCAGCTCGGATATGTGGATATGGATATGGATATGGATATGTGGGGAGGTCCGATGCGATCCATGTGTCACGTCGTCAGCAATGATCAAGCAAATGAATTCAGTAATTGATACAAGAAACTCAGCTATGAATATAGTGGGTTCAGATGTGGCCGAGTGAGTTGCGGCTTGTTTCTCTGGAGACGAGACTCTAACCGGTTGCGGGGGCCGTGAGTTCGGGGCTCGCCTTGGGAGCATATTTTCTGGTAAGCCGGTCGCAGTTCGCCCTGGCCCAACCTAGGGTGGAGAGGCCAATGGGAAGCCATGAGCGAAATCATCAGAACAAATTCTGATCTTCCCTTAGGAAGACAGCTGATGACGTCCACGACGCCAGGAATGGCTGTCGGACGAAAATCCAACCTGAAATGGTTCTTTACTTACTTACTATGGATATGCTCGTATGTTGTTAGTTTTTATATAAGTAGGTGGGTAGTAATTTCGGTGAATTTAGATAAAGATTGCTGATCTTCATCAGAGTTCCAGCGATGTTTTCTATCAGTATCAAGGAAGATGAAAATTCCGCAACTTCACCCTTCTCCCAGTACCTAAGGCCTATTTTCTGAGTAGCCAGGTAAGAAAAAAGTTCCTCTGTAAAAACGTGATCTGATGGATCTCGTTTTACCATTAAACTTTTCCTGTATGAGATAAATATAGATAATGGTTTTAAATTTTGAACAGCAACTATGTAGATCGACCCAACAAAATGGACTATGTCAATTCATCGGGATTGTGATCAACTGGAAATACAACACCTTCGCCGAGCTTTCAGTAAATTTATTACCTTCTTCAGGGCCTATAAAACAAAACAATATTCACCCTTAATAGCATAAGCTCCAACAATCCTTTGAGTATAAAAACAACAAAATTACGAATCGACATCATATAAAAACCTAATAATAAATATAGTAATAGATTTCACTTACTCGAAGGTTGTTTATTTAGTGATACCACCAAACGTCCATAAATAAAGAGAAGGTGGAGACGCCACTACAAAGAAACAAGTAAGTAGATATAGTTTAGAGTTTAGAATTTTTTTTTTTTCAGTAAGTATATAAAATTTAATGTCGTTTAGAATTATTGTCTTAGATATAATATAAATTTTAATATAATATAATATAAATTAAGTTAGATTAATTGCAAAATACGGCCAATTGAAAAAAGTATCTGATTATTAAATAAGTTTAGTTAAGTAGTACGGTTGAGGCAGTTGTGTCAATATTTATAACTAGTTAGCTATTTACTAACCCATAATTATAGAAGATAAATTTATGGTAATATGACGAAATTAATTAAAATCGCCAGCTTTTGGTTTATTATTTTCAATAATAACACTTTGGAATCGAGTTTTACTTATCAAGGTACGTAGAATCCGAAAATCGAATAAAAAATTTTCCGTCCGTACGCCGTACGCGGCATTTTTCTTAACAACACTGGACCGATTTGGTTCAAATTTGGTTTATGGGCTCCATTTGAGGTCTAGTTGTGCCGCGAAGCTTTTGGTTGATGTAGGTCACTTCTAAGGGGTGTAGATTGAGGGTTTAAATTTTCAAGAGTGGTCTAGCTCGAAAACTCTCGAAATAAAGGTGTCGTTTTTTCACCAATTTTAGATAGTATTGAATTTTAAAAAATTTTTGAGACCACCCGAGAACTCTTCATTTCCATTTGGTTGGCAGTTGGGGTTGAAATTTTCAAAAAAGGCCGTAGTAGTTAGTAGGTACCTATGGTTGGTAGGGAGGGATCTATACAGAAAATACTAAACCTTTGGGCAATGATTTGCAGCGTTTTAGTACAGAACAATGGAATAAAAAAAAAAACGCATAGAGTCCAGCTGGCAGAGAATAATAACTTTGATAACATCGACAACAGGTAACAATAGTAACTTCCTCTTCACTTTTCGGTTTATTATTTTCAATAATAAGCCTTTGGAATCGAGCAAGAAAAAAAAAAATTTTAACCCCCTCAAAATTTTATGTTTTACGTTTCAAGGTACGTAGAATACGAATATCGAAAAAAAAATTTCCGTCCGTCCGCCGTACGCCGTACGCGGCACTTTTCTTAGCAACACTGGACCGATTTGGTTCAAATTTGGTATATGGGCTCCATTTGGGGTCTAGTTGCGCCGCGAAGCTTTTGGTTGATGTAGGTCACTTCTAAGGGGTGAAAATTAAGGGTTGAAATTTTCAAGAGTGCTCTAGCTCGAAAACTCTCGAAATAAAGGTATCGTTTTTTCACCAATTTTAAATAGTACCTATTGAATTTTTAAAAATTTTTGAGACCACGGTAGACAAACCGTTCGGTCCCTACGAGTACTTGAAGGTTTTCCTTCGATAAAACAGAATCATGAGTGTGAATCGCAATAGAGGTCTAACCTCCATTCAAATTTTATCGGACTAAAATGCGATCGCTGTTCATTAAATGAACAAATTAAATGAAGAAATTTTCTTCGATTTGTATACAGTTTTGCCTTCTGCGTAACCAGTAATCAAATTTCCATATGAAGCTTTCTATTTTTCGAATCGAGTGTGAAGCGTTTAGTTCTTTCTAATAAACTTGATTGTGAAGGTGTGAAGCCAGTATGGTGTGGTAGGTAGTACCTAGCTGGTAGGTAAAAAGAAGTTGGTAGGTAAAAAAATGTTGGTGGGTAAAAAACGCAGCAAATCATTGCTCAAAGGCTTCTTCACTCTTCAGATCACTGATCAGCTGAGTAAGCTCCAAAGCCATTTTCAATCCTATTGAATGAAAGTGCTCTTCCAGGCGTCTCCAGCATTCGAGGAGATCTTCTTCACACCTCAGATCACTGTTCAGCTGAGTGAGCTCCAAAGCCATTTTCAATCCTATTGAATGAAAGTGCTCTTCCAGGCGTCTCCAGCATTCGAGGAGATCTTCTTCACTCTTCAGATCACTGATCAGCTGAGTGAGCTCCGAAGCCATTTTCAATCCTATTGAACGCAGGAAGCTGAAATTTGAGAGGGAAGGTCAAGGGAGAATACAGATGGTGGTAGGTGCTATTGGTGGAGAACCAGTGATCTATACAGAAGGGTGATCTATACAGAAAATAATAAACTTTTGAGCAATGATTTGCAGCGTTTCATTTTATAGCCAGTTGGAAGTATTAATCAAACAAATACCGCGTCCTAATAAACAAACTAAATTAAAATGGAACAATTTTATACAGCTACCAATAAATCGTGTATGAGGATCATCACAGTGCGTGTACCAATTCAACGGTCTAAGTCACGAGGCTCTGTAGTCATATATATCACACGCATAAGGCTTCCCACTAGTGCGTGTCTTCATGTGCTGCCTCGACCCTTTCAGTTGCGGTATTCCGTAATCCTAAAAATCTAAAGTAGGGATGTAGCCCATCCTCCGCGTGAGTCGTTATGTGGTCATTCAGAGTTCCCAATCACAAGGCCCTGTAATCAGGGCTACGGATCAAGGATTACAGAATACCGCAACTGAAAGGGTCGAGGCAGCGCATGAAGGCACGCACTAGTGTGACAGGCCTTATGCGTGTGATATATTATATCACAGTGCGTGTACCAATTCAACGGTCTAAGTCACGAGGCTCTGTAGTCATATATTATATGACTACAGAGCCTCGTGACTTAGACCGTTGAATTGGTACACGCACTGTGATGATCCTCACACACAATTTATTGGTAGCTGTATAAAATTGTTCCATTTGAATTTAGTTTGTTTATTAGGATGCGGTCTTTGTTTGATTGATACTTCCTACTGGCTATAAAATAAACAATTGAAGAGGAAGTTACTATTTTACCTGTTATCATTGTTATCAAGGTTATTATTCTCTGTGAGCTGGAGTCGTTGCGTTTTTGTTGTTCCATTGTTCTGTACTAAAAAGCCGGTGTTTTTAATCAATTTCTTCATTTTACCGTAAATTTATCTTCTATAATTATGGGTTAGCTATTTATTCAAGTTATAAATATTGACACAACTGCCTCAACCGTATTCAACTAAACTTATTTAATAATTAGATACCTTTTTCAGTTGGCCGTATTTTGCAATTAATCTAACTTAATTTATATTATATCTAAGACAATAATTCTAAACTCTAAACCAAATGTTCCTACTTGTTTCTTTGTAGTGGCGTCTCCACCTTCTCTTTATTTATGGACGTTAGGTGGTATCACTAAATAAACAACCTTCGAGTAAGTGAAATCTATTATTATATTTATTATTAGGTTTTTATATGATGTCGATTCGTAATTTTGTTGTTTTTATACTCAAAGGATTGTTAGAGTTTATGCTATTAAGGGTGAATATTGTTTTGTTTTATAGGCCCTGAAGAAGGTAATACATTTACTGAAAGCTCGGCGAAGAAGGTGTTGTATCTCCAGTTGACCACAATCCCGATCAATTGACATAGTTTTAAATTTTGATTAGTTACAGCAGAAAATGGTGTGGTTAGGAGTTCGGCTAACGGTGCCAGGATATTCCTGCGTTGGTTCGCCTTACGTTAGGATAGTACAAATTGTTCTCAGTACCTGCCCGTGGACAGCTCATCGCTGGAATTTATATGGGAGGTTTGAATTTACTGATATACAAGCTCCGCTCATAACCTGCCCTACAAGACAGCCCATTGAGTTGAGGGACAATGCACATAGGAAGTTGTAGGCTGCGCTAAAACTGACCAATATGAACTTGAAAGTATTTAGATTCAATTTGGCAAGGTTTTAGGGTGTTTAGTGAGAAAGCAAGAGGTTCGTTTCATAAGAGTACTACGTTCACGACTTTCCACCAGACTGTCTGAAGGGTCTTAGGAAGCTGAATACTTATAAAAGTTCCCCAGTCCTGTGATTGGAGAATCCGCAAGATTTGGGAATAATGGGGAATTTGCCTCAATTTTAGATTCTGGAATTTCAAGTCAAATCCTATAATAGGGCCCTAGAATAACGTTTAACACTAGGAATAACCAAGGGGAAAAAATTACCGTAGGAGAAAATGCCTAAACAAGTGAAGCCTCTGTTACAAAACACCGCGAAAATCAAGGAACATTGTTGACGTCATACGAAAAAAAAACAAGTGGGTGTGGCACATAGCTTCCTCGTATCCATAACCCGATTGTTTAGATGATCCGATGCATAGTAGTTAATCTCAAAACACCATTTTCTAAGTACCTTTCACTACCCTCATAGGGGACCATCTACACGCTAATCTGGACAATCCTAGAAATTTTCGTCAAATTCGGATGGAAAATTAAGTGAGTAGATGTATGT
The DNA here is from genome assembly GCA_009739505.2 of Apolygus lucorum. Classification (NCBI taxonomy): domain Eukaryota; kingdom Metazoa; phylum Arthropoda; class Insecta; order Hemiptera; family Miridae; genus Apolygus; species Apolygus lucorum. The sequence continues at coordinate 30,287,656 of CM019178.2, read as the reverse complement.
GATTGGATCAAAAAAATACATAGCCTCGGATGGGTTTCGAACCCGCGACCTTAGGAGCTCAATTCGAGACTTTATCCTCTGAGCTACCGATGACCTGCAATTAATGGGATTTGAGATTCTCACAGGAGCCCATCCCTCTATGATTGAATCCCTCTATGAAAAACAATTCTCTGTGATTTTCATAGGGGACCATCTAAACAATTCTCTGTAACATCCCTGAAAATTTCATTGAAATCGGATGGAAAATGTAGAAATTATGGCCGTTACAAGGAAATTCACTTTTGCGCATGCACAATGGCTACTATCAATCCGAAGGTGGTGATTTTCATAGGGGACCATCTAAACACTTCTCTGTAACATCCCTGAAAATTTCATTGAAATCGGATTGAGAATGTGGAAGTTATGGCCGTTACAAGGAATTCACCTTTGCGCATGCGCAGTCGCTTCTATCAGTCCGGGGACGATGATTTTCATAGGGGACCATCTGCAACCTAATCCACATAATCCCTGAAAATTTCATCGAAATCGAGTGGAAAATGTGGAAGTTATGGCCGTTACAAGGAAATTCACGTTTGCGCATGCGGAGTAGCTACTATCAGTCCGAAGGTGGCGATTTTCATAGGGGACTATCTAAATACTAATCTGTAACATCCCTGAAAATTTCATTGAAATCAGATGGAAAATGTAGAAGTTATGGCCGTTACAAGGAATTCACGTTTGCGCATGCGCAGTCGCTTCTATCAGTCCGGGGATGATGATTTTCATAGGGGACCGTCTCCACACCAACCCGCACAATCCCTGAAAATTTCATAGAAATCGAACAATAACTTCGTATAGTTATGCGCGTTACAAGGAATTCATGACAGACGGACAGACACACAGACACGAAACCAAAATTGTTCAGAAAGGTCTAAAACGCAAAACGCGAGTGGAAATTTTGATTTTGGAGAACTTTTTTTTTTCGTCCTTGAAAAGTGAAAACAAAGCTTCCGCTACCTTGGTAGACTCGGAAGCAAAAAAAATGACGCGAAAACAACTCCGACAACAGATAGAGTTCTAGCACCGCCACACAAAACGATCCAGTGAAATGGCTACTCGAATAATGTGATTCAAATCTTGAAACTAAATAAGAGAAGATGAAGACTAATAATGCTTGATAAACTAGTAGGTAGAATCGAATTGTAAAAAAGTGAGTAATATTGTTTCTTTTGGTCACTTTTGTGTCTTGAGTTCTGCGTTCTGCCCTCCTTCCTAGTTCACACACTCTTGTGTTAATCCTTGTAAGCTAAAAGTTAGTGTATGTTCCGCTTCTGTGGTAAGCGCCACAGAACCTCCTTTGAAGTCAGATTGGTAGAATATCCGTTACGTTTCAAACATGGCTGCCTCTTACACATTGCCACCACATTTAAAATTTTCATCTTCCTTAAATTCTCTAAATTTTTTGGATGCGTTTTCGAGCAGCTCACTATGGTTTTATTCCATAAAAATAAACCCTCATTCGAAAAAGAAAAAAAAATGTGAGGCAAATTCCCCATTCTCAAGGGTTGGGGATTCCCCAGCTGAGAAGGTCTGACTGGTGGAAGATCCATCGCCTGGTCTTTCGTTCATTATCTTAAAATTACATAAGGTAAGAAACACTAGGAGGTATTCGTAGAGGAAATGGCAACTCCCGCTAGGCAAAAATAGTTTCTAGAACGTCCAATAGAGTGCTCTGATTGAAATTACCTTGGAGAGATCACATCAAATTTTTTTTCGAGTGCCATTGATAATTTTCAACATCAATTAAGTAATTACCTATGTTGTTGAGTTGGATGATACATCTTCTGTCTGAAATGAGATAATGTCGAAAGGACCTCTTTTTCTATAACAAAAAGGACCCAAAAAAACCCAGAGTCGTTCCGCCCACCAACAGAAAAACGTCTGCCAAGTGTGTGTGGCACATAGCTTCCTCGTGTCCATTACCCGATTATATAGATGATCCGATGCATAGTAGCTAATCTCAAAACACCAATCTCTAAGTACCTTCCACTACCCTCATAGGGGACCATCTACACGCTAATGTGGACAATCCTAGAAAATTTCATCAAATTCGGATGAAAAATGTAAGTGAGTAGTGATTGGATCAAAATATTTCTTGGGGAGGGTGGGAGTCGAAACTGGGACTCCTGGGTGGGAGTCTAAAGCGCTACGTCTGAGCTACTGGGGCCTGGTAATAGGTTATATAGGATTTGAGATTCTCACGTCACACGGGAGGGCGACAAATGCACGGCTGTTGAATTCACAGAGGCTACTGTGAATTTTAAGGCCTTGATTTTCATTGGGGACCATTTACAACCTAATCCGCATAATCCCTGAAAATGTCATGGAATCGGGTAGAAAATGTGGACCTAGCGGGAGTTGCCACCTCCTCTACGGATACTGCCTAGTGTAAGAAACTGGGTGGTTTCCCTGATCCCCCATGCCATATCATCTCGTTTTATTTCATTTTAAAGCTTTGAACCTACTACGAATAGTACTTACTGCTCAGCGGGGGCAGTTGGATAACATGATAGACAAAAATCAGCCCATGAAATTCGTCAACACAAAACTATAACTAGAAAACTCGAGCGTTCAAACGTGATTTGAGTAAAACATTAATTTGAGCGACACTTTGAGGCTGGTCCCTTGAAGAATGCCTGTTTATTGTATCCTGATCCGCGAACGACCTCACAATCGTCAAAAAACTTAGAAAATCAAAACTTGTATTGAGAAATTCATCAGTAATTCATCAATAATAAGTGTTCAAACAACAGTAATATTTCTTTGTTATTCTATTTGAGAAGGCTCTACTGCCCACCCAACTTGGCAAAAGGGTCTGCGCCTGGGTAGGAAAAACTGTTTATTGTTATTTTAAATCTAAGGTAGACCTCATTCTGAGAAATTTGGTACCAACCGCGACCTTCTAGCGTGTGTAAATCTTTTCCTATGAATTTTTAAAGTTTCGACCGTTTATGACGTCACAGTGGGCTGGGGGGTCCCGCTCAGGCGAGAGGGGCGTGTGACGTCATAAACGGTCAAAACTTTGAAAAATCATAGAAACAGATCTACTCACGCTAGAAGGTCGCGGTTGGTGCCAAAATTCTCAGGATGTAGTCTACTTTCGATAAAAAAAAAAAAAAAAAAATCAAGGCGCACTGGTACCTATAACTTAATTATCTCGCCAGCCGCTTTTCTTCAATTCGAGGGCCGCATTATATCGACCAGAAGGTCGAATTTCATAATATGAGTAACCTGACACTTGTTATCCACTTTCAGTCTGGTACTCCAAACCTGCATTGTGAGTTTGAATCATTATTTCGTCAATCTCGTTATTCCAACTGCCTCCATTCGGTTGTGAGTAATCTTCGAAATCGGTTCAGAACACGAAAATGATACGGAATGCGAAGCAATATGGTCGTATGAGAAACCTCTTCGGGCGGAAATAGAAGCCTGAGGGAACCTTCCAAGCCCAATAATACCAAAGGAAGCGCCTTCCACTGATCTGCACTATAAGTTCACTCGATGTGACGAGAACCTTACAACTTATTATTCTCCTTTCTAAGCTTAGAAAGTTGCGAGTATTTTGGTTCATTAATTTCATTAATGGTATTTGGAAAGACAATCTCACAAAAATCAGTACCTTAATTAATACAAAAGTAAGATAAATAATAGGTATAATTTGTTTTTACAATGCCATTTAAAATAAGAAATATTCGAAATTCTACTTGATGATAATAACAATAGTAATAAATATACATAACGACTACCTACTCATCTTTTTCAATTCGCCTGTGACAGTAAAATTACGTTGTAATCATAAACTGAAAACGACGAGGGTAGCAATTATAATTATCGGTTCATTATTTTTGTTATTGGAAATGTTGAACCGGAAAAACGTAATCTCAAAAACTTTAACTACCTTTCTTGGATTTTGATTTGTGTAGAATTTAATAAACCACTTTTCGAGTCGCATCAAAATATCAAGACAATAAACGGATTCAAACATAAAATACTGAATTTATCGCTCTTTGTTTGTAAATTTGCTTTGTTAGGTTGATAGCTAGGTACTCGTATAATTATTTTGGTTATTTTTGTAGGACTCCAATATTATTATTCATTTTTTTCTTGACTGGATGGAAGATGACTTCGTTCCACATTGTACCTAAGTGTTGGTTAGAAAATTGTTGTGTTATTCAGAGCACTAATAGGCGTCCAAATGATGTGATTTGTAACATGAAATCAACGATCAAGTTATTGGTTTCTGGTGGTGAAAATATTCCATCAATATACCCACTGTAGCCTTATTGGTACTAAATCGATTTCTGCTCCTAGAATTTTCGAAAAATATTTGTCAATAGAAAGATCAAAATGTGAAAATCCTTTGGTAGTCTTCATCTGCCTCCTGATCGGCAGATGAAGAAACAGAAAAAAAAGAAAACAGCAGAAATTGGGCAGAAATTTCCGGTAGTTCCTCTTTGTTGACAAGAGAGAGCGAGCACAGTTTGAGGAGGATCAGCGAGAAGAGATTAACCAGAGGTTGAGCACCTTATGATCTTGTTTGGAGGTGTGATCACGTATTTAATTCCACCATCTTTCGAGCCACGTCCGCCGAAGAAGAGAGAAAACGAAGACTTGAGTGAGAAGTTGAAAGAAGGGGTTGATCTGAAGGAAGGCGCGAGAGGGGGTGGGTGGTCGTGACACGTGTCGCCGCATCGCAGACACGTGTGCTCGGGCTATTGGTGACCTTTGGACTCCCCCACAGTTTTAGGTTGTTACATCTAACTGATTAAACCAGATTATCCTCCCCCTTATTTCGACCTGTTCTGTTAATATCGTTACGATTAGACTTTAATGTTCCTTTTATTAATTTATTTTGTTTTTTAGGTCGGAACTTTTTTCGTGAAGACACGCAACAACTGCCAAATTGATTGGACTAATTCCTCTTCACCCTTCTCAAAAGACATATTAACTGTAAAGAGAGTTAACAAGTTAATATTAACTTGGTTGTGGTATTTGGTTCGATAGTACTTTTTTAAAGAAAATTACGCCAAAACCACTTTCTTCTCATTCTCAAACTCTGCACCTTTTTTGTCTCATTCTCAAACTCTGCACCTTTTTTGTACAGGTAAATTTTTACTGTATTGAATATGCTTTTCTCAACCTACTTGTTTCGGGGTGTCAATCGGTTCGTCCAATGGTAATGTTTAGGATGATGGTGTTTATGAATCGTTTCGTCCCTCGTCATCTGTGGTGAAAGTTTTTCGTTTCGTCCTTCTTCCTTTCGTTTTTCATGTCTTGATTGTACTTCGGCCGTCGATCTCAGATAAGCTAGGTAAGATTGTCAAGTCACGATGATTGTGAATCCAGTGTTCGTCATGTCTTCTGTCAAGCTAGTGGCTTCAAAGCGTGGTACTGCGATTATTGTCAAAAATAATAGATTCACGAAAAATTCTGTTTCAAAATCACAACGCTGTATGTCATTTGTTTCCTGCATGTCAAATTCTGCATGACAAGATCTCTATTTTTGTGATCTAACTTAAGACGATTACCTATTATTATGGTATGATTAATCTGAATCTTTCTGTCAATTCTCTCCCCCCCCCCCCCCATTTTCCCTGCTTCCCCTTCCCGCCCTTTTCTTTCTGTTTGATCACCCAGTACAGCCAGAGCCACAACTTTGCCACATGTCCCTGAGGGATGGACAGAATATTGTAAGGACGAATCGATAAAAAAAAAGAACTACAATATATGTAATAGGTAAATGTGGCCGACATCTAGACAAGAGAATTTTTGAAAAAAAATTAAGCTATTAAAATAATGAATATTTTAACGTTGGCCTGAACACTTATACACGCTAAACGGTCAAGTGTTCAAAAAAATGTATTTGAGGTTTTTTTTTTACTTAAATAACCATATCAAACATTTTATTCTGAATAGACACTTGATCTAGAATTGAAAATTTCAACGGCTCTCAAGTCCTTCTGGGGACTTTAGATGGACATAATCGTCGATAACACCCACCCATTTCCCCACCTGAAGGTAGCACATTATATCGGTCAAATCAAAAATCAATCAGATTGGCAGAATGGTCGATACAGCGGAAATAGGGCGAATTCAGCAAGAATGTTAACCCTAAAGGTATATTGCCACCTGAGAATGAAAGTGGGTTATGTAGGTTAATCATGTCTTTTAGAGCAATATTTGCCAAAATTCACGGGTTGTTTAAGATATACTGTTTATGACTTTTGTTTTTTTGACTATTTAGGAGTATTTGTTATTTATTTGTTTTTTCTTTGGGGGGGGGGGGGGGGGTTATTTATTTGTGTTATCTTTGCTCCTAGAAAAAAAAAATACAAACGGTAGACCCCCTTCAAATGAGGGATTCAAATGTCACATTTTTGCATCAATCATTTTTTTTTTTTTTTTTTTTCATGGAAATTACTTATATTTTAAGAAAGTGTGATTTTCGAACTTCTCGAAACAAAAGGTGGATCCCATGAATTTTACCCTGTGTAGCATTGTAATGCTTCAATAGAAGAATAATGGTTGTGTGAAAACAATTTCTTTATACCTAATTCCCTTCTTATCTATATTGAACCAGTCTTCCCCAAGGTGGTAATCTTCCACCTTTTGGCAAACAAAACTCCTGTTAGGATTACTTTCTCAGTTTCTCTTTGTTCAGAAAACAATCAAACTAAGCTACCCGTGAATTACTGAAGAAAATACGAGTCCACCTCGCTCCACTCAGAAGTGTTAACAGATAAGAAAGTTATTTCGACGGGATGTCACAACAACCAACCCTTTTACTTATGATTTATCGCATTTCCTTCAAGATCGTTTCCTGTTTCCGAAGTTCGGGAAAACATTTTGAACGAATAACTTCCCTGCTTTCCACATCCGGTTTCCCCCAAGACAGAACTACCGATGAAGTACTGCATCCTCTGTACTGAAGGCAGGTGAGCCTCGTCTTCAAGTAAAAGGGTGGAAAACGGATTTGCCTCCCAAATCAAAATTCTCTCCTAAACGTTGTAATTTTGGGCTTCTTGGAGGGATTCATTTCCCGAATGACAGTTCTTCAGTCCATGAAACCCCCCTAAGAAACATTTCGTGAGAAGACAAGTAAAAAAACTCATGGTATCAATGTTGTGACAACTAAACCCCCTATAAACATACCTTCTGAAACCAATTTCGTACGTTCTAGTTACATAACATACATACATGCAAAACTGTAAAAATTTATCAACATAATAAAATGCGAGAATTATCTCAGACGTTTTATATTGTCAATTTTAAAAACATCATCATGATCGAGAAATCAAATTCTGCACAAATTCTGCACTTACCAGTGGAACTGGTAAATACAAAAGCCTTTTCTAAACCAACCAACTAGGCGGAGTGGTATTTTTTTTACGAATTTATGCCAAAAAACTTAGAAATTAATGTTCTTCTTTAATCCAAATGTTTCTCAACTACGAAGATAATATCTACGAAGATAATATTCTATCAGATTATTATTCTGGTTGAACAACGAACAACCGAAAGACCAGGTGTAAATATTTCGGAACCCATTACTCCAATTTATTTCTTCAAATAGCATTTTAACTTTAAACAAATCAATAAAGACGTCATGACACTAAAATTATTAAACAAGTTTGAAAGTTGGAAAGAGCATTGATTATTAATTTGTTTTTATTGACACAATGTTTTCAGGAATCAGGTCGTTTCTTGAACTTTTAATGGGAACAATTCTTCCAGGAGTAAAACATTGCGGGAGTAGAATTTAAAAATGTTTCAACATCGTTACCGATGTTTAAAATTGTTCAAAGTGTCGAAATTTTTCAATGTATCAAAAATCATCTTAATTCTTTCGACTCTGATACTTTAGACATTTTGATTTGTTGCGTATTTTGATTCGTTGAACTTTTTGTTTTGTATGATATTTTGACACGTTGGAAATTTTGATACATCAGACATTTTTATACGTTGGACATTTTGATGCATTGGGTATTTTGTTGCCTTGGACTTTTTGATACGCCTAACATCTTGATTCGAGGAATATTTTGGTATTCGAACATTTTGATACATCAGATATATTTTCATACATTGGAAATTTTGATACATTGGATATTTTGCTACGACGAACATTTTGATTCGTTGGATATTTTGGCACTTTAAATTTCGATACGTGAGAAATGTTGATACGTTAGATATTTTGATACATCAGGAATTTTTAGACGATGGAAATATTGATACATTGATTTTGCTACGTTGAACATTTTGATTCGTTGAAAATTTGGATTCATTGAATATTGTGACACTGTAAATTTTGATTCGTTAGAAATGTTCATAATGTGGACATTATCAGACATACATCAGACATTTTTATACATTGCAAATGTAAATAGGTATGTAGATTTGAATTTACTACGTAATTTGTTCATTCATTCAATGATGAACGGGTGGAATTTATAGCAAGTACCTATTTGTTATTGTATAAATGTTTATATAACAACTCGTATGACCAAAGGGCTCATAAGATCATAAGATACAATCCGAATTTGTGCAAAACTGAGCCATTACATGGTAAGAACTGTTTGTTTCAGGGAAATTTTGTTCGAACTATCAGGCTCTATTCCACGTATTGCCAGAGATATCACTGGAATAGAGTTTTACTTTCTTCGGTATCAGATCCAAGATCAACAGTCGTTCGAAAAAATGAAGGTGGGGTATAAAACGTAAAAATCGATTGGTAATTTTGGTTTTGGAGAAAAATGAACTTCCACCCCAGACATCCTAGTTACTTTGGTTCAAAAATTAACAGTGATTTCAATGAAAAACCTAGATAAAAGGCATTGGGGCAACCCTTGTCTGGTTTCAATAAGGTTTAATCGTTTAAATATAGTTGAGAAGAAGTCTGCCAAGAAGGTGTGGCACAAAGCTTCCTCGTATCCGATTGTGTAGATGATCCGATGCATGGTAGATTATCTCAAAACATCAATCTCTAAGTACTCTCTCTTGCACTACCCTCGTAGGGGACCATCTACACGTCATCCCGCGCAATCTCTGAATGTTGTTGGAAAATATAGAAGTTATGGCTGTTACAAGGATTTCACGTTTGCGCAAGCGCTCAAAATACTTTCCATTCGGGAGGCAATGATTTTCATAGGGGACTGCCTTAACCCCAACTTGAATAATTTCTGAAAATTTCATCGAAATCGAGTGAGAAATGTAGAAGTTATGGCTGTGACGAGGATTTCACGTTTGCGCACGCGCAGCGGCTACTATGAGTTCGGGGGGTGGTGAACTTTATAGAGGATCATCTATACGTCAATCCTCACAATCCCTGAAAATCTCATCGACATCGGATGAGAAATATAGAAGTATTGGGTGTGGCATGGATTTCATAACAGACACACAGACAGACAGTCACGGAAGCAAAATTGTTCAGGAAGGTTTGAAACATAAAACGCGAGTGGAAATTTTGATTTTGGAGAACATTTTTTTTCCAACCATGAAAAGTGGAAACAAAGCTTCCGCTACCTTAGTAGACTCGGAAGCAATAGATAGTTCAACCACTCAGATTCGACATACCGTATAATCCTCTGACCGCTAAGTTAGCCAGTTGAGTTTCAGACAAATCAACGAACTGAATCCCGCTCCGAATAATTTGCATGGGTGTTTCTCCCGTGAAATCCAGTAGTACGTTCATACTACGTCAAGCGAAATGCACTTGTAGCTGCCGAATGGGAACCGCTACGAAGTTACGCCCGCTTCAAATGGCAGTAGAATGAAGATTTGAGATCGAATGAGGCCACCGGTTCCAATCTATTCCGACGGACTGAATGCTCGGGAAAATTATCGCCGCAACGCATTTGCAAAGCTCTTTTCACTTCCGTATCTCCACAGTACGAAATCCGGTCGTAGGCAGGTTGGTTGGTGCTCGTATTTCTATCCCTTTTGTAATAACTACCAAACGTGTGCTACGAATCTTCATACTTGTCTGGCATGAAAGCTCTAAGGGTGCCTAATTTACTTCCTCACTACCAGAGGTAGGAAAGCATTATATTCGCGCAGTGGGTCTACACAATTGTTTCATCATAATTCGAACTTTCCTCTTTTACTCCGTACTTGGGTGCCTTCTAAACAATTTTGGATCCTTGTCTGACCGTCGTTCTAATCAATCGATAATAAAATAGATTTTAATTACATTTTTCATATGTTTGAAGAAGAAAAAAGTGGAGAACGACTATAAATTATTAGGGAACTTATTAATTTCTCATTTTTCTCACCTTTTTCCATCTGCCACTGCTCAATTCACAATTAACAAGTTTCTTTATTGATCAAATTGATCAAATAAAATCAAACTACACTATGGTTAAGTGCACTCCCCATGACCAGGAGTCGCGCAGGGCTTTGATATGGTGTGAAACAATTATCCTTATTATAGTAACAAAATATAATAAAATAAAATAAAATAGTCCTTACACATACCTATGATAAAATGTATTTATCATAATATGCATTATATTATATTGCATTTAACTTTTGACATTTTCAAGTCTTTCATGTAACTCAAAAAATTTTGATGTAAAGGTATTGTTTTTCCATAAATTCAAGATAGTATAGAATTTTCAGAAATTTTTGGTACCGTTCGTTTCCTACAAGAATTTAAGGGTTGGACTTATAAATCAGAAACACGAGTGTGAATCGCAAAAGAGGCCTAATCTCCGTTCAAATGTTAGCTGACCGAAATGCAATCGATGTTTTTCTTCAATTCGGTGGTAGCAATGGCAAAGCCGTGTTCTTTACAGACGAGTGATCTATATAGGAAAATAATAAACCTTTGTGTAATAATTTGCAGCGTTTTGCCTTTGTGTTAATTCTTGTTATGCTTTCGTTTTCTTGATATATTTTTGGTGTTATTAGGTTGCAAATTGCCATTACCATATAGCTATCTAGTCTCACATGTCCATGAACAGCTACTCTTACGGTAAAATGTTTTTTAAACAGTCCATCAAACATAATTAGGAAATTAATAGCAGCTGCATAATAATTATTAAGGGGGTCCCAAAAGGATGGATCATCCATTCTGTGTATCCGTTATTCGAAAAGAAATCAAAAACGATAAAAATCAAACAATAAATAAATATATTTAAAAAAAATGATTATTGGATTTAACGTGCCTTGAAACGCAAACCAACCAATTTTGAGGGGGTGTTAAGACATTTTTTTGTTGCTCGACTTTTAAGGTTCACTATTGAAAATAATAAAACAAAATAGCCCACACTGATGGTGCGTCAAAAAAAGTTATTATTAACAATATTAAAAATATTAATGCATAATAATATTATTGCCTCCGAGTCTACCAAGGTAGCAGAAGCTTTATTTTCACTTTTCAAGGGTGAAAAAAAGTTCTCCGAAATCGAAATTTCCACTCGCGTTTTACGTTTCAGATCTTCATGAACAATTTTGGTTCCGTGTCTGTCTGTCTTTGTGTCTGTGAGTGTCATGAAATTCTTGTAACGCGCATAACTATACGAAGTTATTGTCCGATTTCGATGAAATTTTCAGGGATAGACGAATTCTTCGCAAAAAAAAGTAAATAAATAAATATAAGGGGAGGTTATGTTGGCGAAATTTTTATTTCCAATACTGTGCTATTCATTTTTATTTAATTCCCTGTACTGTATTAAACTATACTAGAAAGCTGAGAACTAAATAATTTCAACCAAGAACTAAAATAAGTACTGCCTCGCATCCTAAAATAAAAATTGGAGCCTACAAAAATACTAAACTAAGACGGGAACGAGTAAAGGCTAACCTGCACCATTAAAGTTTATTGCGATTTGTTTTCATTACTGTATAAACAACTTCGAGTAGTAAACTTCTACTGCCAGGAATAATAAAGAAGTTCAATCACTTATTTTAAATGTGAATAAAGAAACTAGGATAGACCAGGGTTAGCAATGTTCGGTAAACAAGTTTTCGTTGAACCTATTGTGCTAGGAAATAAAACGTTTTTGATCATGATCATGAGGGTGTAAAAATTCGAGATAGTAAAAAGTTCGTTCGTTTCGACTTATAGACACGGTTAATCGATAAATTGAATAAGTAGTTACTTTTAAACCGATGGAATATTTTTCAATTGGACTGTGATCTGTGAAATCAATTTGTTAAACCCATCTTTTGTGAAACATCAGCAGTAAATTTTTTTTTTCTTTTATTTTTTTTTATGAAACTTGGTTTTCAGGACCCTGATGATTTCCCGAGTTGACAAACACCATCGAAGAAGTCGTTTGCGTTTTTAACGATGATCTCCCATTTTCCTGCTTGTGTTGGCTTCAACTGATACGATAATAATGAAATCATTGTGCATTTTTCTTAATCCCAGCCTCAAACGACCCTCCAAATTTGTGATGCATGGCATTACTAGATCGTTAGAAGTTGGTAATAAGGCAATGTCGAAACAAATGTGTAAATCACACCTACAGCATTAGTTCATATTTCCTCCGCTAGGGATAGTAAAGCATTTTCCCCTTGAATCAGCTGCATCGCATTATCTCAAGCTTTACCAAAATAGGTAACTGAGCTTATCTAATCTGATTCAAAGGTAAAGCGCTTTACAATCCATTGCGGGGGAAATATGAACTAATGCTGAAGGTGTGATTTAGACATTAAATGTCTAAATTTCTTAAATTTAAATGTCTTTCAAATTTTGAAACGTGGGACGACAAGTGTGGGAGTGAGAGGGAAGATGCCAACAGTTTTTTACATTTATCTCATCTGTCGATTGACCGATTTCAAATTTTCAAAGTGATCTGAGTTCATCTTAACCATATGAAAGTAGCTCTAACTGTCGGTTTTGCGAAAAAAATTTAATTTATTAAATTTTCATTTGTTGTTTAGGATTTAATCAAATATTTGACAAAAACATGTCCAGCCCGTATGTATACTTATTAATCTAAGCTTTTGAAATCGTGAGCACTTGAAAATATCGATTAGTCGAGGCGGCTGTTGGTTTTTAATTGAAATATCAGTGAATTAAGCAAGTAGCAAGGCGTGACTCAGCCATGGGTGGCAAGTCTGTCTATACTCCTAGTGTAGGTCTAAAACACATGAGCTGAAGTCCACAAATGCTGTTTTACTGTAAGATGTTGTCTTTTTCGTGTAAAGTTTGACTGGGCCATTTCTCCTGAACATAAGAGCAAGTCTCCAAGTTGTGGAATAATGTTGGAAGCGGCGGTCTTCGATTCGGCACAGTCATCGATTCGGCACAGTCGACGTTTCGGCACACCTCAGCTCCCGGAAAATACAACTCCATTCGGCACACTCCCAAAATATGTCTAACGTGACTGTACACCGTCCAAACTCTCATAACATACTCATAGAAACCATGGGCAGAAAAACGTGTTGGTCAAACTGAGCTAAGATGAGGTTGCACTTTAACTTTTATTGCAGTGCCAAAAATAAATATATTAATCACAATAATTCATTATCATGTATAATCATAAGACACTTAGTCATCAAAATCTCGGACACATTCATTGATGCACTCGTTGTCCGTGTCGTGTTAATATCTGCGCTATTGCACCACCAACCGAACTGGTTTCTTTTTTTGGCCCATCTTCATCACGAAGTTCTTCGGGGTTATTTGACTTTGGTGAAAGAGAACCCTCAATTCCCGAATTTTTCGCTGCCTTTCTTTTGAGGCTGGGGACAGTGGTCTGGGAACTAGCTCGCTTCGAATTTTAATGTAAGTCTCGATCTGAATTTCTTTCAATACGAAGAGAACACGGTTAACACACACGCAAAATAATGGTGATGAATAATTGGAAGGTGTCAAGTAAACCAAACTTGTAATATGAAAGAGGTGGCTGGACAGGTAGCTTTGTGGGTTTAAGAAGGTACCTGCCCTCTTCGAGGAGGGAAGCCACTCATTCTTATCCCTCAATAAATCGATTTCCCATTCACCTAATCAAGATAATTTTATTTTTCGTTTGATTTTATTGGGGTTGGTTTGAATGCTCATGGTAACGATACAGAATTATGGGCTGGACATGATTTACCTCATAACTTCATAATAAAGAGACACAAACATTTTTCCGAAATTGAAGTGGAATATCAAAACGCTGCAAATTATTACACAACGGTTTATTATTTTTATATAGATCACTCGTCTACAAAATCACCAACCATCCAATATGAAAAAAAATAAAAAAATGAAATAAAAATAAAAAAAATAAAAAAAATTAAAAAATTAAAAAAACATCAAAATCACCAATCATCGATTGCATTTCGGTCAGCTCTAATTTGAACGGGGATTAGGCCTCTTTTGCGATTCACACTCGTGTTTTGATTTATATATTTATATATTTATATATTTATATTTATATATTTATATATTTATATATTTCAATATAAACCCTTAAATTTTCGTTGGGAGCGAACGGTTTGTCCTACAGAGCTCCGCGTGGTCTCAAAAAATTCTAAAAATTCTATAGAATCTTAATTCGAAGGAAAAACACTACCTTTACATCAAAATTTTTTGAGTTAGGGCGTTTTCAAAATTTCAAAATTGATTTGGAACTCTTAGGAGTGACCTACATCAACCAAAAGCTTCGGGGCACAACTAGACCCCAAATGGAGCCTACATACCAAATTTCATCAAAATCGGTCAATGCTAAGTGGCAAAATTGCCGCGTACGGCGTACGGCGGACGGACGGCCAAATTTTTATTCGATTTTTGGATTCTACGTATCTTGAAACGTATACCATCAAATTTTGAGGGGGTGTTAAAATTTTTTTTTCTTGGTCGATTCCAAAGGTTCATTATTGAAAATAATAAACCAAAAACTACAATTAGAGCAAACTTCATTTATAAATTCAGAGCACATTCGCGTTTTCCAATTGAAAAACGCTGCAAATCATTGCTCAAAGGTTTATTATTTTCTGTATAGATCACCCTTCTGTATAGATCACTGGTTCTCCATCAATAGCACCTACCACCATCTGTACTCTCCCTTGACCTTCCCTCTCAAATTTCAGGTTCCTGCGTTCAACAGGAGAGGAAATGGCCTTGGAGCTCACTCAGCTGATCAGTGACCACTCAAGCACCTTCAGCATTCTCCATTGACCCGCCCTCTAAAATTTCAGCTTCCTGCGTTCAACAGAAGAGAAAATGGCCTTGGAGCTCACTCAGCTGATCAGTGACCACTCATGCGCCTTCAGCATTCTCCATTGACCCGCCCTCTCAAATTTCAGGTTCCTGCGTTCAACAGGATAGGAAATGGCCTTGGAGCTCACTCAACTGATCAGTGACCACTCAGGCACCTTCAGCATTCTCCATTGACCCGCCCTCTAAAATTTCAGCTTCCTGCGTTCAACAGGAGAGAAAATGGCCTTGGAGCTCACTCAGCTGATCAGTGACCACTCATGCGCCTTCAGCATTCTCCATTGACCCGCCCTCTCAAATTTCAGGTTCCTGCGTTCAACAGGAGAGGAAATGGCCTTGGAGCTCACTCAGCTGATCAGTGACCACTCAGGCGCCTTCAGCATTCTCCTTTGACCCTGCCTATCAAATTTCAGGTTCCTGCGTTCAACAGGAGAGGAAATGGCCTTGGAGCTCACTCAACTGATCATTGACCACTCAGGCGCCTTCAGCATTCTCAATTGACCCGCCCTCTCAAATTTCAGGTTCCTGCGTTCAACAGGAAAGGAAATGGCCTTGGAGCTCACTCAGCTGATCAGTGACCATTCAGGCGCCTTCAGTATTCTCCATTGACTTTTGATTATGGAAATTTGATTACTGGTTACGCAGAAGGCAAAACTGTATACAAATCGAAGAAATGAACAGCGATCGCATTTTAGTCAGAAAAATTTCAACGGAGATTAGACCTCTTTTGCGATTCACACTCATGATTCTGTTTTATCGAAGGAAAAGCTTCAAGTACTCGTAGGGACCGAACGGTTTGCCCTACAGAGCTCCGAGTGGTCTCAAAAATTTTTAAAAATTCAGTACTATTTAAAATTAGTGAAAAAACGATACCTTTATTTCGAGAGTTTTCGAGCTAGGGCACTCTTGAAAATTTCAACCCTTAATTTTCACCCCTTAGAAGTGACCTACATCAACCAAAAGCTTCGCGGCACAACTAGACCCCAAATGGAGCCCATATACCAAATTTCATAGAAATCGGTCCATGGTAACTAAGAAAAGTGCCGCGTACGGCGGACGGACGGAAATTTTTTTATTCGATTTTCGTATTCTACGTACCTTGAAACGTAAAACATCAAATTTTGAGGGGGGGTTAAAATTTTTTTTTCTTGCTCGATTCCAAAGGCTTATTATTGAAAATAATAAACCAAAAAAGTTCATAATTGTCGGAGGAAAACCTTAAAAATATTTGACCCCACCACCAACGCCATCTATTTTCTGAGAATCACACTAAGTCTTAGTGGGCGTCCAGCGTAGCGTCAAGATAAAATCACTTTCAACGCGGGTGTCTACCAGGGTAGACGAGAGCCTCTCACGGGGGTCTTCACTTTCTGAACCTTCCTTTTGTACAAAAACAGCCATTACCTTCTAAACTTCTCACCAGAGTGCGCCAAAATCACATCAGACATTTTTTTCATAAGCGCTGATGATGGGTGTCTGTTTTTAAAGGAAAACGTTTTTAGCTGAACCCGCATCGACACTCAAAATTTCGACAAAATTGGAACACAATTTTAGGTGTGTCCCCGTTGCAAAAGTTCACCACAGACATACACAAAACCAAAGTAGTTCAGATAGCTCTACAACGCAAAATGTGAGTAGTACATAAACAGATAAAATATCCTCAATATTGAGGACGCAAAGAGTGAGATCGATTGAAAAGGTGGTCCTAAAAAGAAAAGATCTACCGCTAAGTGTAGTCCAGTGAACCACCTTTATTCCTTATTTGGTTTTGTTGATCGATTTTCAAATAACCTGAAAAATTATGGAAAGCAAATTTTGTCAATCCCATTCTATTTATTCTCACAATATTCTCAACTATGAACTTTCGAAATTTTTGGAAAAAGAAACATTTAGAATTTCACGAACCATGATGATTACTCCTTTGGAGTGAAATAGTGCTCAAGAAGCTCGAAAAATGTGTCAGATTTTTCTCTTTTGATAAATACTCGTCTATCGTTTTCACGCTGTTCACTGAATGAAGTGGTTTCTGTTTTTCCCTTGCTTTTAAAAGGTAGGTAAATTTTCTCCCGAAAACTGGAAAGTTCATTGACCACCCGAAAAAAAAAGCTTTCTTTGTCCATTTTTCGTCCCTTTGTGCCCTCTAAAGATGAAAAACACCCATAACGTTTCTGATAAAAGGAAAACTTGAGGTGAACCCGCCGCGTAAATTTGGTTCTTTTCTTTCTGCGATGATTGTACTAATATTGAATTAACGACGGGAATTTCACCTTAATGAAGAGTTTTCGAGGGTCCATTCAAGTGGACTTAATGAATTGGTGAGTTATTTCGGCGGAAAGACGAAAAAACACTTTGTCGGGTTGTCTGATAGAATAATATTCTATCATGGGATGAATATTATTCATCCCAGCAAATCGTATGGAAATCTTCCAAAGTTCATTTATACGTTAGGCAAAATCGGCAACGTTGATTAGATTAGACGAATAATACAAATATACATATATTATAATCATGAATACAAAGTAGATTGTGACAGTATTTTATGAGTTACAGTTTAATGAGTAAATTGTTTAGTATTTATTTTAGAAATCTCAACGGTTCTGATCCTGAATCAAATTTTTTAACGTAATTTATTACTGCAACAGAATATTAAAATACAATACATCTAGCAATATTGCATGTATCATTTGTACACTCCTTGAGAACCTGTTTTCACTAAAACGCAGCCCCTTCTCATAACAGTATCTTCCACACTGAGTTATAATTGATCTTTATCAGCACTGTGGGATTTGTATAATCAATTAAACAATTAATAAATTTCACTGGGTTTTATTGGAGACAACAAAGTTGAGAAAAGTAACAGGCACGGTAAGAATAATACATATCTTTTTTCAGGTAAGGTTAAGTTTAGATAAAGCGTATCTTCTTCCATTTCAATTAATGCCTATAGTGACAAGTCACTGAATATCGCCACATACTCCCCTCCCAGTGCAAACGGCACTGAGGAAACGTGCAGGGAAACGTACTGAAAGTCCAGAACGCGTCTGGCGGCTCTGCTGCATGGGCTGTTGTTGCTGCACGTCCAGTGGCCTCTTGTTCTCAGGCTTGTTTGTAGGTGCTGTTTGAGGCAGTTCAGGGTTACAGTATTCATAAGGTATGCTGGTTTGAGTCGATCAATCGACACTGTTTGTGTCCCTCTTGGCGTTATGATGTCAAATGTCTTGCCAGTGCATGATGCAACTTTAAATGGCCCGTCGTAGACTGGTTGAAGGCTTCTACGGGAGGCGTCATGCCGTAGGAAAACGTGAGAAGCATTTTGCAAGTCTTGATGAACAAAAATCTTGGTAGCTGCATTATGTTTAGGTGAAACAGGCTGCACATTGCGTAAATTGTGCTTGAGTTGAGCTACAAAAACATTCTGAGGAGTAGTCTCGCAGGAGGGGCTCAGAAAATCCGATGGAAGACGAATCCCACTACCATAGACCACTTCAGCTGGAGTTGCGTTGCAGGAGGGCATGATGTATGACCAAAGTCCCAATAGTACTAGAGGTAGTTTGCTTACCCAACAGTCTGTTAGCTGAGCTCTGAGAGAGGTCTTTAGGACACGATGCCACCGCTCAATAATTCCATTTGAGGCAGGGTGGTACGCCGTGGTCTTGACAAGGTGGAATCCCAATGCTTTAGCTAGTTGCTCAAACAGAGAACAATCAAAATGCCTGCCACGATCTGATGTAATAATCTCAGGAATTCCAAATCTGGCAATCCACGCTGAGATTATAATATTTCCGGTGGTTTCGGCAGTGAAGTCAGCCACTGGAACAGCTTCAGGCCATCGAGAGTAGCGGTCTATCATTGTAAGAACGTATGAACATCCCTGGGAGGGTGGTAGAGGTCCAACGAAGTCGATGTTGATGTGTCCAAAAACGGCGCATAGTTGGTTCATACACTCCGACAGCAGATGAGGTATGACCAGTAGTTTTTTTCGCTTGAGTCGCCGGAGTTCATCTTCGGAGAGCATTTCCGGGTTTTCATGATGTGGAGGCGTTTCAAGTACCTTCTTGAGTCCCTTGCGATAATTTCGTGAACTGTTTCCATCCTCAAGTCTCGATGAATATCATCGTGCCTCATGTACCAAGGTGCACTCTACTTCTCAGTATTTTATTTTGGAAGGATTGGATTTTGTTGATGTTTGTTTTCTGGCATAGCCCCATAACTGAATTCCATTGGGCGAAGGATCTGCTTATAAATAAGCAGTTTATTGTGGAGAGAGACAGACGAGAATTCCTCCTCAACAACCAATACATCTTTCTAAATTTAATTTTGATTTCTTCTTTTTTCTTTTCTATGCGTTTTTCCAGTTTAATTTGGAGTCAAGGGTCATACACAAGTACTATTTAACTGCATCGGTATGGGGTATTTATTTGAATTGATCTCAATATCCATGACTGGAATTTTTCGGTTAGTAAAGTTGATGTGAACTGATTTTGATTAGTTCAACTTTATTCTCCACATCTTGGCTCTCTTAGAAACCTCAGTAATTGACGAATCATCTGCAAAGGTCGCATCAGTTGTACCTTCTTGTTGGGGTAAGTCTCGCGTGTAAAGAACAAAAAGGACTGGCCCTAAGACATTCCCTTGTGGGACCCCAGATTTTATTGGCTTCAAGCCAGAGCGTTGGTCATCTTGCTTCACCCTGAAATGTCTGTTTCAAGGTAGGATTTTAACTCAGTACTCTCTGTGCAGTTTGTACTCCAATCCCTCGTGCCAAACCCTGTCAAAGGCCTGTGCCGCATCCAAGAAGATGTTGGCACATATTTTCTTACCTTCGAGGGCCTTTTCTATCATGTTAGTGAATCGGTGGACTTGATCTATAGTTGAATGTTTTTGTCTGAATCCAAATTGGTGATTTGGAATCAAATTTGTATCTTCTATTAATGGTTTGATTGGTATGTAGGCTCCATTTGGGGTCTAGTTGTGCCCCAAAGATTTTGGTTGATGTAGGTCAATTCTAAGGGTTGGAAAATAAGGTTTGAAATTTTGAAAACACCCTAACTCAAAATATTTCAATATAAAGGTATTGTTTTTCCATCAATTTAAGGAAGTATAGAATTTTTAGAATTTTTTGAGACCACGAGGACCCTTATTTAAGGGCTGGACTTACGATAAATCAGAAACACGAGGTGAATCGCAAAAGAGGCCTAATCTCCGTTAAAATTTTAGCTGACCGAAATGCGACCGATGTTTTTCTGGTAACAATGGCAAACCTGTATTATTTGCAGACGAGTGATCTATATAAAAAAAACAATAAACCATTGTGTAATAATTTGCAGCGTTTTTATTACCTACCTAACTACACACTAAACGTAGGGGTATGTTCGTTGATCGCTCAGGCTGAGATACAACTTATTATATTTCCGTAAATAAAATAAATAACGTGAACTCTTGTGTGTTTCAGAACCTACTTCATCTTCTCTCCACCAAATAGCCACTTCAAATTGAAATATTGTTCGAGAATCTGTAATTCGGCACAGCGTACCTTCCGGCCTTTAGAAGTCATGACAGCAGGCTTTGTCACAAAAAAATGTTTCCATACCTACATACAGGTCAACACCCACAGAACCAGAGCTTGCCAAAGTATCATATTGTAACATGCTGTAAAATACAAATAAATAATACAAAAACTTTGAAAATCTCATTTACTCGTAATTTGTTTCCTAATTAATGAAAAAAACAGAAAATTTTTGTTTGACAGGATTTGTCTCTTTGACAAGAATAGGGCTGAGAACGATCGACAGAATTTATTTAAAGCGGTGCGAAATTCCAATATTTTTAGGAAATTAGAGTCTAACCCGCTTTTAGAGTTTTTAAGTAAACAAGTGCCTGCTTATTTCAAGTTAAATTTGAGTAACTTTGGCATGTTTGGAATTCATATAAAATTTCCCGAATAATTCGCCTATGAAAACAAGGAAATGGAAAGTGCTACTTTTGATGAAACTTGGTATATGGGCTCCAATTGGGGTCTAGTTGTACCCCGAAGCTATTGGTTGGTGTCAGACACTTCTAAGGGTCGAAAAATAGGGTAAACATTTTGAAAACGCCCTAGCTCAAAAATTTTCGATGTAAAGGTATTGGTTTTTTGTAAGAGGTATTTCATCAATTTGAAATAGTTTTGAATTTTTAGAATTTTTAGAGACCACCCAGGGAGCTTTGTAGGACAAACCGTTCGCTTCCTATGATAATTTAAGGGTCTTACGATAAATCAGAAACACGCGTGTGAATCACCAAAGAGGTCTAATCTCCGTTTAAATTTTTCTGACTAGAATGCGATCGCTGTTCGTTACTTCAAGTTGTACTACTACTAGTTTTGCGTCCTCAGCAACCAGTATTCAAATTTCCTTATGAAGGAACTCTCTGTTTCATCAAATCGAGTGTGAAGCGTTTATTTCTTCCGAATAAACTTGATTGTGAAGTATGTAGTAGGTAAGTAGTACCTACCTAGGGTTGTAAGAATGAGAAAAGTCCCATGTGGTGGCACGTCAAAGCATATCGGTACCAGTTGATACCAGAAAGATACCTAAATGAAGACCTCCTTTAAAGATGCCAATAACTGAGCAGTACGTTGACGTTGCTTGAAGTAAATTGTTTATGATTGAAATGAGCCGAAACTGATACTTTAGTTACATTTCGATTCTTGATATACGTTTTAATGTTCGAATCCGCAAAACTAACGTCAAACATGCCGATATTACTATTAACTAGATAAACTAATTGAAGACCCAAGAGAAAGAATGCACTAAGTCCAATTTTTTCGAAACTGAGATTTAGATACCATCTGCTAGATGTGGACTTTTGTTCTAACTAGAAACATAAATTTATAAACGTTAGACGAATCGAATTATATCTTAAAATTGAAGGAAAAAAGAAAAGGGAAGAACATTTATTGCAAAAAACTTTGTTTTTCTAATTCTGGAAAAATTTTAAAATTGGACTTAGTGCGTTCTTCCCCTTGGGACTTCAATTGTGAAATACTCTTCTCACGATGCCCAGTACCCAGGGTCTTACCCAGTAGGTAGGGTCTTGTGCTAAAATTTTATTCAGTAAATTACAATCAATTTCTCCCTTAAAGGGAAAAACAATAGATCATGGATAAGTTCATATGTACCCACTTATTTACTTTTTTTATGAATAAACAGAATTTTTTTCCAAAATAAACTTTCCGATCGCACGTAATATATCGGAGCATTCTAGAGAACCTTGCTTCATAGCTACCGATATGTCCGTGTTGCATTTTTTGTGGCAAAAACAAAAGTGTCAAGAAAAATTCCTTGACCCTCAACCAAAAGGCATAATATGCCTTTTGGTTGGGGGTCAAGGAATTTTATATCTTACCTATGTCAAAAAAGAAAAAAATAGTGACAATGGTAAAGCATCTTTGCAGAAGAGTGATCTATAAAGAAAAATTGCACACCTTTGTGGAATAATTTGCAGCGTAATTCCTCGATTCTGAAATTTTGGATAATTATTCTCAATAAAGAACCTTCGGAATCGACCAAGAAGAAAAAAATATTTAACCCCCCTCAAAATTTGTTGGTTTACTCATCAAGGTACGTAGAATCCGAAAATCGAATAAAATTTGGCCGTACGCGGAACTTTCCTCAGGTAGCATAGACCGATTTTGATGAAATTTGATAAGTAGACTCAACAAATTCAAGATAGTATTGAATTTTTAGAATTTTTAGAGACCTCACGGAGCCCTGTAGGACAAACCGTTCGCTCCTTACGAGAACTTAAGGGTTGAACTTACGATGAATCAGAAACACGTGTGTGAATCGCAAAAGAGGCCTAATCTCCGTTAAAATTTTAGCTGACCGAAATGCGATCGATGTTTTTCTTCAAGTTGGTTGGTGGTAACAATGGCAAAGTTCTTTGCAAACGAGTGATGTATATGGAAAAATAATAAACCATTCTGTAATGATTTGCTGCGTTTTTTAATTTTGGTGATAAAGGACTTGGCGAATCCGCGATACGATTGAGCGAGGTGGTGTTTTCGTATTCAAAATGAGCGGGTACGATAATTATTGTATCAATGAAATGGAGTTCGTTCAAGTTACGAAAGCCGGCCGGCAGCTCCTCACCCTTCACTCTCCAACGCACCGACTATTTGTGTCTGTGATAACATGAAGGGCGTTTACGTACCCAATCGGCAGATGTGACGAAGAGCGTGGCACACACGTCTGATTCGGGGGAGCAACTGAAGAGGTTTCCAGGTTGCCGCCTCTTTATATAACCACCCCTTTACCCTAAAGCCGCCCCCGACCGAGTCGTCGTCCTCCCGCCCCCGGAGGCGGGAAAAACGCAGGAGACAACTTGTGGCACCTTGGTGTATTCACCAAGCGGCGCGCCCTTTTGGGAGGTTTCTTCGCTTGACGTCCTTTCAAAGCCTGAAAGGTGGATGAAAGAGATTGAAGAGTTGTAGCTGATTCTTTTCTAAACATGCCAGTCTTGTCTCCCTGTAAAGGTACTTATCGGGGGAATAATCCCGAGAGCTGTAATTCATCTTGAATATTCCTCTAATTAAATAAGAATCATGGCCAGCTTCTACCAACTGGACCTCTCTCTGGCAACTGGACCTCTCTCTGGATCTCTCTGGCAAGGTGGATGAAAGAGATTGAAGAGTTGATGCTGATTCTTTTCTTAACATGCCAGTCTTGTTTCCCTGTAAAGGTACTTATCGGGAGAATAATCCCGTGAGCTGTAATTCATCTTGAATATTCCTCTACTTAAATAAGAGTCAGACATCTGGCAACTGGACCTCTCTCTGGCAACTGGACCTCTCTCTGGATCTCTC
Organism: Apolygus lucorum; assembly: GCA_009739505.2. Lineage (NCBI taxonomy): Eukaryota > Metazoa > Arthropoda > Insecta > Hemiptera > Miridae > Apolygus > Apolygus lucorum. Next base: position 30,263,621 of record CM019178.2, on the reverse strand, counting down.
TGACAACTGGACCTCTCTCTGGATCTCTCTGACAACTGGACCTCTCTCTGGATCCCTCTGCAACTGGACCTCTCTCTGGATCTCTCTGGCAAGGTGGATCAAAGAGATTGAAGAGTTGTTGCTAATTCTTTTCTTAACATGCCAGTCTTGTTTCCCTGTAAAGGTACTTATCGGGAGAATAATCCCGAGAGCTGTAATTCATCTTGAATATTTCTTTACTTAAATAAGAGTCAGGCATCTGGCAACTGGACCTCTCTGGTAACTGGACCTCTCTCTGGATCTCTGTGGCAACTGAACCTCTCTCTGGATCTCTCTGGTAACTGGACCTCTCTCTGGATCTCTCTGGTAACTGGACCTCTCTCTGGATCTCTCTGGCAAGGTGGATGAAAGAGATTGAAGAGTTGTTGCTGATTCTTTCCTTAACATGCCAGTCTTGTTTACCTGTAAAGGTACTTATCGGGAGAATAATCCCGAGAGCTGTAATTCATCTTGAATATTCCTTTACTTAAATAAGAGTCAGGCATCTGGCAACTGGACCTCTCTGGCAAATGGACCTCTCTCTGGATCTCTCTCGCAACTGGACCTCTCCCTGGATCTTTCTGGCAACTGAACCTCTAGGAAGTTTCACGACTAGTGTCAGGTGGCCTTAAGGCTCACACTCATGAGCTCTTTCTCCCTGTCGTAAGAAATGGATTCATTTTGATGAAAATCACCGAAGAAGATTGGAAACATTTACTAAATTTTCGACGTTTTTGATTTTTGGATGTACTGAAAAATGTCATAAAAACTATTTTATTCTCCCAAAATTTCATTCTCAGGTTTGCTTGGAAGCTGAATTTGATGAAATGGGCTGCTAGTACCTGAAACAATCTAGAAAGACTATAAAAAACTAGTTAAACTCCAGTTTTTCATTCCTTAACTAGTTCTTTCTTGCCGAGTTTAAATTTTCTTCAAATTTTAATAATTATTTATTCCTTTTGAATAAATTTTTTTACTGTTTTCGATCCCTTGTCTTCCGACTTTTAGCGTAATCTACTGAATTTGTGAGAGCGATCAACGGAAAACCTTTTGTTTTGTTTTAGTTTGAAAACCTTAATAGCCCCTTGACTTTACCATAACGTACCCTAACTTAACCTGTCAAAGAGAACCCGTTCAGTGCAGGAGGCCAATTGCAATGTAGACCAGTTGAACTCAGTACTACGCGGAACTCAATAGAAACTGACCAAAAATGAAATGGTAAAGTCAATTGCCAGATGTGTATATTGACCACCAGTTACAAATGAAGGTTTGCAACCCGTTCATTATTTTTCCTTGGTTTATTCCTAGGGTTCATCATTGAAAATATCAAACCGAAATCAGGATTCTCGTTGCAGAGAAGGACAATAATTGTCCTCCTAATAGAAGCAATAATTATTATTGCAAGAAGTTTTCGTTGAAGAGTTGAGGGCGAGCAGCAGTGGGGAAAAGTTGACAAGAAGTTCTGGGATTGTGGGCCAAGTTCTGGTTCTCTGACCTATCTGGCATTGACCAGTTGGAATTGTTGGTCTTTAGACGTAGATCCACCAGTCCGTCTTAATTTTCATTTTGGTCGAAGGTAATTAGGTAAGTAAAATGCTGCAGACTCAGATCGGACGATTTTTCCTTCAATACCAAAATGTATTGCAATAATTAGATAATTGAAAGGGTTAAACCTAATTTTTTGGCTACTAAATTACTGAAATTTATTAGAATGAATACTTGTTGATGTCAGATTCAGTAGATTTGGCGACTCATTGAATCAAAGAATTCATGATAACTACAAGCGTTATTATACACTCATCACAACACCCAACACTGTTTACTCATGTCAAACCATTATCGATTTAAATAAGATCCATTCATTTACAAATCACAACTTCAATTAAACACCGCATACTCAAGATGAACTACCAGGAACGGGAAATAGGAGGAGCTCCATAAAATGATGAAGAGCGGAGATGAAACTGACAATCGCTTCGCCTCGGGATGAACTGCTACACGTCGAAGTTCCTGGGGAGTTGATGATGGACGATTTCATAGGGCTTTGCGCCGTCGAGACGGGATTCAGCCCATCACAGATCTGCCTGGTCGTTGGTGGCAAGAAACTGACTAAAGAGAGGAAATCCATCAAAAGCATGGGGCTCAAGGAAGACGACGTGGTGATAGTACAGCCCGTAGCTCCTTACAATAGGGGCCGGGTTGGAATTGGTAAGTAGTGGTCTGATATTCAGCTCATTGGCACTGAAATATATTAGTATGTCCTATTCAACAGATATTGGACCCTTCCCCTACTCAAGATAAGAGTAAAGTAATGAGAGCACATAGGGTCAATGTTGGTTGGTCAATGGTTGGGGAAGCGGTGTGGCTACGGTCGTTGGAGCGTCGTTGTTTGCCGGACCGACCTCTGCGGGGATCGTGGGTTCAAGGTTCATCGCAGGCTCTTATCGCCCCCCTTGTCCTAATCCAGGCCATGAGCGAAATCAACAGAACAAATTCTGATCTTCCCTTTGGAAGGCAGCTGATGACGTCCGCGACGCCAGGAATGGCAGTCGGACGAAAATCCAACCTGCAATGGTTGTTTACTCCACTTTATTTTACTTTACAAAGGGTCAATGCCTGGTTCTTGGCAGCCACCTACGATTCTTTGCTTATCCAGCCTTGGAGCCAATCAGCAAGAACCACACAGCCTCTTAAAATGTAATTCAGCGTTGTAATCGCATATAGGAAAGTCTTTACCTGATAAACACATCATGTTTATACGTTATGAATGTGCTTAAGACAGAATTCATCCAACAAGAGTCATTCCGAAGATGTCTCCCCACCGTCTTTGCTGCAGCCTGTGTTTATGATAATACATGACCCACCGCCTTTCTTCCGTTATACCCTAACCTTACCTCGGTTTGACGCCCAAGGTGTCAAAGAGTTAACTTGATACTAAATTCCAAATCTCTCAATGAAGTCAAAGACTCAAACTCTTAACTTCTACACTTGAATCAAGAACTGACAAAGTACTTCAACACTCCATTCTGTTCACAGCTATTGCAGATTCGGAAACTTCAAGGGTAACTGTTGCTGAACCTGAAAGAATCCGAGATCTTCTCATGTCAAATCCCGAACACATGTCTGCCCTCAAACAAAATAACCCGAGGCTTTATAAGGCCCTGAAATCAGGGCAACTGGGTAAGTTTTTATCTTAGCGATAATCAGGCAATGTTACTTGCTGTATTATTTGTTTGAGGCAATAGAGATATTGATTGGTCCACTGATATGGTGGGTACTTGGGGGATATGAAATACCAAATTGGAAAACATTGGACATTGGAATGTCCAAGTAGTGTTCATCAAACTGAGCACTGAATGGCCTACGAAAGAATCGCGTTGCTTCTAGGTTTGGTTAGAGCATAAATATATGTATATGGTATCTACGCATGTATAGTTATTTCAATGCATTCAAATAACTTGGCTGTTTAATCCCGACGTGATATGTCAAAAATGTTGTTTACGAACCTCAAACCTCCTTATATCCTATTGTTGGATGCGTGTTTTTACTTGTCAATGGGAAATCCCATGGTGAACGTCATGAGAAATCTCGGTTTAGGGTTGATAGGATGAGAAATGGAATTCAGGAGCAAGGAATTCTGGTATGGAAGAAGCTCTTGAGGAAGAGTGCCTGAGTCCCGCGTCTTCAGCGTTAGTACTCAAGATACGTATTGTACTACGTAGAATGGGCTGCTTTTGAATAGCAATTCATTTGAACATTATTTTTAAGTTTAAATACTTTTATGTTTTGAGTCAACATTTGAATTGCAGAAGAGTTTGCCAAGGAACTTAATGACCAACTAACCCAAAGAGAACGCACGGAACGACAAAGGCTTAAACTGATGCAGTCCAACCCATTTGATCCAGAAGCACAGAGACTGATAGCAGAGGATATTAGAATGAAAAATATTGAAGCCAATATGGAAGCGGCCTTGGAGTACAACCCTGAAACTTTTGGACTGGTTACAATGTTGTACATCAATTGCGTTGTCAACGGCCATCCATTGAAAGCTTTTGTTGATTCAGGTTTGTTTTTCCTAACTGGAGGAGTGTTCTCATATTGACATTAAACTTAATTATCAGTTTTTAATCGAGTGCTTTGTTTTCAATTCTAATCGAATAACATGATGAACATCATTTTAGGGGCGCAGACCACAATTATGTCCGAAAGCTGCGCTGAAAGAGTGAACATAATGCGCCTGGTGGACACGCGTTGGTCTGGTTACGCACGAGGTTAGTTGGTCATTGTACATTTTACAGCTCAGGCCGAATTTTACAAATGTAATACACACTGCTGTTCCATAGCAATAAACAAGTACATGTATAAAGTTTTAGAAGAAATGTACACTGATAAAGCTAGTTAGGGTTATAATGATTGTCGATTGTCGTATTCACCTAAGTCAAACTTTTCATAGGAGTGGGGATTCAAAAAATCATCGGCCGAGTCCACATGGTTGACTTGGTAATTGAAAATGATCATCTCACAACGTCATTCTCTGTAATAGAGAAACAACCCATGGACATGCTGCTTGGTTTGGATATGTTGAAGAGACACGAAGTAAGCTCAATTATTGTTTTATTTCCATTTAGCTATGTGTAGAATAGCAGGTAATGAAAGATTGTTTTAAAATGCATAGATGAGAAATTATGAATAGGAATGTATCGCTTGCCTTCCTAGACTAACAATGTTGAGTTTGGTGTAGTGCGTGATCGATTTGAAAAGGAACGTACTCCGAATTGGCACCACAGGGACGGAAACTACCTTCCTCAAAGAGTCTGACATCCCGGAGGATTCGAAACTCTGGAAAATCCCGAAGAAAGATGGCAAACAGAAACCGAGCGAAGGAAGACAAAGACCTCACTCCCACAGCCCGTCCAAAGCTAAGAGAGGCAGTTGAGAACCGAATCCAAGTTTGAGTCTTCAAATATGCGCCGGAGATGCTGCAGCTCTCAATATTCTCTAATTAAACTTTGCTGAACAGAATAATTTAATATTCGCTTACACACTCAATTCTGTGGTTTTCAAATAATGACATTTCAAGAGACTGAGCGAGTTTGTCCAACATGGCTTAATGAGAGATTAATCCCTCACGGATCAACGATAGTATCCTCGCACACTCAAACAAAACCTCCAAAAATCGTATTTTCATAACTTAATTGATTGTTCGATTTTGATTGCTCTTACTTTCCATGTAGCCGATTCAATTTATACATCTAACATAGCAAAGCATGTCAAACATGGGAACGCTTTTTTGCGGAAGTGTTGTTTGCGGACACAATTTTGGTTTGACCCTGGCAATTGAACATTCATGTTGAAAAAAATATTTTGGGAAAAATTTACAAATTTATAGAACTCATAGACGGCGAGGACGCCACAGAACCCATTGACGGAGTCCCCCCCCCCCCCCCACTTAAAGACCCTGACATGGTTAAAGATGAAGAAATAATTTATGATAAAGTTAGAGTATTCAGTTTGTTAAACTTGATAATACCTACTTTATCATTTATGTAATCTTATTTTCAAGCGAATTTTCAAGGAAAATGTATTGCAAGTTGAGATCATAAGCATGGAAGAAGAAAGATAGGGATTTCACTGCCTGCTTCTTTCATATCATGATAGTGGGATTTGACCGCCCTTGGTAGGCAGTACCAGTGATGGAACTGTACCAGTAATTTGGAACGGTTACATCTTTGTCACTGTAACCGTTGGAACCGTTCCAGGGAAATACCTGGACTGACACACCCCTAATCCAACATAAGAAATAAATAGGTGTATTTGTATGTGTAAGTAGGTACCAGCTATAAGAGGTCCCTAAGCCTGGGAGGTCTTAGGTGCTAAAATCCTATTATATGGTGAAAAGTATAAGGGTATAATCAAATACTCTTCTTCTTTCCAAATCGATGCATTTCGAGCGGTGGTCTCCACTCTTCATCAGGATGTGTATTAGAAAGAGATACAAGGCGGGGTGGTTCGTTCTTAAGATATAGTGGGTACTTAAGTTGCAAATCAATGTTGCATACACAAGTGCTGATCGCAGGCAGTGAAACAAATTGTAGGTACAATGGTGGGTAAGTGCAGGCAGCATACCAAAAAATTCGGACAGAAGGGATTACCCTTGGAGAAACTTCTGGTTAATTTGCCACTGCAAAGTATTTTTTTGACTGGCGTTATTAATACAATTTTATAAGTGATATGGTATTGACAGGCTCTCATTTCGAAAAATAGGCATCTTCAGTTGGCATCCATTTCCAGGGCATGGGATGGTATTTTGTGGATTTCAAACGTTTTCTCTCCAGAAACGAAGCAGAGGTTTCCCGAGTATCCTCACTGCCTATTGTTGTTGGTAATTCTTCGATTGAGATGAAATAATCATGCGAAATCCAATTAAGGTTATAGTGGTGGGGGCTGGTCATCCCGTGGGAGCCAGCGACCACACCTATTTGCGAGATGTAAATTTCTTGATCTCCACTGGATTCAAAAGAACAAACGAATATATACGTTAAATTTTGAAAAGTTGATGTGGAAATGCACAATTATGGATCGCGTTTTTTTGGAAGAGAAGGTTTTTCAATACAGGATGCTAAGGCGAAAAAGATGACTCGAAAGAAAATGGCGAAGGCGAAATATAATAAAAAATAAAAATATCATTTTGAAATAAATAGGTGCTAATTTATTAGAAAGATCATTAGAGCTATGAATCTGTCAAGTCATTCAGTAAAGAGGTAGACCTAGGTGGCCGGAACCTATGTTTGTACTGGGACTCCATCATGTCGCAACCATCTCCACCATTATCGCTCTCAACCTTGTTAAACTGTCAACCTATACTCTAATTACTATCCATTTTCATCTGCTTTAGATCTGTGAATAAAGTGATAAAATTAACTGATAAGACTTGCTTAAAGATTTTTTTTTTTCGGCAGACAGGTGAGAAAATCTTTAAGATCCATAGGTGGAGTTGGATCTCATAAGATACCTGGAAGGGTCCGCGTCTTCAGGTTATTTGGGATTCCAACCCACTAAAAGAACACCTCCTTTTCTCCCATGTTGGAGCTCAGCCCGGAACCGTTTAACACATTACTTTGGTCTGAGTCCTGGGACGTTTAATCAGTTCTGGGTTGTAAAAAGGACTTCATAAATCATACACGCGACTTTGGCTAATAATCATTCTGTATTTCTCTTATCCCATAATCAGTTCAGTGGTTGACGATCATTGTCTGCCCAGGTCTCTGACATCCCCTTTTTTTACAAAATCATAGTAAAATTATAAATCAATTGTTCACTTCAAAATAATTAAATAAATCATGAATTCAACCTAGCTACAGGTTTTACTAGACGCCCTTTCACAGTCCTGTACATGGAAGTCTTCGGAGAGGACGAAGTCTTCTAGTGGGAGGTGAAGCCTTAGAAGTAGATGAGACAGGCGATGATTTCTCTAATTCAGTTTTTGGAGATGCTGGAAGCTCCTGTACATTCCTGGGGCAAGGTGTAGCTGTTTTTGGTGACAAGCTTTGCCTTCTGGGTGGTGCAGGAAGTGGGATCGGCTCAGTTGAAGGACGTTTGGATGAGCGGCGTTGTGGAGTAGGAGACGGATCTTGGATTTGTCCATCAACACGATCCTGTCTTGGTTGAAGAAACCACGAGTTTCTACGATACCTAACTCCCTCTGATGTTTGGATTACGTATGAGTTAGATCCTTCTTCCCGTTGAATAACTTCGGCTGGAACCCAATTCCTAGGAGCTCTTCTCCACATCACTAGGTCACCACTATTGAATACCATGGGAGGTGTTTTACCTTTATCAGCAGCTGTTTTTTGTTGAATTTGCCACTTTTTCAAGGAATTATATACCTCTGAAGGATCAATTAGTTTAGGCATTAAATTTGTTATAAGCGAAGGGAGGAAGGTTTTCGTCCTTCTTCCCATCAGCCTCTGAGCAGGAGAACCCACATTATTCCTAGGAACGTAGAAGAAGTTTGGCTTCCTGGCAATAGCGTTCGGCTAGACCGTTGGATCTCGCAAACTCTGGGCTGGAAATACGATGACGAATTTCCCATTTACCCATGAAGTTTTTAAACTCTTGGCTTGCATATTGTGGCCCACCATCAGAATTTATTTGATCGGAAATACCAAAGAGTGCAAACCATCTCTTCAAATGTCTAATGACTGTTGCACTAGTGCATGACGGCACTTCCACGAAATCAAAGAATCCCGAGTAGCTGTCAGCAATAACAAGGTATTCTCGATGATCGAAAGTGAAGGTATCACTTGCAACAATTTGCCATGGTCTTGTTGGAATTTCACCTGAAGTAATTTGTTCCATAGGTTTGTTTCACTGTAAAGACTGACAAATCTTGCAACTTCAAACAAAATCGGTGACATCCGCAGACATTTTAGGCCACAATACATTTTCTTTTGCTAACTTCAAGCAACTTTCCACTCCTTTATGTCCCCTGTGGAGATCTACGAGTACTGCAGGTATAATTTTGGGTGGTATTATGATCAGGTTTCCTTTCACGATCACACCATTATAAACTCCTAGTTCTTCTTTAAAACTGAAAAACGTCTGGAGGGGTTCGGAAAGCTCGTTTTTTGTATCAGGCCAACCATTCAAAATAAAATTTTGAACTTGATTCAATGTTGGATCTTTTTTTGTAGCCTCATCGATTTCTTCCGATTTAGTTTTAGAGAAAGGAATATTTACATGTATTGTCACGTTTGGTGGTTTGTCCTCTTCTTTTTTGTTTTTTATATCTCTGCTCAATAAATCTGCTATATAGAGCTCGTTTCCTTTTTTATATTTTATCACCGGGTAAGGCATGATTTCGAACATAATGCGTTGTAATCGAGCTGGAGCGTTGTGCAGTGGCTTTTTTGCTATAGCCTCCGAAGGTTTATGATCTGTCTCGATTACCAATTCAGTATTTCCCCATATGTGTGAGTGAAATTTCTTGCAGCCTTCAAGAATGGCAGTTGCCTCCTTCTCTAGTTGGCTATAGTTGAGCTGGGATTTTGATAGTGCTTTTGAGCTATATGCTATTGGTTTTCCGTCTTGCATCAGACAAGCACCAACTGAATGCTTGCTGGCATCAACTGACAAGACTATGTTTTTATTAGGATCGTAATGTCCAAGAACTGGCGTATTTTTTATTCGATCCTTTAAATTGTTAAAAGCATCTTCATGAGCCTCACTCCAATGCCATTCAACATCCATCAATAATAATTGGCGCAAAGGTGTCAACTCAGAAAGGTTTTTGATAAACTTGGCTAAATAATTCACCATGCCCAAAAACCGTTGAAGTTGCTTCACATTTTCAGGAGTTGTGAGGCGCTCAATTGTCTCTATTTTGTCACTATCTGCTTCGATTCCCTGTGCTAAAAGTAAATGACCCAAGAATTTTATGCGAGTTACGTTGAATATGCATTTTTCTGGGTTCAACTTGAGTCCTGCTTTTTGTATTCGACCAATTACAACTTTCGTGGTGTTTTCCAACTCTTGTTTTGTTTTGGCATGGATCAATACATCGTCCATCGCAATTTCAACTTTAGGTATATCGCCCAAGAGTGAACACATTATTTGTTGGAAAATTTCCGGAGCAGATGCCAATCCAAACGGAAGCCTCAGACACCTAAAACGACCCCATGGAGTTGCAAATGTCAAATAGTTTGAAGTTCTTGTAGTCACCTTCAGTTGCCAGAATCACTTTGTACAGTCTAACTTAGTAAATATTGTGGATCCGTGTAACTTAGCTGCAACTTCCTCAATATTTTGCCGAGGACGTTTTATATTTTTATTTACATCGGTCAAGTCTATACGTATTCTTGGTTTATTATTTTTCCATACTACTGCCAATGGGGAAACTGCAGGAGCTGGTGCATGCATAGGCGTGATAATAATATTTTTTATCATATTGTCTAATTCTTCCTTCACCTTACCTCGAATCGCGAATGGCAATTTCCGTGGAGGAAAAATTTTGAACTTAGGCTCATCGATAAGGTCTATATCATAAACATACTGTTTTATGCAGCCGATGCCAGTAAAAAGGTCTTCATGCTTGCTTATCGATTGTATGCGTTTTATTTAACCAAGTTGTTCACAAGACTGTTTGCCTAGTATGCATTTATGTCCAGCTGCTACAACCATGCATTTCAAATTTCCCGAGTACCCATTTTTAGTTTTTATGGAGACATTTGTCTCACCGAGTACTTCTGTAGCATCGTTGCTGTAGGAAATCAACGACTTGACTCTACTATTCGTGAGCTGGAGTTTACATTTACTGACCTCATTCATAGTGATTATGTCACAATGTGCTCCAGTGTCCAGTTTGAACTCAACACGAACGTTTTTGGGAAAAGTAACTTCTTCATTCCATTCCATGTCAGTCGAAGTTGAATCATGTATGCTACCTACGTAGAGGTCATAAAACGAATTAGAATCCGATTTTGGATAACACGAATCAACCTTCTTAGAAGACCTGCAAAATTTTGCAAAATGATTTTTCCTGGAACATTTCGAACAAACTGCGTTCCAAGCTGGACATGATTTCCATTTATGATCAGTGCCACATCTTTTGCAATGAAAGGTTTCATTTGTATTACCTTTATTCTGCTTGGTTGTTGATTTTCGTCTTTTCGTTTTAACTTCGTTTACATCTACGGTAGGTTCATCTCCTTTCATTTCAGATAGATGCCTATTTGCTAATTCAGCGGCTTTACATACGCTAACAGCTTTATCTAAAGTCAAGGCATCCTCGGAGAGAAGAGTTTTGCGTACTAGATCGTCATGAATACCTACTACGATTTTGTCGCAAAGAAATTCATCTCTCAACTGGCCAAACTCACATTTATTTGCTTGATTTATAGCCTCCGTGAGGAACTCATCGAATGTTTGCGTTTTCTTTTGAGATAAGCGGTTAAAAACAAGCCTTTCGTACGTTTTATTTACCTTCGGCGTGAAGTGATCTTCGAACTTTTTTTTAATCACCTTCACGTCTTTCTTTTCAGCGTCGGTAAGTTTGAAAGCATCGTAAATGACGATCGCATCCTGACCAATAACCGTCATCATAGTTGCCACTTGCTTTTGAGGATTCTTTTTTGCGAGATTCATGGCTTCTGCATACCAATCAAATGATTGTTGCCACTGTTTCCACAAACGAGCAAGATTTTGCGGCTGATCGGTAATCCGTAGTGGCGGTGGTGGCCTTAGGTTTACACCTGAATCGTCGTCCGACATTTCGAACAAACCGCGAAGGTTCATGCACTATATGCCCGTACTGGTTTCTATTAACACTTTTACCACGTATTATTAATAAATTGACGCGGGTTTCGGCACCGTGTAAAAAGGACTTCATAAATTATACACGCGACTTCGGCTAATAATCATTCTGTATTTCTCTTATCCCATAATCAGTTCAGTGGTTGACGATCATTGTCTGCCCAGGTCTCTGAGGGGGCTGACCAGATGCTCCCACCTCTCTCTTTCTCGTTCCAAAAGTATCTTCCTTGTCAGGATGCTTTCTGTGTACTCTGCCACAGCAGTCCAGCTCCTTTCCCCTCCAGCATCCTGCTGACAACAGCTCCTGGTGTCCGCCATCAGCCCATTTCTTTCAGGCACTCATTTGGTGCATTTGAAGAAGGTGTGGAGCACATCATCATCTTCTTTGTTCTGGCAGTGTAAACATGTTGGGGCAGATTCCTGCCCTGAAGATTCCTGGTAGAAGAACTGTGTAAGGTGGAAGTTTGCTTTTCCATGTTTCATTTCCATCCACGTCTGATTATTTGGAACCAGCCAAGACTTAAAGTATTAAGATGAGGAAATGGTCGAAATGTATAATCACATCTATCAAATATTACATCTCATTAAATTGTTCCATGTTTTCCACAAAATATACCGATCATAATGGTTTTGTTGAATTTTTTCTCCTAAAAAAAAAAGTGTTTTTTTCCTATTCATTTTTTGAGAAAACTATGATAGCTATAGATATAATGAACATTTCAAGCTGATTATATTTCGTTCAAGTTCCTCTCGTACTCGCTGGACGTCGTACAGTAAAACTTAGGCGTAAGTCTTGGGAAGTAAGAATCTGGGGCGAAGGAAAAACAAATAACCACCCACAAGTCCGTTTTAGGCTGTTTTAAATCCAAATCTGCGAAAAACACAGATGTATCTCTCTATGTGTGTATGTGACAAAAATTTGTGTACCCCACCCAGGCCTTCATTTCCCTACAATTTGCAAACTAGTTCTTTTGGTCGATTATTTTCAATACTTAATAAACCTTTGCGATCGAACGAGGAAAAACATTTTAATCCTCCTAAATATTTGATGGTCTACCTTTCAAGGTGTGTAGAATCCAAAAATTAACCCGAACGATGCCGAATTATTTGCGTCACTTTTCCCAGTTCTCGTTGACCAATTTGGATGAAATTTGGGATATCGGCTCCACAGCGAGTCTGGTTGTGCCATGAACCTTTTGGTTATAGTCAAATCATATTGAGGAGTAAAAAGTGGGGGAAAACATTTTCAAAACAAGTGCCTAGAAAACTTTAAATGTGCGGGTAGGTATTGGTTTTCATTTATTCAAAATATCGATGATTTTCACCAATTTGTTGACACGACCCAGAGCTCTGTGGGACCAACTCTTCCCTTACGAGGATAACTAATTACCTAATTAATGGTAATTAGTCCCATGACGCTTTTTCGTCAATTTAAGATTACAGTTTTAAAAACGAATGAAATCACGAAGATGATCTACAATAAGCGTTTATTGTGAAATTAATCTGGACAAGCCCCTTCAATCCAGGGAAATTCTGACCCGGAACGAAGAACGAACGGCGATCGACTGAGACCCCCTTAACGATTAACGCAACAACACATTGCGTAACCCTGAAAAATCTGCGTATTCAAAACAAAAGACGAGGATAATATTGACATCGGGTATCCGCCCGGTAAATGTTCATCTACACGTTTATAAAACTATTCTTAACTGTCTGTTCTTCAATGGAAGTTAAATTGGCTTATCTCTATTTTTCTTCCTCACCTGCTGGAAAAACTCACGAGCGAATGATATTAAAGTTATGAACGAATTACACTAACGGTTTTAATGTCTTTAGATGGTAGGTACTACAAAATTTAACTATTTGATTTGATGGCATTTGGCAATTAATCTGTACGCATGGCTGTAATATAAATATAGGTCTTCGCTTATTCGCCACACTTCCACTCTACACTTCAAGGTGAGTTCATATTCAGTTCTCTTCTTGTATTCAGTGACTTAATGTTTGATTTTATAATTATTTTATAAAGTTTTTAACATTAAACATGCGGGGCTTTAAAACAAAAGTTGGTCGTCTCAAGCGCATTTAGCTCAACGTCTTCTTTGTAGTGTTGTGAACCAACTCAAAGGTATACATCTCATTGTTGCACTGACTTGTTTGATTGGTATACGTACCAAATTTCCTTTTTAGGTCCCAACTGCATTGCCACGATGTATTACATTCCATTGTATGCAGATGATCTATACTTAGGACGCCCATACACTATACGATTGCCTGCAGGCTGCCATAAGGCCGTCGCCTCAAAAAAACGCTGCAAATTATTTCACAAAGGTTTATTATTTTCCTGTATGGATCACTCTTCAGAAAAGATCACAGCTTTGCCATTGTCAATATTTATTTATTATTTTTTTAAACTCCCCTCAAAGACAAAAAGTCCTTTGTGACGGAGGGGGCACGCCATAAATGAAAATAAATAAATAAATCAAATATTATGGGGAAGACGCCCAGGACTCACCCGACGCCGGCCCTAGGGATGAGAGATGATGAGGAAGGTGGGGGAGGGAAAGAGGGATGAAGGGAAGTGCCTCTATAGAAAGACCACCAATTCAGATATGAGCCCAGCAGGACGCGGGTGGTGATACCACGGAGTACGCCTACCGAGATACCCAACTCGCGCAACTCCGTGGCACTTTTCCCACACCACACCCCGCGCCATGACAATGTTGCAGCCATCACCCTGATGTTGTTGGGTGCCACTCCTTTCAGCTCTGACACCGCTTGCCGTAAATCATTTGTATCATACTTCCTTATCTTGGCCCGCCAAGTCTGCTCCATGTCCAAGCTGCCATTGACAACTTGGACATCCAGGATAATGCAAGACTGGTCGGGCTTGACGGCAATGATGTCGGGCTTCTTACCCTGGTCACTTGGCATGTGAGACAATCTCTTCCTCTCAACATTCCAGCCGCTAGATGACAAAGCACCTGCTATCTGCTTGGCAACCGCATCATGACGTAGAATGCGGCCACCATGAGTACGAGGACACTGCTGCACTACATGATACAGGTGGTCATTTCCACTCCGACAGGCGCGGCAAAGGGGTAGGGTTGTCCCATGACTACCTCTCGACCACCTAACCACAGTTGGCAAAGATGCCAGACGGACGGCATGAAAGTGTTGGTAGTCGCGGGCCCCAATGCCCTCCAAAGCCCAATCAACCCATAGGGATGAGATGGGGCGTTCCAAGCACTGTCAGAGTTCTTTACCATCTACTGACTCATGCAGCGCAGCAGCAAACTCAGCAGACAAACTGGGTTTTGGAGCAGATGGTGTTGCTCGGTCGCACCATGCTAACTGCTGCCTGACAAAATCAAGATCAGCAGCCGCACGGGCGACCTCCCAGCTCGACCCTTGGAGGGCTAGCAGGCGCTAGCAGCGCAGAGAAGGGATACTTGCAGAGAGACACAATGCCAAGACCACCAGATTTTACAGGTGCGTGAATATAGGCACTTGGGACACAAGGCGGGAATTTCAGCCAAGAGCAGAGCGTACATTGCGATCTAATCCCTGCAGCCACCCTGCCGTAAGCCTGCCAAAGACTAACCCATAGGTGAGCTTCAGCAGTAAGTACATGCGGAGGAGGCGCAGTTTCTGCTGTGGCTTCAATGGAGCCTTGTTAACGCGCTCTAGCGCTCTAACAAGGTCCACACGGCTGGCAGTGATGGTGGCCACCCCCATGAAGTTGACTCCAAGGTACAGCCAAACCTCCAACAGGGATAGAGATGGATTGGGGGATTGTCCTATGACAAAACCACCATCTACAACTTTCACTTTATGTTGGCGACCTAACGTGACCGAGGAGACCCACCCACATTTATCGGGGTTAACCACTAGTCCACACCTGGCTAGCTGCTTAGCAAATGCATTGAGGGCGATCTGCAAGCCCTCACGGGTTTTTGCGAGTAGTATAACATCATCGGCAAAAGCCAGTGCACCTACTCGCACCCCAGGGGCGAGATCAAACCCTACTTCAGTGGGCAGCTTACCCAAGGCCGCATCCACAACCAGGTTGAGTAGGAGTGGTGACAGGGGATCCCCCTGCATACCCTACGCCCGATCAGTATATCCCTTGACATCTCACCCCCGCCTTGAGGACTGTCACGCCTTCATGGTACAGACAGACCACATACTCATTTAATCGAGATGGGGCCGCAACACCACGAAGGCAATCGGTCAGGGCAAGGTGACTGACTGTTTCAGAGGCCTTAGCAACATCCAGAGCAGCCAGATGAAGTTGGCGGTGCTTCATACGGGCCAGCAAGATGGCAGTTTGGAGAACCGTAAGGTTCTCAGCTGTGCCATCCGCTGGCCGAAACGCTCTCTGGACGTCACCAATGACACCAGCCACCTGGAGGCGAGATGCCAGTACTTTTTTGAAGTGGCGGAAGTGGAAGACTACCGACGAAATAGATATTGGTCGACAGCCTCCAGGCTAACTTCCCCCTCAACTTCAGGCTCAACTTGATCTTCCCCAGGCTCCTCCAGTACCTCCTTAGCTACACGCGCCGGATGCTTCCTCCACAAACGCTGAACCCGCTGGTACCTTCGCCTTCTTGCTTGCTTAGCTGCTCCGCGACCTCCATCAGCACCACTGTGGGAGGAACCTGGAAGGGTTTTACCTACCAACCACAGGTTCCTACTACCTACTAGGGCATTTTTGAAAATTTCAATCCTTCATTTCCATTTGGTTGGTGGTTGGTGGTAGCTTCATATGGAAATTTGATTACTGCTTGCTAAGGAAGCATAACTGAATACAAACTCGAAGAAACGAACAGCAATCTCATTAGCTACAATTTCAACGGAGATTAGACCTCTTTGGTGATTCACACTCGTGATTCTGTTTTAATGAAGGAAAACCTTTAAGTACAAATAGGGAGCAAACGGTTTGTCCTGCAGAGCTCCGGGTGGTCTCAAAAATTTTTAAAAATCCTATACTATTTTTAATTGGTGAAAAAACAATACCTTCATTTCGAAAGTTTTGAGCTAGAGCACTCTTGAAAATTTCAACCCTCAATTTTCACCCCTTAGAAGTGAATGACCTCAACCAAAAGCTTCGCGGCACAACTAGACCCCATATGGAACTCATATACCAAATTTGAACCAAATCGGTCCAGGTTTGCTACAAAAAGTGCCGCATACGGCGCACGGACGGAAAATTTTTTATTCTATTTTCGGATTCCACGTACCTTGAAACGTAAACCAATTAATTTTGAGGGGGGGTTAAATGTTTTTTTCTTGGTCGATTTCAAAGTTTCAATATTTAAAATGATACACCACTATGCCAAATACATTGATCGTACGGCTGCCTCACAGCAGCCTGCAGTTAAATCGACAGTTAAAACTGCTTCAGAACATCCCTGCCCATAATTGCATTGTCAATAGTCTCCGCGGGAAGCATTATTTTATGTGCGGTTAATGTTTAAGAGGCCAGTAAAGAAGCATGGATTCGAACCACCAGTATGTCGAATACTATCTTTATTCACGCTTCCAAAATAAAATATTGCAAGGTTTAATACTTTCAGATGGTTTGTCAATAAATTTCTAAAATACTTATTAAATTACATTGAGTGAACATGAACCTTTGGAATCGACCAAATAATATTGTTTCCAACCCCACTTCAAAATTTGGTGATTTACGTTTCAAGGTACGTAGAATCCAAAAATCGAACAAAAGTTTGGCTGCCCGTCCGCAGTACGCGGCACTTTCCTCAGTTAGCATTGACCGGTTTTGATGAAATTTGGCATGTAAGCTCCATTTGGGTTCTAGTATTGCCCCGAACCTTGTGTTTGATATAGGACACTTCTAAGGTTTGAAATTTTGAAATCACCCTAGCTCAAAACAATTTGTTATAAAGTGTTTTTTCCTCTCTCTCTTTTGATATACAGGTATTGTTTTTCCATCAATTTAAGATAGTATTGAATTTTTAGAATTTTTTGAGACCACGCGGAGCCCTGTAGGACAAACCGTTCGCTCCCTATGCGAATTTAAGGGGTGGACGTATGATAAATCAGAAACACGAGTGTGAATCGCAAAAGAGGCCTAATCTCCGTTCAAATTATAGCTGACCGAAATGCGATCGATGTTTTTCTTCGTGTTGGTTGGTGGTAACAATGGCAAAGCCGTGTTCTTTGTAGACGAGTGATCTATATATAAAAATAATAAACCTTTGTGTAATAATTTGCAGCGTTTTTATATCAAGCTTCTTATTATTTTATTACATCTCTATTCTTGACTCAGCGTATGTGTAGTTTAATAAATCTTAGATTGATGGTCCAGGAGATCAATTTCAGATTCAGCTAATTCATTAGCTCAGTTAACTGAGATTCACCTATTTTCATGCGATTCAGCAGATCTTGGAGCAAAATTTTGATCGACAAAAGAAAATGTTTCATAATAAAGTTGATGCAACGTTACAAAACCGATGTAGCCTTTCGTAGTTGGTAATAGACTTAATTAATTACAGACTTAATTGTCACAGTGAACACCAGTTTTATGAGAACGAATACTTATGTAATATTCTGATTCTGCCTACAGCTGTCGAAGCCTTCAGGATGAGGAATCTCTGCATCTTCTTCCAAATTTTGGGGGTGATTTCATGTGTCGCCATTGAACTGTCAGCTGCAGGACTGGCTACTTACCAATTCCCTAAGCTGAAACGTCCACATGGAGGACAACGTTCGAACTCGGTAAACATAAAAAAGTGTCAGTTTGTCTATGAAAGGGCTCTAAAGCTACTTATTTCACACATTTCCTACTTGACGGCTGGTGTTACCTTTATGAGAGTGTGGTAAAAAGTGTAGTAAAGTAAACAACCTTTTCTGGTAGGATTTTCATCCGACTGTCATTCCTGGCAGCTGGGGGTCACGGACCACCGCATAAGTCGGTCCGATTCCCTCCACCAAAGAACGCGCGCCCCAACAACCACGGCCACACCGGACCCCTCTTCATGAGAGTGTACTGTTCTCTTTTTTTGGGAATAGATAGTATCAACTCTCCCTTTCTCAAGAGTCATTTGATAAATATGTACAACTGTTACAGTTCGTTGTGTTCTAATAATAGAAATTATAATTCATGATAATTATTATCATTCATTTTCACTTTTTTTGGGATTGTCTGAAGGGGCTGGAGAGTTAGTAGACCTTCTTTCGTCAAAAACAAGGAAATACATTTATGGGAAATCCTATAAGGTTCACAATGTCGACCTTGATCTGGAATTTTGAGTTCGGAATAAACTTGATTAGACATTATTTCAAAAACCCAAACAAAAAGGGCGAAGAAAGTGAACTGGAATTCCACTATTTTTCACTGATCAGCATAGCTGTCTGGAGCTGGCAATGCCGTGCCATCTTCCTTACTAAACACCTCCACTTCAATGGACTTCCAACTGTTTTTCCAATGATTTTTGTGATTGAAACTTTCTTCTTCTAAAAACTATTGTGATGTTTTTTTTTTTTTTTGCAGGATAACGGTTTTGTTTCGACAGAACTCACCCCCGCACTCGATAACATGGTTCGTACAGGATTAAGATCGATGAGATATGACCCCTCCAACATATCTGTAGAGAAAGCGCTGACCGGAAAGAAGGTACGTAAATATTATACTCTTCACGGATCCTGACAAGAATAGAAAAAGTTTGTGGTAGATTTGCAAAAAGCGAGAGTACCAGTAGTCAGGGGTGTAATTAGGAAGAAATAGGACTGGAAACCACATTTTCTCAAATTCTTTTATATGTTTTTTTAGTGTATAATTTTCAATAATGAACCTTTGGAATCTAGAAATAAAAAAACAATTTTTAACCCCCCATCCAAATTTAATTGTTTTTCGTTTCAAGGTTTGTCAAATCCGAAAATCGAATACAAAATAGAATCTGAAATTTATATTTTTTTAAATCCATCCGTTCACCAATCGCCGTACGCTCTTTTTGCCTTGGCCGATTTTGATGAAATTCGGTATATGGGCTCCAAATGGGGTCTAGTCGTTCCGCGAAGCTTTTGGATGATTTCAGTCACTTCTAAGGGTTGACATTTTCAGAAGTGCCTTAGCTCGAAAACTCTCGTAATAAAGGTATTGTTTTTTCACCAATTTGAAATAGTATTGAATTTTTAGAATCGATTGTGACCAAACTTGTGGGCAAACTTATTCTCCTTATGAGAACTTAATAGTTGGACTTCAAATAAATCAGAAATAAGAGTGTGAATCGCAAATGTGGCCTAATCTTCGATGACATTTTAGCTGAACAAAATGCAATCGTCAATCGTTTCTTCAAGTTGTACTCTTTTTTGGGTCCTTAGCAATCAATAATCAAATTTCCAAAATCACCCACAACTCCCTATTTCTTCGAATTGAGTGTGAAGCGTTTATTTTTTCCAGATAAACCTAATTGTGAAGAAGTAGAAAGAGTCAATGCCAAGGTTGTGTTCTTTGCAGACGAGTGTTCTATACAAAAAAGTCTGCCAAGTGGGTGTGGCACATAGCTTCCTCGTATCCATAACCCGATTATGTAGATAATCCGATGCATAGTAGTTAATCTCAAAACATCAATCTCTAAGTACCTTTCACTACTCTCATAGGGGACCATCTACATGGTAATCTGGACAATCCTAGAAAATTTCATCAAATTCGAATGAAAAATGTAAATGCTATGGCTGTTGAAAGGATTTTACGTATGCGCATGCGCAGAGGCTTCTGTAAATTTGATTTTCCTTGGGGACCATCTACAACGTAATCCACGTAATCCCTTAAAATTTCATCGAAATCGGGTAGAAAATGTGGAAGTTATGGCTGTTACAAGGAATTCACGTTTGCGCATGCGCAGTCGCTTCTATCAGTCCGGGGATGATGATTTTCATAGGGAACCGCCTACACACCAACCCGCACAATCCCTGAAAATTTCATTGAAATCGGACAGTAACTTCGTATAGTTATGCGCGTCACAAGGAATTCATGACAGACAGACACGGAACCAAAATTGTTCAGAAAGTTCTAAAACGCAAACGCGAGTGAAAATTTTGATTTTGAGGAACTTTTTTCTCGTACTTGAAAAGTGAAAACAAAGCTTCCTGTACCTTGGTAGACTCGGAAGCAAACCTTTGTGAAATTTTCAAAAAGGCTTTACAATACAAAAATCCTAACAGAGTGAAAATAGACATTGTAGGGGTACCCACCATTATTATTTTTCTTCCGAGTCTACCAAGGTAGCGGAAGCTTTGTTTTCACTTTTCAAGGACGAAAAAAAAAGTTCTCCAAAATCAAAATTTTCACTCGCGTTTTGCGTTTTAGACCTTTTTGAACAATTTTGGTTCCGTGTCTGTGTGTCTGTCTGTCTGTCTGTCATGAATTCCTTGTAACGCGCATAACTATACGAAGTTATTGTCCGAATTCTATGAAATTTTCAGGGATTGTGCGGGTTGGGGTGTAGACGGTCTCCTATGAAAATTATCATCCTCGGACTGACAGAAGCGACTGCGCATGCGCAAACGTGAATTCCTTGTAACGGCCATAACTTCTACATTTTCCATCCGATGTCATTGAAATTTTCAGGGGTGTTCCAAATTAGTATTTAAATGGTCCCCTATGAAAATCACCACCTTCGGACTGATAGAAGCGACTGCGCATGCGCATACGTGGATTCCATGTAACGGCCTTAACTTCTACATTTTCCATTCGATTTCGATGAAATTTTCAGGGATGTTACAGATTAGTATATAAATGGTTTCCTATGAAAATCATCACCTTCGGACTGATAGTAGCCAGTGCGCATGCGCAAACGTGAATTTTAGGGATTACGCGGATTAGGTAGTAAATGGTCCCCAATGAAAAACAAAGCCTTAAAATTCATAGAAGCCTCTGCGCATGCGCATACGTAAAATCCTTGTAACAGTCATAACATTTACATTTTTCATCCGAATTTGATGAAATTTTCTAGGATTGTCCAGATTAGCGTGTAGATGGTCCCCTATGAGAGTAGTGAAAGGTACTTGGTGTTTTGAGATCATGTTTTGTAATAAATTATGTAAATTAAAAATGTAAATTATGTTTTGAGATTGGTGTTTTGAGATTATCTACTATGCATCGGATCATCTATATAATCGGCTTATGGATACGAGGAAGCTATGTGCCACACCCACTTGGCAGACGTTTTTTTATTATTTCGAGTTTTAGTTTCGTAACACAAAAGTTCAAAATAATAAAGTTATTCGTTAATGTAACGCTGTCGTAAATTGTTCTAAAATAATAAATATTTAAAACAGACACGGTCTTCGAATTATTGAGATAATAAATTGAGTTTTTCAAAAAGTGAGTTTTTCACAGAAATCGTGTTTTACGATGTTGTACGACTTATTGATCTGGTCATAATCCGAGGAGTTTACATTATCTTTCACATTGAATCGAACTTTGGCTATTATAAAAATATTATTGATGATGATACAATAACGTTATATTTTTATGGAAAGTATTTTCCCTGACAGGAACAAATCTTACGCAAATAACATAGATATATTATTTGTTATTTAGAATGAACAAAAGTTGTAGGTTGATATCCAAAAGTACTTTAATCAAGTGAATGCTATATGTGTAACGCAAATAACAGTGAACAGTTTGTTTTGTTTTCAAAAACTTGGTGGCAAATTTTAGCTGATCAAATTCTTTGGATTTAGTAAGTCAGTTAGAACCGACCGTAATGACACTAACAGCTCTATGATTGCGATGTTATTGCTATTAGTTAGTATTACTGGAAAAGCCGAGTTCTATCCAGACGGGCGATCTGTACAGTAAAATGATAATTTGGTTGGGTAATAGTTTGCAACGATTTCAGCGTGGTATGGTATAGTAGCTGGTAATCGACAGAAACTCAAGTTGAGGCTAAAAACGCTGCAAATTATTACACAATGGTTTAACAATTTTCAATATAGATCACTCGTCTGCAAAGCCACCAACCATCCAACATGAAGAAAAACATCGATCGCATTTCGCTCAACTATAATTTGAACGGGGATTAGGCCTCTTTTGCGATTCACACTCGTGTTTCTGATTTATCGTATGTCCACCCCTTAAATTCTCGTAGGGAGCGAACGGTTTGTCCTACAGGGCTCCGCGTGGTCTCAAAATATTCTAAAAATTCAATACTATCTTAAATTGATGGAAAAACAACACCCTTATATCAAAATTTTTTGAGTTAGGGCGTTTTCAAAATTTCAAAATTCATTTTTCAACCCTTAGAAGTGACTTAAATTAACCGGAGCACAACTAGACCCCTAATGGAGCCCACATACCAAATTTCATCAAAATCGGTCGATGCTAAGTGGGGAAAATACCGCGTACGGCCGGCCAAATTTTTATTCGATTTTTAAATTTTACGTACCTTGAAACGTAAACCGACAAATTTTGAGTGGGTGTAAAAAAAAAAAAATTTCTTGATCGATTCCAATGGTTCATTATTGGAAATAATAAACCAAAAGCATGTTTGACGTGAAATTTTTATGGAACAAAGATGAGAGGCAATTCAAGCTGTTTCCTCATTTTGTTCCGCTTGTGAGCTAAAGGATTTTTGAGCATTTTAACCAGTAGCATTCAAAAACCAGGAGAAAAATCTTTTAGAGTAAAAATTTCGGATTTGTGGAGATGTTCAAAAGATGGTTTTGCGACAAAAATTGTTGGAAACTAGTGGAACTGATTTTGGTCGTTCTTATACCAAATACCCTTTTTGTATGAAACAATCTACAACCATAAAAAGTTTAGTACCTAATCTGAAGGATTTTTGAGTTTTAGTAGGAAAAATAGTATGTTAACTACCCTCTCTCCTCTTTATTTCATTATGTTTTCGCGAATCCAAGATAACTTTTTAAGACAGAAGAACAAGTAGAATCTTCAAGTTTTTTTTTTTTTTTTTTTTTTTTTAGGAAGTCGGTGGAAGAATGCTGGATTGTTATAGAGTCAGCTATGTCAACCGGCCAATGAATCAATACTGCTACTTTTCGTTCGTCGTCCAAACGGGGGTGGTTCCTGATGGTCTGGTTTGTAACAAGCCATGTGTCAATAACGTCTGTAGAGTCGATTCGCAACTGATACAATCGCGTTCCTACGATTCTTCGTACAATAAAGATTGGCAGACGAAGCAATACCACGAAAACAAGGAAGAACACAGACGCGATTACATTGGAAGTTTCCAAAATGGAAATGGTGGTTGTCCGACTGGAAATTGCCAACACGCCGCACCATATAACCAATACCAACCCGCCGCACAATATAACCCATACCAACCTATTGGAAATCCTGGATATGCGTATAGTGGCGGATACAGAGGTTACAGAGGAGTCAACCAATTAGGCGCCCATGGACTTGAACAGAATTATGGATTGGACTCCAATGCCGCCTCCGCACAAGTTGGAAATTACGGAAATTCACTGAATCTGAGGGCCCAAAGACGCTTATACCAGTTGCATTCAAAGTATGAAGATTATTAGATATTCACAAAACAACAGCGTTGTTGGTAGTTTGTGAGTAGGCTTCGTAAAATATAAAGTTAATGAATAAAAAACATACTTGTACCGTCTCATTTTTCATTTACCCATCCAACATCAACCTAGAAAATATTTTTTTAATGTTCCATCTGCACAGTACAGTGTTGTTATTATTATTATATACTACAATAATTAACGATTATGAGTCCCAAACCGGATTTATTAGTTTCGAAAGCGAATCTCTTGGGAAAATTAGGTGTCCTAAACTCTCCTCGTCCATCGTGAAATGAGCCTTCCTTAGTGATGTTCGTAGAATAAGCCTGTTCCAAAATACTCCGGTTTATTATAATTATTTCTCTCTAAGATCACCCAACTGCGAAGAAGAATGCTTCTTTCCACACTTCTAGAGACCACGGGTAGGAGGGGTGTGTTGGTCCTCTTGAGGAACCACTTATGTGGGTGTAGTAATGAGTCGATAATTACTCGTTAGTTGAAAGATTGTTGATCGTCTGAGTGTTGTCATTCATTTGTAAAAATTGAACACCATCTGGAATTGACAAAAAACCAACACCTATGTATTGGAATTTTTCGAACTAGGGCGTTGTGAAAATATGTTCCCCCATTGTTTACCTCTAAAACCTGACTGACAATAACCAAAAGCTTCGGAGCACAACAAATGGAGCCGATATAACAAATTTCATCAAAATGGGTTCATGGGAACAGGGCAAAGTACCGCGGCGTACGGTGAAATTTGTATTCGACTTTTGAATTCTTTAAACCTTGAAACGTAAACCATCAAATTGCTTCCGAGTCTACCAAGCTATCCATAACCCGATTGTATAGAAAGGACGTTTGTGTATGCCCAGTAGCTACTATCAGTTCGGGGCTGATGATTTTCATAGCACAATCCCCGTAAATTATATCGAAATCGGATTAGAAATGTGGAAGTTTTGGCTGTGGCAAGGATTTCACGTTTGCGCATGCGCTGCAGCTTCTATCAGTCATGGGGTGATTTTCATAGAGGACCATCTATACGCCAACCCGCACAATCCATGAGAATTTCATTGAAATTGGATGAAAAATTTAGAAGTTATGGCAAGGAATTCATGACAGACAGACACACACAGGTTCAATAAGGTCTGAAACGTGAAACGCGAGTAGAAATTTTGATTTGAATTAAAAATGTTCGATTTTTGAGCGGAAACAATTTTTTTCAACCTTTAAAAGTGAAAACAAAGCTTCCCCTACCTTGGTAGACTCGGAAGCAAAATGTTCTCCAAAAGCTTAATTTCCACTCGCGTTTTACGTTTCAGACCTACCTGAACAATTTCCGTTCCGTCTCTGTCTGTCTGTCTGGGATGAAATCCTTGCCACTGCCACAATTTCTATATTTCTCATCCGATCGCGTTGAAATTTTCAGGGTTTGTGCGGGTTGGCGTGTGGATGGTCCCCTATGAAAATCATCACCCGGGATTAATAGTAGCCGCTAAGCACGCGCAAACGTGAAATCCTTTCCACAGCCATTACTTCTAAATTTCTCACCCGATTTCGATGAAATTTTCAGAAACAATGCGAGTTGTGGTGGAGATGGTCCCCTATGAAAATCATGGCCCCCAAATTGAAGGTATTTTGTGCGAATGCGCAAACGTGAAATCCTTCACGTCACAGCCATCCAGGGTGATGGCTGCGACCTTGTCGTGGCGCGGAGTGTGGTGCGGGAAAAGTGCCACGGAGTTGCGCGAGTTGGGCATCTCAGTAGGTGTACTCCGTGGTGTCACCCGCCGCGTACTGCTCGGCTCATATTTAAACTGGTGGTCATTTTATAGAGGCACTTCCCTTCATCCCTCTCTCCCACCCCCACCTTCCTCATCATCCCTCATCCCTAGGGCCGGCGTCGGGTGAGTCCTGGGCGTCCTCCCCATTATATTTGATTTATTTATTTATTTCGTTTTATGGCGTGCCCCCTCCGTCACAAAAGACATTTTGTCTTTGAGGGGAGATTAAAAAAAAAAAAAAAATAACAACCATAATTTCTACGTTTTCCAACAATACCCAGAGATTGCGCGGGTTGACGTGTTGAACATCGCTGCAGTTCACAACTACTACGGATTTCCCGTCTTCGACCTGATTAGTTTATTGATAGAATCCCTAAATATTTAAATTTGTTGTTATGTTATTGATATATATAATGAATAAGAATATCATTGACAAAAAATGTATATTGTTGTATTAATTAAAATTTGTACCTACCCGTGTTTTCGTTTTGGATCTTCTTGAATAATTTTGGTTTCGCATCTGTCTGTATGTCATGAAATCCTTGTAACGAGCAAAACTAAACGAAATTTTGGTCCGATTCCGATGAAATTTTCAGGGATCGTGCGTTTTGGTGTATTGAAGTTCCCCTAGGAAAATCGTCATTTTGAAATTTGGCATTTCAACCACTCGGATTTTGAGCAACCTTGGTTTCTTACTGTTTATAGTCGATCCCTGAACTACACGAATTCATTGTTCAATTTTGATAAAATTTTCAGGGTTGATGTTGACCTCGAGACAGTTCTCTGCGAATTCCATCGATGTTGAACAAACAGTGGCATTATAAGCATATATACACATATGCTTACGTGATCATACCATTACACCAACCATCATCATCACACCATTACACAATTTCATGGACAATAGCGTGGAATTATTTATAACCATTTTTAAATATTCTGTGTTCTAATGTTCTTTGTGTGCTGATTGAAAGCCTGTAGTCAGACATGGAAGCAGGCTTAAATAAATGTAAAAAAAAAAATTACACCACTTAGTTGCTATCAAATTGCCCGATTTTTCTCAAATTTGAAGGGTAGTTATGGGCCTGGCCGAAGAAGTGGGCTCATCGATTTCATCACCCGATTTCATCATCTGATCATGATGAAGACCAAGGTGATCCTTTACTTTATTGAATAAACAGGTTCGAAATTGGGATGAATGGTGTAATTTTTTTCAAAGCCATTTCTAACATGACAGAATCCGATGGATCTAACACTATATGATATATATTGGTAGTTAAAATTCTTTAATTCGGAAAAGATCTTTGAAATGTAGTAATGAATATGCCGTAATACTTTAGTACGAAAATTGTCTTGATCATTCCCAATGAATTCCTGTTATCAGTTTATAGTTACGATCGCATATAGGTTGACATTGTTTCCATTTGGCGAAAGGTCAGGTTTATTTGGTTGTTATTTAGATAGGTAGTAGAGTCATCAATGCATTATTTAGAACGTTTGCAATACAGCTTTGGATCAGTGTCTTCCGTGGTAGATGAAATGGGTAAAAACCAGTAGCCCCTCTTGATTTCAATTGCTCCCATCTGTGCACATTCAAGTCCGACCCTCAAGTCTCCAACACTACAGTGGACACAAATAGTGGATTGTTTTAGGAATGAATTAAGAACATCTAACAAATGGATGAGTATAGCCTTTTCACATGGAATAACGTAAACGTAATTAAAATTAATGGAAGTGGGAATAATTATCACAGTATTATTATGAATCAGTATCTGATAAATTATCTGATAATTTCACGACTTTTCCAAATATTTTCTGTTGAAAAGTTGACCTTGTTTATGTTGATTGTTATTGTTTTTTTTTTATTTATTTTTATTTTTATTTTATTTTTTTTTTCATGTAAGTAACAGAATTGCAAAGAAATTAACTCGCAAATTTCTATCAGAAACGAACCATGATATTCTGTATAAATTTGCTCAGGACACAAAATTCACCCGAGACGATACGAAATGAACGGATCCAAACTTGATGAGAATGCTCTGAAACGCTGCTTCAGAATATAGCTTTCAGATGGCAACGTAGTGTAGGTACAGCTTACTGGGTGGGGAGATAGAAGGAAGTTGTAGAATTGACCCTTTTAGCAACGTAATGAGGAAGTCATTTGATTGAGTCGGCCGTCAACACCGGTACAGGTGGGGACTGATGGCATAACAACGAAATCACAAGGGAATCGTTTCTGTGTTAGGTTTTCCAAAGATAGGTTTTTCATTTTTCCGTGACAAACTACGAGTAATACTGAATGATAATCCAATTTTTAATAAAATATTTTGGGTTTATCTGAAGGTTAGCCCTCAGTCTCTTGGGAGGGTGAATAAAGAAGGGTGTATTATAGAAGTGTTGAAATTAGTTTTTTTTTTTTCCTACTTTCAAGTAATACAAATTATGAAGTCTTGCTAGTTTTTATGGTTCGTAAACCATGATCATATCGTTTTATAGGTAACAATTAACCCAAATTAGACCATGGTGTCACTAATGTGACCGAAAACATCTCAGGAACTCCTCAGCTGTTACAGAGTGTCACCGGAGTAACCTAAATTAAACTGTAAGTTTTAGCTTAATGGACAGCAGAATTGTTTGTTGTCCATTGAAAGTCTCAAAATAGAGTTATGACAGTAATTTCAAAGTAATTCGATGAAAAAATGTTTGTCATAACTTCATTTTCTGACTCTAACTCACACAAAATAGTTCGAAAAAGAAAACTCTTGCATACGATTCTGCAACACATTGGGACATTTCATGTTTCACTTTCTCGTAACATCTTCCAATTCATAGGGGTCCAACCTCTATCTATTACATACAACCCTAACAATCACCCCGCCCCTTCTCCTGCCACCCTCGGCGGCTCCCAACCGAAACGCATTTTCTTAACGATTTTTTCGTTTGTTTGCAAAGCAAAAACATTAAATGTTACAATTGAACTCTGTTCATTAAGTTTTAAATTGGAATTTAATTTTGTTCACTCCGGTGACACTTTGGAACAGCTGTGGAGTTCCTAAGATGTTTTCGGTGACATTAGTGACACCATGGTCCAATTAGGGTTAAACGGTCGTGCATGGGAATAGAGCATGGATGAGGAAGCACGTAGCATAATAAATTATTTTACGAAATATCTGTTTTCAATAAATTAGATTAGTTAAAAAGTACATTTCTTACCTTTAATTGTTCTGTTTTGGAACAATATTGTAAAATGAAACGAGCGAGAAAAAAGAGTTAAACCCCCCTCAAAATTTGATTGTTTACAAATATGATAAGTAATATAGAATCCAAAAATCTAATAAAAATTTTCTGTCCGTCCGCCAATTGCGGTATTTATCCTAGTTCCCACTGACCGATTTTGGAGAAATCTGCTATATGGACTCCATTCAGTCTCTAGTTGTGCCCCGAAGCTTTTGATTATTGTCAGTCACTTTTAATGGGTACAAAAAGGAGGGAAAACTTTTTCAAAATACCCTATCTGGAGAACTTTTAATATAAAGGTTTTTTTCGTTAATTTAAAATATAAACGATTTTAATCAATTTTTGACCAATCGTTCGTTCTCTATGCGGATAAGTAGAAGAGTAAACAACCATTTCAGGTTGGATTTTCGTCCGACTGCTATTCCTGGCGTCGCGGTCGTCATCAGCTGTCTTCCTAAGAGAAGATCAGATTTTTTTCTGATGATTTCGCTCATGGCTTCCCATTGGCCTCACCGCGACCGGCTTGCCCGAAAATATGCTCCCGAGGCGAGCCCCGAACTCACGGCCCCTGCAACTGGTCCGAGTCTAGTCTCCAGAGACTCATGGCGTAGCTCGCTCGGCCACAGCTGACCCCCTATGAGGATAAGTACTTAATTATATAATTAGTGGATCAATAATTACTCAAAGTTGTCTGTCCGCAATAAGCGCATACTGTACAAGCAAGTCCTGAAGCCTGTCTGGACTTACGGTGCACAAGCACAACTGTGGGGAAGCACGGCCCAGAGCAATCGAGACATAATTCAGCGCCTCCAGAATAATGTACTGCGATGCTGCGTTGATGCATACAGATACTTTAAAAATCACAGACTTCACTACGAGCTGAAGATTGAATCTGTCGATGATGTCATTCGTAGCCAAGCCATGAATCACCTTTTGAGGCTCCAAGATCATGTAAATGAGGATGTCGTCCAGCTACTCAACACAGATGATCTGCTTAGAAGACTTAAGAGAACCAAGTCACACAGTCTAATCCACTTAGTGTGACCATTATGAAGTGTAAATTTCAGGACAATAAGAACTAAGTGAAGTATCTTTGCTTTCTTAACGTACACTACCTATGTATCAGAAAAATGTTGCCTGTAAGTTGTAACTTAGTGCAATTAAACAAGCAAAAAAATCAAGTAAAAAAAATAACTACTGAATGTTTTTTCATTAATTTAGAATAGTGTACGTGTTTTAAAATGCTGCAAATTATTACACAACGGTTTATTATTTTCTGTATAGATTACTCACTTGCAAAGAACTCGGCTTTTCCATTATTAGTACTTACCATGTCATCAAGTTTGTAAGGTTCACGTCCAACTTTGTGTACCTACCAGCAAAATATCATGATCAAAAAAGTATTCATATAAGTAATTGAATAGGTGATTAAAGTTACATTTTTTTTTTCTTTTGTAATCGTGGTTCACGATTACGTTTTTTATTACCAAAAGTATTCGAATACAATTTTAATAGAATACAGTAATCGATAACATTTGTATTCGAATACAATTATTGTAGTCAAATAATTTTGGGGATGTTAAATGTGTTGATGGGATGTAAAAAGTGCTGATATTATTTGTGTATTAGTTGGCCCGGGAGACGAAGTTCTGCCTGCAGTAAAAGTATAAGTAAAGTTTACAACCATCTCAGGTTGAATCGTCTTCCAACTGTCGGACGTCAACGCCTGTCTTCCAAAGGGAAGGTCAAAATTGATTCGGATGGTTAACTCATGGCTACTTGTTACCTCACCCGCTCACCAAGGGTTCACCAAGGGCCCAACTCGAAAAATTATCAATATCAGCGAAATAGCTCTCGAGTGGTCACCAATCCAGATAATCTCCCGGCTCGACTGACTGTAACTTCGGCGATCTCTCGGGAATCGGTTTATGATCAGCTGGCATTGTTCTGCTTGAATGTAATAAATAAAAATTAAATTTGTTATAATCTCTGAAAAGCTTCATATATGTAATCAAAATTTGACGCAGTGAATGCTAATAAATGAATGATAACATAATCACAAATTAAAATCGACTAAAACAAAAACCAAGATGCCAGGACACCAAAAACCACACCATACTGTTGGTTTCACCAACACTATGGTGTGGTTTTTTGTTGTTTCATCCCGAATAAAGATGTGATCTTCTACGGTCTACCTACCAAAACCAACAAATAAGTGTCCGATATCACAGCTATGGTTCCGGTCTGCAGTGAGTAGACCTCCGGTTTCGTAAATCAAGGATTTTGAAATGGTAAATTATGGTAAAACGGTAAATTCAGGGCTATAGAAATGTTAGGAGAAACGAGAGGGAGAGTTGAACTGTAGGAAGTCTAGGAACTATCGATGATATCGGATTTCAAAATGCTGACCAGTTTAAGAGTAAAATTGATTGAAAGGGTGTTATGCAATAGAAAGATAATTACAAATTTATGTTCTATCGATGACTGCCTGGAATTGAAAGTTCTACTCTTCATCAATGCATTTCTAATCGACATAACATATTATGTTAATTATGTTATTTTTGGTTTAATATTTGCAATAATGAACGTTTGGAATCGACCAAGGAAAAAATGTTTAACTCCCCCTAAAAATTAGCTGGTTTACGTTTCAAGGTATACGTAGAATCCGAAAATCGAATAAAAACAAACCCCAGTCTTATGATGGCAATTTAACCCCTATTAGCCCAGAACTATTTCCAACCGTGTTTTGAATGAACAGTTTGTGATTCTACTTCAATTTGCTTTGTTTTAAAACGGAAAAATGTTAAAAAAATTATATTTGTTGATTTTCATGAATTTTTGAGCCGTTGCCATATGGCAACGCTGGGCACATCCACTATCCCGTATGGCAAGTATTACATACCTACTCTGCAGTTGTGTGATTAGTTCAAACAGTCAATAGGTTCATGAATACATATCTTTATTTTGTCAGTATTACAAGTTTTAAAAACATCAAGTACAAAAAGACACAAGTACAAAAATATTGTACTACATAATATGAAAGTTCACAGAATCCATCTAGGTAATTACTTTTTGTTACTTATAACACAAGAACTTTGACCAGAAAATAAGAATTATTAAAAAAGAAATAGTAAAATCTTCATCTCTTTTAGTGATGAATAATTTGGTCTTCTTCAATCTGTAGTTTGAATTATTTCATGAAAATTGACAAATCAAGGTACGCATAAACCTACTTTTCATTTCATGCAAATTGTTTTGACATTAATTTGCTGTTCTCCGATTGGCACCTTTCCTTCTTTTTTCCCTCTGTGTTACACACGCAATAATATTGTCCATCAAATCGAACTGCGTTCACTACTTTCTTTGTCATGAGCATTGGAACTTGAGGCCCTGGATTTTTCTTTGCCACTCCACAGTTTATCAAGTATGTTTGCACGATTGCTCGGAAACTTGTTACCTACGGCAACAGCCGGAACTCTAATCTCTCAAGTTATTTTAGGAAGAAACCTTATCGTCGGCTGGAGATGCAGGTGCCGAAGGTGACACTTTCCTTTCTCTTCGTACGATCGTGCTCAATCCTTCACTATCGGCTTGATGCTTGGTACCCCACCCCCCTCTCCTTGTCAACCGTGATTTGGGCTCCTCCCTTTCGATAGGCGTTTGGAATAGGATGGTGAGTTCTCAGTGCTTCGTTGTTGGTTCGTCTAGTAGAACCTGTACTGTTTAGCAGGAATATTTTTGCGACGTGTTGCACGTGAAGATTGCACAGAATCAATTTTGCCTATAAAAAGGGATTTGCTAATGAACTTGACCTCAGAAATTGCATTGAGCCTTGTAGTTTTCTGACTAAATCTTCGTGTCCAGAAGATTGGAAATATTTTGGAACCCCAGAAAACACAGACAAAGTTGTGGTATCCAGAACCCGAAGTATACTACTGGAGAATTTGCGACCAGACTGAAATTTTAAGGGCCCCACACCATTGGGGCTCTTTTTGCTGCGCAGAACACCACTTTCCTTTGCAAGGGAGACTACCAAGTGAACCAACGTCGACCATCCCGATTAGGCCACGTATTTTAAATAGTCTTAAGGCTTAGGATTACGTTAGGCTATTAGTAGGTTACTTGTAGGTTTAGGGCCTTTTAGGGTGATCACCGTTAGGTTTTCGTCTTTGTAAATTTCCTTGTCTTTTTTTTTATAAATTTTGTTAGAGGAGCCCAAATTCAAATTCCTCGCGGAAGAATATTTCTTTACTTTCAATAAATCGTGGAACCGACCATTCGAGTCCAGCTTATCATTTCCTTTCCCGATTCACCAAAGAGGGAATTTCGTTTAGTAGGGGATCTCACCTTTGGGGCTTCGTTCGCTTACCCTAAGGTGACAAATCCTTTTGACATCCAGACCCCAAGCGAACTGGCGCCCAACAACACTGATGTGTGAAAGGTACCTACTTGATAATTTGAACACCATTTTTGACTCACGTCCGTCTCCTCTTGAGCTGTCGGAGGCAAGGGGTAACCAATAGAGGGTTACAAATTGGCGCCCAAGCGTGGGGCCTGAGTGTTCAAATTTTTTTTTAGGTACCTACCTAAATCGTATTATTTTTTTATTCGAACTTTTTGTTGTGATTTTTTGGTTAAAATGGATCCATACCGACTTATCAAGGATGAAATTGTCTACGAGTTGACAATTAGGAAGCAATCGACAGAGGGAACTGTGGCTGAACTTCGCAAGCGACTCTATTCGGTTCTCGCAGTTAGGACTTCGATAGATAAGGACGTGTTGAAAGGACTAGTCGTTGAAGATGAGCTGCAAACCTGTTCGGAAAAGTTTAAATACCTTACAGACGCTTTTGACGAATGTGCAGGAATGACATTGACTGTGACTGATGTGAAGAGGCTTGAGAGTCGAATATTACATGTTGCAAATCGTGTAAAGCGTCTCGGCGATGAAGGGAATGTTTTGTACGTTCAGCTGGAATCACTGTATGGTAAACTCAAGTCGGCTGCCAAGACCACCCCTGTTCCACCTGATCCCAAACCAACCAATCCAGAACCAGCTGCTTCCACTCCAGGTACTCGGTTGAACAAACCAGACCCCAAAATTTACAAATGGGGATTGACATTTTCCGGCGATACAACAGGTGTCTCATTAGGCGACTTTCTGGATGAAGTGGAAGACAAACGTGTTTCTCGCAAAGTCTCGAAAGCTGAACTCTTTGAGAGTGCTGTCGATCTTTTCTCGGGCACGGCTAGAATTTGGTATCGGGCCAATCACGAGAAATTGCAGTCGTGGGAGGACTTGGTACACCAATTACGGAGCTGTTTCTTAGACCCCGATTATGACGACAAACTCATGAATGAAATTCGCGAGCGTACCCAAGGACGAGACGAGTCAACACAGGTTTATTTTGCTAAAATGAACTGCTTGTTCAAACGACTGTCGACACCACTTAATGAAGCTGAGAAGATTCGCTTATTGGAGAAGAATCTCAGGAGAGAGCACCTGCCGTTTCTCTGCAATGTAGACTATGCGACTGTTGATGAATTGGAAACCGCTTTGTGTCGTCTAGAGCTTTGGACGAGGAGAGCTGACGCATACCGCGAGCCACCATCCAGAAACTTATTGGAACCAAGATTGGGATACCAACCAATGAAGAAGATCGTGCCAAAGGTTTCCAACGTTGAGCTTGCAGCAGCCGAGACTCCAGCTCCAAATCCAAGACCTGTTACTAGAACCAATCGCTTCAAGAACACTATCTGCTGGAATTGTGACCAAGCTGGGCACACATTTAGGGTTTGCCGTAATTCAAAAGCCAAGTTCTGTGAGGGATGTGGACTGAAGAATGTCATACGAGATGCCTGTTCAACTTGCGCTGGAAAGCAACCTACTTCTTCGGGAAACGCTCAAAGGGGGTGTGCCCAGAGCCAAGGTTCACATCCCCAAAAACACTGAGTCGGCAGGATCCTGATTGGCAGAATTGGGTAAGGAAGGTAGAAGAAGTCATGTGTGGAGTCGTTACGCATCAACTCACACCTCCAACCAATCCAAGGGATCCGAGAGCATACTTGACAGTCCAAATTTTTGGAATTCGATTCAGAGCACTTCTGGATTCAGGTGCTTCGGCTTCCTTGATGAATAGTCAGGGTTGGACAAAAATTCCTTCTCTGGGTTGCGGTTTAGAACCTTCCATTACCAATAGGGTTGTTTTGGCCGATGGCAACTCGCAAGCTGTCAGCGGTTCTGCCAGGGTTCCAATCCAACTCGAATCGAATATCCGACTTTCAAAGATCCTGATTGTGCCAGAACTTAAGGACCAACTGATCCTGGGAGCAGATTGGTGGAAGGCTATGGGATTGATTGTAGATCTGAGAAACCAATCATATAATTTGGCCGAAGAAATAGCCTCTATCTCTCCAGAATCAGCAATTATAGGTCACAGTTCACTTTCTTATTCACAGGCTAAAAGACTAAATGACCTAATCAGCTCTTACAAAGCGAAATGTGGTCAAAAACTTGGATGTGCCTTAAAAGTTGAGCATCATATCGATACGGGTGACCATCAACCTATCAAACAACGGTACTACCCGGTCTCACCAGCCATTCAAAGAATCATGTCAGATGAAATCGACAAGATGCTAAAAGAAGATGTTGTCGAACCCTCGTCAAGTCCTTGGTCGTCACCAGTTGTATTAGTCAGAAAGAAGGAAGGTGACTTTCGTTTTTGTGTGGATTTCCGCCAGATCAACAAAATTACCAAAAAGGACGCTTATCCTTTGCCATACATATCTGCAATCCTTGACCGCCTTAGAAATGGAAAATACCTGACATCCTTAGACGTCAAATCGGCATTCTGGCAAGTGAAGCTCGATAGGAGTAGTAGGGAGAAAACAGCCTTCACCGTTCCACACAGAGGCCTGTTCCAATTCAAAAGACTCCCTTTCGGCTTGCACAATTCTGGAGCAACTTGGCAACGGCTTATCGATTCCATCCTGGGTCCTACACTCGAACCCTTTTAGACGAGGTGTTGAAGAGGCTCCACGAGGCTGGTATCACATTATCCTGGGACAAATGTCATTTTTGTCGATCGGAACTCCGCTACCTTGGACATGTGGTCAATGAAAATGGTTTAAGCGTCGATCCTCAAAAGGTAGAAGCTATTTTGCAATTTCCAACTCCGAAGACAGTCCGGCAAGTTCGTCGCTTTTCAGGTCTAGCCTCCTGGTACCGCCGCTTTATGCCAAATTTTGCGCAAATCATGTCACCAATCACCCAACTTCTCAGGAAGAACAAGAAGTTTGAATGGGGAGAAGAACAGGAAAGAGCGTTCCGCCAAGTCCAGAACATGCTTGTATCTGCTCCATTGTTATCCTGTCCAGACTTTTCGCGTCCATTTCGACTATTGACTGATGCGTCTAAATCTGGATTGGGAGCCATTCTAGCTCAGATATTTGAAGACGGTGAGAAGCCCATTGCTTATGCTAGCCGTTCCTTGACAAAAGACGAGCAGAAGTTCACTACCAGCGAGATCGAGTGTCTTGGTGTCCTCTGGGCCATCAAGAAATTTCGACCATATATAGAAGGGTCCCGATTTGAGGTCATAACGGACCACAGCGCACTTCGATGGCTTCACAACCTGAAGGATCCCACAGGACGTTTGGGCAGATGGGCGATCCAACTTCAGGGATATGATTTTACCGTCACACATCGTCCGGGGAAACATCATGAAGCAGCTGATGCGCTGTCACGTGCCACTGAAGAAGTTAGCGTTGTCCGAATCCATGAAAATCCGAGTGATAGATGGTACTTGAACATGCGAGAGAGAGTTTCAACAAATCCAGTAGACTACCCCCTTTGGAAGTTGGACGACAATGTTTTGTACCATCATGTGCATAATCCGAAGGATTTACTAGAAACTGACCATCCATGGAAATTAGTGGTTCCAAAATCCCAGAGGAACCAAGTGTTGTCTGACTGCCACGATACCTTATTGGAAGAGATATCGCGCCTCCGTTATTGTTAATAATTCAAGTTATTGTTATTAACAAGATGTTCTCTTCGTTACCATGTTGCGGATTCCGAAAATCTTGCACTCTAGTTTTTGTCGTTCAACTTGCACGAACTCAAATTTAAAATATATTTTCTTTTTCACCTAACACCAAGTTTCCACTGTGTACCATTTTCATTAGGTCATGTACCACAGCACTGGTGATTAAGAAGAGTAGTAAATACATCTTGCAAGCAATAAACGTTTTGACAAAAATAAACAAATAAAAGACGGTAGAATCAATCTCAAGTGAGAAGAAAAACTCAAAAGGTCGTGAGTATTCTTACCTAAGTCATGTCTAGCAATTATCGGATAGAACCCTTGACAAGAGAAAATTACGATACCTGGCGAATTCAAGCACAGGCAATCCTAATAAAAAACAACGTAAAAATTGAAACCGACAATCAAAGTGCTATAAGTTGGGCACAAAACCTATTGTGACATCCAAGTCCAAGCATATAGCTATAAAAGAACATTTTATAAGAGAAGCTATTGCCAACAAGGAAATCACTCTGGAGTTCTGTCCAACTGACATGATGACGGCGGACATCTTCACTAAGGCACTACCTGGCCCGAAATTCCACGAGTTCCGCGGAAGACTAGGATTGGGCAGCAGCTAGTGAGGGGGAGTATTGGAAGAGATATCGCGCCTCCGTTATTGTTAATAATTCAAGTTATTGTTATTAACAAGATGTTCTCTTCGTTACCATGTTGCGGATTCCGAAAATCTTGCACTCTAGTTTTTGTCGTTCAACTTGCACGAACTCAAATTTAAAATATATTTTCTTTTTCACCTAACACCAAGTTTCCACTGTGTACCATTTTCATTAGGTCATGTACCACAGCACTGGTGATTAAGAAGAGTAGTAAATACATCTTGCAAGCAATAAACGTTTTGACAAAAATAAACAAATAAAAGACGGTAGAATCAATCTCAAGTGAGAAGAAAAACTCAAAAGGTCGTGAGTATTCTTACCTAAGTCATGTCTAGCAATTATCGGATAGAACCCTTGACAAGAGAAAATTACGATACCTGGCGAATTCAAGCACAGGCAATCCTAATAAAAAACAACGTAAAAATTGAAACCGACAATCAAAGAGCTATAAGTTGGGCACAAAACCCTATTGTGACATCCAAGTCCAAGCATATAGCTATAAAAGAACATTTTATAAGAGAAGCTATTGCCAACAAGGAAATCACTCTGGAGTTCTGTCCAACTGACATGATGACGGCGGACATCTTCACTAAGGCACTACCTGGCCCGAAATTCCACGAGTTCCGCGGAAGACTAGGATTGGGCAGCAGCTAGTGAGGGGGAGTATTGGAAGAGATATCGCGCCTCCGTTATTGTTAATAATTCAAGTTATTGTTATTAACAAGATGTTCTCTTCGTTACCATGTTGCGGATTCCGAAAATCTTGCACTCTAGTTTTTGTCGTTCAACTTGCACGAACTCAAATTTAAAATATATTTTCTTTTTCACCTAACACCAAGTTTCCACTGTGTACCATTTTCATTAGGTCATGTACCACAGCACTGGTGATTAAGAAGAGTAGTAAATACATCTTGCAAGCAATAAACGTTTTGACAAAAATAAACAAATAAAAGACGGTAGAATCAATCTCAAGTGAGAAGAAAAACTCAAAAGGTCGTGAGTATTCTTACCTAAGTCATGTCTAGCAATTATCGGATAGAACCCTTGACAAGAGAAAATTACGATACCTGGCGAATTCAAGCACAGGCAATCCTAATAAAAAACAACGTAAAAATTGAAACCGACAATCAAAGAGCTATAAGTTGGGCACAAAACCCTATTGTGACATCCAAGTCCAAGCATATAGCTATAAAAGAACATTTTATAAGAGAAGCTATTGCCAACAAGGAAATCACTCTGGAGTTCTGTCCAACTGACATGATGACGGCGGACATCTTCACTAAGGCACTACCTGGCCCGAAATTCCACGAGTTCCGCGGAAGACTAGGATTGGGCAGCAGCTAGTGAGGGGGAGTATTGGAAGAGATATCGCGCCTCCGTTATTGTTAATAATTCAAGTTATTGTTATTAACAAGATGTTCTCTTCGTTACCATGTTGCGGATTCCGAAAATCTTGCACTCTAGTTTTTGTCGTTCAACTTGCACGAACTCAAATTTAAAATATATTTTCTTTTTCACCTAACACCAAGTTTCCACTGTGTACCATTTTCATTAGGTCATGTACCACAGCACTGGTGATTAAGAAGAGTAGTAAATACATCTTGCAAGCAATAAACGTTTTGACAAAAATAAACAAATAAAAGACGGTAGAATCAATCTCAAGTGAGAAGAAAAACTCAAAAGGTCGTGAGTATTCTTACCTAAGTCATGTCTAGCAATTATCGGATAGAACCCTTGACAAGAGAAAATTACGATACCTGGCGAATTCAAGCACAGGCAATCCTAATAAAAAA
Source organism: Apolygus lucorum (assembly GCA_009739505.2). Taxonomy (NCBI): domain Eukaryota; kingdom Metazoa; phylum Arthropoda; class Insecta; order Hemiptera; family Miridae; genus Apolygus; species Apolygus lucorum. The sequence continues at coordinate 30,224,265 of CM019178.2, read as the reverse complement.
CAACGTAAAAATTGAAACCGACAATCAAAGAGCTATAAGTTGGGCACAAAACCCTATTGTGACATCCAAGTCCAAGCATATAGCTATAAAAGAACATTTTATAAGAGAAGCTATTGCCAACAAGGAAATCACTCTGGAGTTCTGTCCAACTGACATGATGACGGCGGACATCTTCACTAAGGCACTACCTGGCCCGAAATTCCACGAGTTCCGCGGAAGACTAGGATTGGGCAGCAGCTAGTGAGGGGGAGTATTGGAAGAGATATCGCGCCTCCGTTATTGTTAATAATTCAAGTTATTGTTATTAACAAGATGTTCTCTTCGTTACCATGTTGCGGATTCCGAAAATCTTGCACTCTAGTTTTTGTCGTTCAACTTGCACGAACTCAAATTTAAAATATATTTTCTTTTTCACCTAACACCAAGTTTCCACTGTGTACCATTTTCATTATACCTCGACAGCGGCGCATTTTGGAATCTACAAAACAATTCATCGTCTCAAACAACATTACTTTTGGCCTGGAATGGCATCAGATGCCACAAAACACGTGCTTCGATGTCAAACTTGCCTTGCAAACAAACCTGAACAGCGACTACCTGGAGGAACATTTGGCAAGCAGAGGAAAGTAACTGAGCCCTGGCAAGTAATCACGATTGACCTTATGGGTCCATTACCTCGCTCTTCAAACAGGAATCGCTATATTCTGGTCGTTTGCGATTACTTTTCAAAATTCACTCTGCTACACGCCATGCCTCAAGCAACCACGGGTCCGATTGTCAAATTCATCGAGCAATTAGTTTTTATGGTATATGGCGTCCCCAAAACCATAATTTTGGACAATGGGCCACAATTTCGTGGAACGGAATTTAGAAAACTGGCAGAAGACTACAAGGTGGAACTTTGGTTTACACCAAATTATCATCCCCAAAGCAATCCCACCGAACGTGTGAACAGGGTCGTAAAAACAGCCATCCGATCCTATATATCTACCAATCACAAGAAGTGGGATAAGGAGTTGCCTCAGATTGGCTTTGCGATCCGGACTGCCGTTCATGAATCCACCGGATTCACACCTGCTTACATAAACTTCGGGCGGGAGTTGAAGAAAGCCGGCAATGAACATACACTGCAGACAACTTCTGAAATTGTTCCTCTTCTGGAGACCCCCAGACATCATTGCGGGAAACTACAAAATCTCCAGGAGATTTACCAAAATGTCACGAGGAACTTGACCATGGCGTATAAGCGTAGTCAGAAGACATACGACTTACGACGTCGACCAGTCTCCCACCAACCAGGACAAACAGTCTGGAAAAGAAACTTCGTTCTCTCTGACGCATCGCAAGACTTCTCAGGCAAGCTGGCACCCAAATTCATCAGGTGCAAAATCTTACGCAAGATCTCTGGAACTGCATATGAGCTTGAAGACACAACCGGCCACAATATGGGAATCTGGCATCCCAAGGACCTTAAACCGGACTACTCCACGACGCCAGCAGACGATGAGCCAGGTGGTTCATCGACTGAAAACCCAGAATCAGCCTAAAAAGTTGTTGCCAACTTTTTTTTTGAGGAAGGAGGAGTATGTTACCTACGGCAACAGCCGGAACTCTAATCTCTCAAGTTATTTTAGGAAGAAACCTTATCGTCGGCTGGAGATGCAGGGGGTCCCTACAAACTCATCGAAAGGACACTCATCGAAAACGTGAGCTCGAAGCTTTTTGAGGAGTATCCTCATAGGGTGGGACACTAGTCGAAAACTGGAGGATGGGAAAGTCGTCGAAAATATCTAATCGGACATTGGAGATATGAATTGAATGATAAATCTAGTTGATAATTATTTTCGATGAGTTTCTCGTTCCCTGTGGACACTCGTCGAAAATACTCCTAAGGGACAGTCATCGAAAGGAAAGTCCTCAAACTAGACCTCTGAAGGGTTTACTACCTATACCGTACCGCTCGCTGTCAGGTAAATGGGCCAGGGCCTCCAAGGAGGTTAGATAGAACAGGCCACACCACTCCGCAGTTGATTCGTTATTGTAAGCCCCCGCTTACCAGTGGTTGTCTGATTGCCCCAGAAAGAATGGATCTATTCATAATCTAAAATAAATTTCTGCTTCCTTTTTAAGATAATTTTTTTAATTGTACATATGTGGCGGTTTCTACAGTTAATTTTATTATTTCATTTTTAACAACCCATTGGCATCTTGCCACATGTTGCGTTTCTAATAAAAATCATTATCAGCTCCGTTCGAATTCAAGAAGTCAACTTCTTTATACATTAGTGTAAATAAGTACATATTCACGCTAAACATAGGTACCTAATTACATGTTACACACTCACACGCTTCCATTGTCTCTCCATCGTCCATTGGTTGAGCTTAGATCGGCATGCAACTATAGGGTGTGCGCATGGGTTGGAAATTCGCATTTTCACCCTCAAATTCGAGTTCGGCGCTCCCGAAAACCCCATCTGCCAATTTTCAGTTCAAGACTCCGGCTGGTTAAGCCATAAAACACCTGGAAAGGGGCCCGTGACGTCACAAATATGCATTTCAAGACCCTTTTCCGCTTGCATGTTGCACCTTTTTGGAAAGCTCTCACTGAGATCCATCATTCGGAAATATACACACAAAAAACCATGCGCACACCCCATTTGCTGTCAAACATGCAAGAAACTGCTTTTTCTGGTCGTTTGTTAACTAGAGCCCTAATACAGAGGATAACTATTCGAAAGATAAAAAAGCTTTGTATTCGTGCAGCGAGTCAAAAAAATGTAGGTCCTCCAAAATCAAAATTTCCACTCGCATTTTGCGTTTCACAGCTTTTTGAACAACTTTGGTTCCGTGTCTGAAGATATTTGCTATCATGTGTATGACTGGGTGTTACCATTCAAATCTCTCATCTTTCATATGGTTGCGAGAGTCAATCGTTCCAACACACGATCATGGTAATTGTGAACATAATTTATAATCTCATAATTTGTGTGTAATTAGACAAACTACAGCCTCACTGAAGGTAGTGAAGCCCTAACAAAGGAGGTAGGGCTACGTCAGAGCTATAGAAGGTGAGGGTTTTGGCCTGGTGTTCAAGGTGGCCTTGGACTGTTATAATAGCAGGTAGTTCAGGGTTGACCCGAAGGTAACGAATATCCTGTCAATCAGATTTTTCGATGAGTATCCCGAGCTTCTACTTTCGATGAGTGTCCCGAAGCTATTTTTCGAGGAGTGTCTCGACAGTGCTGGACTTAAGTCGAATCAAAAAATGATTCGATCAAATAACTGAATTAATCTATTAAATTGAGTGGACTCTACTTTTCGATGAGTTTCTCAGACGTCACTTTTCGATGAGTGTCCACTCTGGATTGGAAACCTATCGAAAACGCCATTCCATGATTTTTTCGATGAGTGTCCTTTCGATGAGTTTCCTAGTTCCCGATGCAGGTGCCGAAGGTGACACTTTCCTTTCTCTTCGTACGATCGTGCTCAATCCTTCACTATCGGCTTGATGCTTGGTACCCCACCCCCCTCTCCTTGTCAACCGTGATTTGGGCTCCTCCCTTTCGATAGGCGTTTGGAATAGGATGGTGAGTTCTCAGTGCTTCGTTGTTGGTTCGTCTAGTAGAACCTGTACTGTTCAGCAGGAATATTTTTGCGACGTGTTGCACGTGAAGATTGCACAGAATCAATTTTGCCTATAAAAAGGGATTTGCTAATGAACTTGACCTCAGAAATTGCATTGAGCCTTGTAGTTTTCTGACTAAATCTTCGTGTCCAGAAGATTGGAAATATTTTGGAACCCCAGAAAACACAGACAAAGTTGTGGTATCCAGAACCCGAAGTATACTACTGGAGAATTTGCGACCAGACTGAAATTTTAAGGGCCCCACACCATTGGGGCTCTTTTTGCTGCGCAGAACACCACTTTCCTTTGCAAGGGAGACTACCAAGTGAACCAACGTCGACCATCCCGATTAGGCCACGTATTTTAAATAGTCTTAAGGCTTAGGATTACGTTAGGCTATTAGTAGGTTACTTGTAGGTTTAGGGCCTTTTAGGGTGATCACCGTTAGGTTTTCGTCTTTGTAAATTTCCTTGTCTTTTTTTTAATAAATTTTGTTAGAGGAGCCCAAATTCAAATTCCTCGCGGAAGAATATTTCTTTACTTTCAATAAATCGTGGAACCGACCATTCGAGTCCAGCTTATCATTTCCTTTCCCGATTCACCAAAGAGGGAATTTCGTTTAGTAGGGGATCTCACCTTTGGGGCTTCGTTCGCTTACCCTAAGGTGACAAATCCTTTTGACATCCAGACCCCAAGCGAACTGGCGCCCAACAACACTGATGTGTGAAAGGTACCTACTTGATAATTTGAACACCATTTTTGACTCACGTCCGTCTCCTCTTGAGCTGTCGGAGGCAAGGGGTAACCAATGGAGGGTTACAAACTGTAACTGAATTCTTGGATTTGGGTTTCTGTAAATGAGCATGAATTGATCATACAATTGTCAAGTAGCCACGTGAATATTGGCCACCACCATTTTTTTCCTTTATTTCCAATCCTGCAGTGGTTCAAGTCATCATCCATGACGTCTGATCCTCCCTTGTTTTCATTGTACTATTTTTTTGTTTATTTTTTTTTTAAATCAAGGCAGGTCTTTTCATGGTAACATTTCTCTTCAGTTGTGTCGAATAACGCTGAGCTGCTGGCAAAACAGTCATTTTATATATTATTAGTCTAGTACTCACACTGCCCAGCGTTGCCATATGGCAATGTTCGGAAAACACTAACAATGCAGCATGAAACAATAATATTTCCACAATTTTGGTATATAATACTGAAACTACATCTATATAGATTAAAATAAAACAATGGGCTCAATCATAAGTATAAAATTGTATGATTTACAGTACTAACTGTAAGAGATTTTGCAATTCTTCCATCGCCCCAAACTTGTTGAACAATGAACTGATAAGAGAGTGATTTCAGAAACCTGTAATTCACCAAATCTTTTGGGCCACTGTCTGGGGAGAGAGTGGACAGCGTTGTAAACTATTTTGAAGGTCATGAGGATGAGATATTAAATGCAGAGTGCAGGGATGTTCACTGTTGCCATATGGCAACACTGGGCTAAAATGGGTTAAATTATGAGCTCACTCAGCTGATCAGTGACCACTCAGGCGCCTTCAGCATTCTCCATTGACCGGCCCTCTCAAATTTCAGGTACCTGCGTTCAACAGGAGAGGAAATGGCCTTGGAGCTCACTCAGCTTATCAGTGATCATCAACTTCGATGATGTATAGAATTATGTATCGATTGACCCTGCCTCTCAAATTTCAGCTTCCTGCGTTCAACAGCATCAGAAAAAAAAACGTTGCATTGTTTTGTGTGTCGAAAATTTTGGAATGACCCCCAGAACTAAGACATATCCATGTCAAAATTTTCCGTCCATCCGCCGTACGCGGCACTTTTTTTTAGCAATCCTGAACCGATTTGGTTCAAATTTGGTATATGGGCTTCAAGTGGGGTCTAGTTGTGCCGCGAAGCTTTTGGTTGATGTCAGTCACTTTGGTTTATTATTTTCAATAATAAGCCTTTGGAATCGAGAAAGAAAAAAAACTGCAGGTTCCTTTAAGAAATCTGTTCAATTTCTCCCTTGCGAGGGAAAAACATTAAATCATGTTTAATGTTTTTCCCTCGCAAGGGAGAAATTAGATTGCTGATCACTCAGCTGATCAGTGTCTACTCATGCGCCTTCAGCATTCTCCATTGACCCTGCTTCTCAAATTTCAGCTTCCTGCGTTCAACAGGAGAGAAAATGGCCTTGGAGCTCACTCAGCTGATCAGTGACCATCTTGGTACAACTAGACCCCAAATGGAGCCGATATAACGTGGTAACTAAGAAATCGGTCCGTGGTAACTAAGAAAAAAAAAACGTTGCAGATTTGCGTGTCGGAATTCACAGAATGACCCCCAGCCCTAAAACATTAAACATGTTAAAAAATTTTAACGCCCCCTCAAAATTTGATGTTTACGTTTCAAGGTACGTAGAATCCGAAAATCGAAAAATAAAATTTCCGCCAGTCCGCCGTACGCCGTACGCGGCACTTTTCTTAGCAACACTGGACCGATTTGGTTCAAATTTGGTATATGGGCTTCATGTGGGGTCTAGTTGTGCCGCGAAGCTTTTGGTTGATGTCAGTCACCTCTAAGGGGTAAAAATTAAGGGTTGAAATTTTCAAGAGTGCCCTAGCTCGAAAACTTTAGAAATAAAGGTATCTTTCTTAAATAGTATTGAATTTTTAGAAACCACGCGGAGCTGTAGCACAAAACGTTCGTTCCTATGAGGGTTTTCCTTCGATAAAACAGAATCACGAGTGTGACTCACCAAAGAGCTTTAATCGCCGTTCAAATTTTGTCTGACTAATGAAATGCGACCGCTGTTCGTTTTCTTCGAGTTGTATTTAGTATTGCTCCCTTAGTAATCAAATTTCTCATGTAAGCCTACCGATTTTTCGATTCGAGTGTGAAGCGTTTAGTTCTTTCTAATAAACTTGATTGTGAAGGTGTGAAGGTAATTATGTAGTAGGTACCTACGTTGGTACGTTAAAACGCTGCAAATTATTTCACAAATTTTATTATTTTCCTGTATAGATCCTGTATTCTGCAAAGATCACTGCTTTCCCATCGTTACTATCTATTTATTTTTTGTTTTGGTTTATTATTTTCAATAATGAACCTTTGGAATCGACCAAGAAAAAAAAATTTTAACACCCCCTCAAATTTTGATGGTTTACGTTTCAAGGTACGTAGAATCCAAAAACGCTGCAAATCATTGCTCAAAGGTTTATTATTTTCTGTATAGATCATCCTTCTGTATAGATCACTGGTTCTCCATCAATAGCACCTACCACCATCTGTATTCTCCCTTGACCTTCCCTCTCAAATTTCAGCTCCTGCGTTCAATAGGATTGAAAATGGCTTCGGAGCTCACTCAGCTGATCAGTGATCAGAAGAGTGAAGAATATCTCCTCGAATGCTGGAGACGCCTGGAAGAGCACTTCCATTCAATAGGATTGAAAATGGCTTTCGAGCTCACTCAGCTGATCAGTGATGTGAGGAGTGAAGAATATCTCCTCGAATGCTGGAGACGCCTGGAAGAGCACTTCCATTCAATAGCATTGAAAATGGCTTCGGAGCTCACTCAGCTGATCAGTGAGCAATGATTTGCAGCGTTTTTTACCTACAAACATTGTTTTACCTACCAATTTTTTTTACCTACCACACCTACCTATTGGTAGGTACTACCTACCACACTATAATGGCTTCACACCTTCACAATCAAGTTTATTAGAAAGAACTAAACGCTTCACACTCGATTCGAAAAATAGAAAGCTTGATATGGAAATTTGATTACTGGTTACGCAGAAGGCAAAACTGTATACAAATCGAAGAAATGTACAGCGATCGCATTTTAGTCAGATAAAATTTGAACGGCGATTAGACCTCTTTTGCGATTCACACTCATGATTCTGTTTTATCGAAGGAAAACCTTCAAATACTCGTAGGGACCGAACGGTTTGTCCTACAGAGCTCCGGGTGGTCTCAAAAATTTTTAAAAATTCTGTACTATTTAAAATTGGTGAAAAAACGATACCTTTATTTCGAGAGTTTTCGAGCTAGGGCACTCTTGAAAATTTCCACCCTTAATTTTCACCCCTTAGAAGTGACCTACATCAACCAAAAGCTTCGCGGCACAACTAGACCCCAAATGGAGCCCATATACCAAATTTGAACCAAATCGGTCCAGTGTTGCTAAGAAAAGTGCCGCGTACGGCGGACGGCGGACGGCGTACGGCGGACGGACGGAAATTTTTTTATTCGATTTTCGGATTCTACGTACCTTGAAACGTAAAACATCAAATTTTGAGGGGGGGTTAAATTTTTTTTTTTCTTGCTCGATTCCAAAGGCTTATTATTGAAAATAATAAACCAAAATCGAATAAAAATTTGGCCGTCCGTCCGCCGTACGCGGGACTTTTGCCACTTAGCATTGACCGATTTTGATGAAATTTGGTATGAAGGCTCCATTTGGGGTCTAGTTGTGCCCCGAAGATTTTGGTTGATGTAGGTCACTTCTAAGGGTTCCAAAATCAATTTTTAAATTTTGAAAACGCCCTAACTCAACAAATTGCGATATAAAGGTATTGGTTTTCCTTCAATTTAAGATTCTATAGAATTTTTAAAATTTTTTGAGACCACGTGGAGCTCTGTAGGACAAACCGTTCGCTCCCTACGAGAATTGAAGGGTTTTTATTGAAATACATATATATAAATCAGAAACACGAGTGTGAATCGCAAAAGAGGCCTAATCTCCGTTTGCTGACCGAAATATGATCGATGTTTTTCTGCATTTTGGATGGATGGTGGCTTTGCAGACGAGTGATCTATAGAAAATAATAAACCATTGTGTAATAATTTTCAGCGTTTTTACCTACAAACTATAGGTACCTACTACCTACTAGGGAATTTTTGAAAATTTCTACCCTTAATTTCCATTTGGATTCCAAAATGGAATAATTTTGTTATTTACATCTTGATCAATCAACTTCAGCTAAAAAGAGAAAGCAACTGGTTGACTGCTATTCCACGAAGTATTTTCGTGGGCAATAAAACAAGGATAAACTAGAGCCGAATCTACGTTCAAATTTCAGCTGATGAAATGTGATCTTTGATCTTTTTAGTGTAGAGTTTCATGTTCAACGAAGTACTCAATTTCGTTATGAAGGCATCAATACGCAACTTCTATGACGCATGCTTGGCATAACTAATGACTATAAAGTGAGAGTAATATGATGCCTACTTATTCCCTCACATGCAAGAGCTTAGGTTCAGATTATCATTTGTTGTAAAATAATAATCATCAATTGAAAACTGATAGAAATTATTATTATCAAGTACTCCAACTAAAGCAACAAGTACCTACACCAACTTAACTCAAAATGCTCATAATAATAATAAAGGTGCATTCTGAGAAAACTTAGTTAAGTCACTCTTCATCATAATTACCTACCTGACTACTTGTTTTGACTTGGATATGTCTATTGGCTGGCCTTCGTGAGCATGAAAATTAAGATAACAAAATGCAACGTAGTAATTATACCTGTCTCAATCCACAAATGGGTTTTCCGACGGCATGAAAAGCGCGTCACAAACTTGATAAAAATAAATTTGGTTTCTTTCAACAAAAAAAGGCTGCAAATCATTGCCCAGAGGTTTATTAATTTCTGTATAGATCACCCTTCTGTATAGATCACTGCTTCTCCATCAATAGCACCTACCACGATCTGCATTCTCCCTTGACCTTCCCTCTCAAATTTCAGCTTCCTGCGTTCAATGGGATTGAAAATGGCTTTGGAGCTCACTCAGCTGATCAGTGCTCTTCCAGGCGTCTCCAGCATTCGAGAAGATCTTCTTTACTCTTCAGATCACTGATCAGCTGAGTGAGCTCCGAAGCCATTTTCAATCCTATTGAACGTAGGAAGCTGAAATTTGAGAGGGAAGGTCAAGGGAGAATGCAGATGGTGGTAGGTGCTATTGATGGAGAACCAGTGATCTATACAGGAGGGTGATCTATACAGAAAATAATAAACCTTTGGACAATGATTTGCAGCGTTTTTTCACCTACCAACATTTTTTTTACCTACCAAATTTTTTCACCTATCAACTATTGGTAGGTACTACCTACCACACCATACTGCTTCAGAATCAAGTTTATTAGAAAGAACTAAACGCTTCACACTCGATTCGAAAAATAGAAAGCTTCATATGGAAATTTAATTACTGGTTACGCAGAAGGCAAAACTATATTATAGTTATGTATAGTTTTTATAACTATATATTTTTATAACTTTTCTTTTAACTATACTATAATATAGTTTTGCGTAACCAGTAATCAATTTGTATATTATATACAAATCGAAGAAATGAACAGCGATCGCATTTTAGTCAGATAAAATTTGAACGGAGATTAGACCTCTTTTGCGATTCACACTCATGATTCTGTTTTATCGAAGGAAAACCTTTAAGTACTCATAGGGACCGAACGGTTTGTCCTACAGAGCTCCGGGTGGTCTCAAAAGATTTTAAAAACTCAATACTATTTAAAATTCGTGAAAAACGATGCCTTTATTTCGAGAGTTTTCGAGCTAGGGCACTCTTGAAAATTTCAACCCTTAATTTTCACCCCTTAGAAGTGACTTGACATCAACCAAAAGCTTCGCGGCACAACAAGAACCAAAATGGAGCCCACATACCAACGTATGTACGGCCTACGGCGTACGGCGGACGGGCGGAATTTTTTTTTTTTTTTTTCGATTTTCGGATTCTACGTGCCTTGAAACGTAAACATCAAATTTTGAGGGGGGCTTAAAATTTTTTTTCTTGCTCGATTCCAAAGGCTTATCATTTAAAATAATAAACCAAAAAATTATAACTTGGATATGTAGGTACGAGTCTTCATGACACGTATCATGTGTCACTTCGCATCTGGAGCCCGTATTTTATCACCTGTCATGGGTCATTTCCCATCCATACCCTGTATTTCGTCACCTTTCATGGTTCATTTAGTACCTTTCTTTCGAAGTATGTATTAAAAATCCAATGGACATTTCCATTCCATGATTTTTTTGCGTAGTAGTGGTAAAAATTTGTGATGGCGATTTGTCAGTAATTTTGATTCCTTGTTGAATAATATACCCTCCGTCCTTATTTTTTTCAGGTGACCTACCATGTTCAAATGCCTGGACTACTGGGCTGAAAGCTAAAGCTGGGAGCCCTAGAAGCGTTCTGATTGGTGGAGCTCCAGGACGTAGTTATAGCGGACTGCAACAGAAAGCGTTCATGATCGCAACCTTGTCATTTTGTTTAACACATATGTTTCTCCTTGGTGCGTTACCGGCCGCATCTAAGTAATTAATTTGATAAAATTTAGTTATATTCTCGATACGTATGAAAAATTCGAGCGATTTTCAATAATACATTGGGTCTCAAACGTTTCTATGGGTGCCAGTTGTCGATTGAACATTTGAACTAAGGAGAGTAGCCCCCAGAAAGTGTTGTCCGTTTTCAGCGCTAACCTACCGCCACTTCTACGAACTATCATTTCTGATATTTTATCAGGTGATCACGCTCGCAAACACATTACCGTCGCTCCTCTAACTTGCAGTTATCCTAAGATTTACCTACATGGACTTAGTCGACTCGAGAACATTTATTTTTAGTTTTACAATTGATTTGAATGCACTAGTGGTAAACTTGATGTGTGTCTAAAAAGAAATAACAACTAAACAGCTCTCTAATCTCTAATTTTTAAGTCTGACACTTAGAAATTAGAGAGTGGTAAAATCGAGGTAAGCCTACTTTTCAGAAATGCTGCTTGACCACGCTCACATTGAGCTGAAAAGGATGGTAGTTCGCTGAAGTGGCGGTAGGTAGCGCTGAAACCCGACAATACTTTCTGAGGGCTAGACTCTCCATTTGAACTACTGGCAATACGGACAACAATTGTATGGACAACTTGGGAAATGCCTCTCATCCCAATTGGTACTTGCAAATATGAAATGACGATGAAATGGAAAATTATCAATTTCTGGTCATCTGAAAGGATTTGGAAAGAAGGGGCATGAAAGGGTGTGGCCTCCTCCTACCACTTCAGTTTCCGTAGTAGTTCTTTAGCTGAAAGTAGATAGCGCAACTGAGGCAGCCTCAAAAATGCTTGCTCGCCATTATAACTTAAAACATTATAAGCTTCTTCCTCTGTTAATTTGTCTCCAGTCCTCTGTGACCTGGACCATCGTCACAGAAAATACATCATGTGTAGCAAGTTAAATCGAATTAAACGACATTTCTAAATATCAATCTAATTGTTCATCTTGTTCTTGATAGTAACGTGTTTCTACCTATCCTATTGTATCGATACATCTACCAACAAACGATAAATTTTGTAGGTATTCTTTTTTTTTTTGGTTTGCTACCTTTATTTTCTTGAATTACCACGTTGTAGTTCTCTGATACAAAGATAAATATGCTGTAATATTTTCCTGTTTTGGTATTAAATGAGTGGTGTTAGTTCAATTTTTTTTAAGGTAGGAACTTAATTGGTAGGAACTTAATGTTGGTTGTGCTCAGTGTGCAGTCACTCACCCGGCTGGCCCACATCTCGGGGGGGTAAAAAATATATATATAAATAGTATGCTATCGCGCTCTGATCAAGGTAATTACTAGATCAGTGAAAGCCAGTCCGTCCGAATCACTGATAAGGCTTGAAACGCCTTGGAAGGGGAAGAGAGTTCGACGGGGATCATCGCGTACACCCATTCTCTCGCCATGGGAGGCTTCGCGTATGCCTGATAGAACTTGCCGGGGAGCATCGAGTACATTGCAAATTACTTTCACTTCAGACCGGGAGCTTCGCGTAGTCATCCCCGTCGTTCTATTTATATATTCTGAGTGAAAGGGAAGTGAAAGGATCAGAAAGGAAAGGGGGGGCCACGTGGTAACGAGACAACATGGTGAAAAATTGTTTGTCTGTCATCTCAAGTGAAAGGGAGAGATAGAACTAATCCTATTAGCTAATTGTACATTCACCAGGTGGTAACCACGTGGTCTTCTAGTCTAAACTATGAATATATTATAAACTACCACGTTCCCCCTCCCCCATTTTTTTCTGATCCTTTCACATCCCTTTCACCTCCCTTTCACCCAGACTACATAAATAGAACGACGGACTGACAAACTTTAGTACTTCAATGTACATAGAATGTGGAAATTGAATAAATAATTTTCCGTCCGTCCGCCGTATGTAGTACGCCGTTTTTCATGTTCAAATTGTTGAAGGTTCTTTCCAACTAGGTACGTCGATTTCAACTAGTTTTCTCTCTAGCTAGATCGAAGCACATTGTTAATACAGACCAACTTTTGTAAGAAAATGATAAATTGAATAATGACACACATTTGAATAGTAAATTTAATAAAATTCAACCTTTGCTAAAACGCTGCATCTTATAGGTCTCAATGAATATGGGTAGTGACATCTTGTTGAAAGGACAAGTACTTGATTTCCTGTACCTTTCCAAGTTCGTTGTATCTCTAGATATCTTGACTCCTGAAAAACTAAATTCGTGATTAGCTAAACCCTAACTTGGTTAACTTGTCTCCAGTACTCTGTGGCTAAACCTATCATCTAAAATATTGTAGATGCCTACCTCCATTCTTACTATGAAAGTGCAATGAAACATTTCAAGAACGGTAGGCAAGAGAAGACGATCTTATCTTAACAATCTATCTACCCGTACTTGTATGTGTGAAGGATACTAACTAAATCAATACCTGTATTTTGGTTAAGATTGTTTTTAACTTGTTTAGCGAGGAAAGATAGTTATGAATGCCTAATTTGGTCGCTTACTGCTTCTTTTGAAAAAGGAGTCACACTAAATACATTTTAGGAACTAGAATTATGATGAATTAATCCGTAGGATACTACAAAGTAACTGAGATACCAACAGTAATTAACCAATGTAAGTCCAAACTTACTAGAAGTGGGAAAATAAGTAAGCTGTTGTCGTTACCCACTTGGCTCACAGTTTCGAAAATATTTCCTGGGTGCAAGAAATTGAAAACGTCTACAGTTTTTCTAAAAAAATTTTATCAGAGTATCCAAAAAATAAAGCACAGTGGCGTAATTTAAGTAATATTACCAAGAAATCTAAAAATACAGTCAACAGGAACGATTTCGAATGACAAAAAACCATGAAAAGATAAATGAAACGAACGTAAATGATTTGATCCGCTAAAATTTGAACGGAGCTTTGATCAGTGAACATCCAATGAACCACAATGACGGTTGCATACACGTAAATAAAATTAGGAAATTTGATTGCTGGTTGCTAAAGACGCAAAACTGAGTAGGTTTAACTCGAAGAAACGAACAATGATCGCATTCTTGTTAGCTAAAATTTGAGTGGTGAAAGTTTTCATGGAGCGAACGGTTAGTCCTACAGAGCTCTCAGTGGTCTCATTCGATTCTAAAGATTCAATACTATTTTAAATTGATGAAAAAACGATACCTTAATATCAACAGTTTTTCTGCTAGGGGGATTTGAAAATTTCACCCCTTATTTTTCAACCCTTAGAAGTGACTGACATCAACTAAAAGCTTCGGGACCCTAATTAGAGCCAATATTCCTAATGTCATGAAAATCGGTCCATAAGAACCGGTAACTAAAAAAAGTGCCACGTTCGGCAAAATTTTTACTCCATTTTCGGATTCGACGAACCTTGGAACGTGAACCAACAAATTTTGAGGAGTGTCAATATTTTTTTTTCTTGATTGATTCCAAAGGTTCGTTATTGAAAATAATAAACCCAAAGGAAAGTCAGAAAAGTGGGTGTGGCACGTAGCTTCCTCTTATTCATGACCCGATTCTGTAGATAATCTGACGCATAGTAGATTATCTTAAAAACGCTGCAAATCATTGCTCAAAGGTTTATTATTTTCTTTATAGATCACCCTTCTGTATAGATCACTGGTTCTCCATCAATAGCACCTACCACCATCTGTATTCTCCCTTGACCTTCCCTCTCAAATTTCAGCTTCCTGCGTTCAATAGGAATGAAAAATCTCAGGGGACCATCAACACGTCACCCAAAATCCTCAAAATTTCATCGAATTTGGATGGAAAATGTAGAAGTTATGGCTGCTACTAGCAGAAATTACTATCTCTCTGTGGGCATCGATTTTCGTAGGGGACCACCTACACAATCCCGCACAATCCCTGGAAAATGTATGATATCGGACAATAACTTTTTACAGTTTTGCCCGTTTTGCACACAGACACGAAGCCAAAATTGTTCAGGAAGGTCTAAAACATAAAATGTGATTGGAAATTTTGATTTTGGGGAACTTTTTTTTCAACCTTGAAAAGTGGAAACAATGCTACTTTGGATGATTCGGAAGCAACAATATATTAGTGAAAGTTTTCGAGCTAGTGCGTTTTAGCATTTTCAAACCATATTTAGAAGAATAGAGATATATTTTAATTTAAGAACAGAGATGTATTTTAAAGAATAGATATATTTAGAATTTAGGTACCCTTAGAAGTGTCAGACAATAACCAATATCATAGGGGAACAACTAGACCCAAAATACGGCGTTCGGACGAAAAATTTTTAATTCGATCTTCGGATCCTACGTATCTTGACACGTAAACCATAAAACTGCGAGGGGAGGTTAAAATTGTTTTTGTTTTTTTTTCTTGTTGCTCGACTCCGAAGGTTTGTCATTGAAAATTAATAACTAAAATCAACAAAAAACTTTCGGAATCGTGAAAACAGTAGATTTGCCCGTTAAGAACGAAGAACAACGATTTATTGAGAAGATCAATAAAACTTATATGAGTAGCAAATGGGTAAAACTTTTGGTTTACCAGAAAAGCAGTAAAGATTTTTTATTTTGATATCGAGCAGTATATAATTGTCTGTAACTTCCTTTCGATCAGTTCTAACCAAATATTCAGTTCGCAACGGTGTCTTCCAGCTTTGTTGTCAATTGAAGTGGTTTCCTCAGGTACTGTAAAACCTGTAGCATTTAGTTCCATACTTCTGTACACCAATTCGGTACCAACTACTCATTCTAAGTTTCAAGCAATCTGTGGTATTCATTACTCTTATATTTTGGAGGTTCCCTAAAAACTAATAACTCGTTGTGCAGTTAACAGCTTGCATATCGATACCTTAAAGCGCAAGGCGCTATGTCTAAAAACGCAAAAGAAGTGTTCACCAGTGCACAATTCCTAAAATATTGGATTATTGCATTAAAATCTTTAATTTCTTCAAGAAATTTTCAAGCTGTGGTCTTCAAGAATGTCAATAAGTTTAGTTAAATTTGAGTTTTTCTGAAATTAAAAAAAAAAATGTGAAAGATAAATGGACCTTTGCGCTTCAAGGTGATTTACAATTACAATCAGATTAAGAGAATGGAAGTTGTTTGTAAATTCATGTAAATCACTCAAAATTGCATACTTTCTAAATACATTTCGGGAGAATCACACTAGAATAATTTATTTATAATGACAATTTATTCAATTACTTATTATTTTAAAAAATAATTATTTCATGATAATTTTTTTCTCGAGAAAAATGTGTAAAAGTCGGATGTTCTGACAAATGGATAAACTCATCACAGATAAACTAACTCTACTCGACTAATTCCTATACAATTTGAATCATTTTCGTAACCAATCTTTCTTGGTTCTCAGGTCTTCAGTATGAAAGCTGTCGCGGTTCTTGTGGTTATAGCTGGAACTTTGGGAATTTCGTCAGTTGTGGCTCAAAGATGGGCTCCAAGCGGACCTGCACAAGGTCTAGGTGGAAGATGGTCTCAAGGCGCACCTCAACAAGAACAGGGTGGCGGTTGGTCTCCCCAAGGCCCATCTGAACCAGAACAGGTTGAATTAAAATTAACTATGAATATGTTTTCTTTTCTTTGAGCGTTTACTATAATCTTTTCGACAAATTTACACTCAAAACACAATTTCACTCAATCCGAGTAAATTTGTGGTAATTTCACAAAAATGCGTACAATTCGAACCCTCAACAAAATTTGAACTGTGGGGGAATGTACACTAATGTTCTTGCACTCAATATGATGGCACTCACCTTTTTTCAGTTGGTAGGTGAGGAAATCTTTAAGATCCAGTTTGTAGTGAGCTCAGTAAGATATCAAAAGGGAGCCCCGTCTTCAAAAACGCCACCTTCTTTCCTTAGTTGGAACTTAGCCTTTTTCATATTACTTCGGGCTGAGTTAGATAGATAGATAGATATTTGTTTATTTGGCGCCATTTTGTGCATTATTACAATAAGATAAATGCGTGAAGGGATGCGATTTGCTCAGATTTCTTACCGGACGTAGCTTGGTCCGAGTTGTAGAATAGAATCTTTGCAAAATCGCTCCATCTCGGTAAATAAATTGATACTAATAAGTAAATTGCTAAACAATACTTACATTGTATCCCATCAAAATAAATTTATACCTAAAGTAAATAAATGTATACCTACCGAAGGTCAGTTGCCTTCTCTAGTTCATGATCTTTCCTTCAGTGCTGCTGGTTGACGAGCGCGCTCATGTACCATTTTGTCATGCAGAATCGTTTCCACTTATCTTGATATTTTGTTCCAAGAGAGCTCTCCGCTCAGCATCCTATTAATCAGCTCCTCCGGGGTCAGGGGTTTGGCTAGATTCAGCTCTTCAGTTGTCAGTTTTCTTTCATATTTTAGCCATTTGGCACATTCAAAGAAAGTGTGAATGACGCTATTCTCAAAGCGAGGAGAGTGAATGCAAGCTGGGGAGCTCACTATTCCCATTCTGTACACATTCTCATAGAAACCTGTAAGAAACTTTTTGTGAGGTAGTATTGTTTTCTTGCGGTGGTACGAGCGATTGGCATCAGCCGTGCAGTCCATCCACCTCTTGTTTCTGCCATCCAGCTTTCCTGCCAACATTGCAGCTTTTCTTCTTGCTTTACTTCTTGCTTTGATCCTCCAATGTTTTTCTCTCCAACACCATTCCTTTTCGGCCGCTAAAAGGTGGATTGGACCAACGCTGCAGGCTCTGATATTGTCCGACCGGCGCTCACAATGCGAAGTGCACTCCTCCTCTGAAACAACCATGCATTTACGGTAATAAGATACATTAAGTGCATTTGACCATACCTCTGCACCGTACAGCAAAGTGGAGTGCACTACTGACATCATCGAGCACCGCTTGCCCTGCAGTGTTTGTCATAATCTGACTGAAGGCTGCAGTAATCTTTGCGGCTTTATCAGATGCCTTCCTGATGTGTTCCCAGAAAGTGATCTGAGTACCCAACATTATACCAAGATATCTTACTGCTTGCTTTGTTTCGATTACTGCGTCCAAGATAGTGGGAATACGCTTGCAAGTGACAACAACCCTCTCTATTACCATCGTCCATAGCTCCAAACGATGTGTTACTTCCATCCACCTGGTCACCACTTCGACCTTACTTACGCTTACTGAGCGATCTGTTGGCACTTAAGCTGGACAATATATCATCAAAAATACTGCATTCCAGAGAATTGGCTCTAGGATGGATTTCTGAGCAGCTCGACAATGAACTGTTTTGTCTGCTGCTAACTCCAAACGATGTGTTTCCAATCACTTAGTCACCACTTTCATAACTCCGACAAGCTTAGCTTGGGCTGAGTCTACTGTTCCAGCGATAATTACAGCAGCTATATCGTCCGCACACCCAACTAGATAGGTATCTGTTGTGATTTCAAGCAAGAAAACATAATGCTACATTCCTGAGGATTGGCATTAAGATGGTTTCCTAAGCAGCTTGTAAGCACATCTTCTCTCGTTGTCCTTGTGACCCCTTTACTTTTACCATAACTATAATATTGCACGAGAGGCAACAGTTAATGGAAGCTCCACTTTATTCCTCCCAAAAATTGGAAATTTCATCATCCAATAAAGATAACATATTGTTTGAAATTGTATTACAGTGTTAACGTTTTTTTTGCAGGCACCTAAGAAATTCGCAAATGTGGAAATTTCTCCAAGCCTTGAGAAGATGGTGTATAAAGGATTGAGGTTGGTGAATTATGATCCTAGCGGCATACAACTACAAAAAGCGGTAAGCCATTTGGTTGTCTACTTCCCTTTCATTTTCAATCACGGTCGGATTCAATTATTTACGCCCCTCCATGCGAATAAAAAACGTTCACCAAGTAGGGTAGACATACCTACAGAATAACTGGTGTAAAAATGCAAATATTATTGAGTTGCACTGACTAATTCCCTAGTGTAAAACTGGACTTCCAAGACTATGTTGATTATTTTCCCATTTTCTCATACTTTACCCCCCTACTGACAGGATCGTGATGATATCAAGTTCATTCTACTTGAGTCCAGTACCGAACAGCCCACCAGATTTGAGCAAAATGTTGTAAATTCATTGTAAATTCTACGGTCCTTTGTTTGCAATCAATTTCTAATGTATAGCAAAACTGTACGAAGTCTTATTTCGATACTGATGACAAATGCAGATGGGTCTGTGCAGGTTAGGTTAATTCAATCAAACAAACATGACCTTACTAGGACGTCTAGTTCACTCGAGCTATCATTTTTTTATACCTGAATCATATCTGAATTTGATACCTCAAATTTTTGAAGTATTCGTTGTTATTCATGGTAAATTCTTCATTTCATACTAGTTAGTATGATACCCTAATTCAATTAGTCCACATTAATCAATGTGAGGAAGCTACTCGTACAAAATATACTGTACACCACAGATTTAAACCAATAAGAAAAAAGTAAATGATATTAGTTAATATTCTTCCTCGTTCTTTATCTTTCAGAAAGCCGGACGAAACTTCTATCGAGTCTGTTACGTTAATCCAGCATACCAATATCAAAGATGCTACTTCCAGTTCTCATACTGCAATTCCTGCTCATATCCAATCCGTCCTTTCGTACCTGCGTGCAGCTCTCCGTGCCCTCAAGGCGCCTGCAGAGTTGACCACTTGTTGAACCAAATATCTTCGAAGGATTTCCGACATCAGAAGTTTTGGACATCGACTACTTTCAATGAAACTACCGATTTCCGAGATAACAATCAGAATTTCGTTCACGAATTGAACTATGGGTAAATGAAAAATTTCCGCCCCCAGGACATGGCATACAAATATACTATGTAATACACAAATACAGTTCTTACATCTGTGTACAAGGCTTTACGGCTTTTTTCATGTAAAAGTACCTAATTCACGTTTCTAGATCAGGACCGTTCCTCTAACCTTTTATCAAGAAACACCGCCAATTCTGAAATTTCCCATTAGAAAGGTCCAGAATTTGTCAATCGTAGAAGAACGTGGGGTAATTGTTCTCAATATGCATTACCTTTGTAATGGAGAAAGTAGGTATCCTTGGGAATACTATCTCGTATCACAATAAGAAGAGTGTCAAAATCGCATTAACTATTGTTAATTTGATGTGGGCTAAACATTCATCGCCAAGCTAAAGGGTTAGGAAGCTGGATATCGTCGCAGTCAAACCCGACGAGTCTGCCATAATCATGGACGTCCAAGTTTTCAGTGGCATCTTGGAGCAGACCAGGCGGGCAAATACATGAAAAAATGTAATAACAAAACGTCTGCCAAGTGGGTGTGGCACACAGCTTCCTCGTATCCATAACCCGATTGTATAGATGATCCAATGCATAGTAGTTAATCTCAAAACATCAATACCTCAATACCTTGCACTACCCTCATAAGGGACCATCTACACCATAATCTGAACAATCCTGAGACATTTCGTCGAAATCGGATGGAAAATGTAGAAGTTGTAGCTGTTACAAGGAATTCACGTTTGCGCATGCGCAGCAACTACTATTAGTCTGGGAGAGATGATTTTAATAGGGGACCATCTGCACACCAATCTGAACAATCCTATCCATAAATCCGCAAACTGTGTCCTTCTTTGGAAGAAATTCCCTTTTCTGCGATAACCAATATGGGTTTAGATCGTCGAGGTCCACTGAGGACGCTGTACTTGCTATCTCGAATGCCATCTCTAAATACTTTTTAGAAAGCGAATATGCGTCAGCAACATGTGTTGATGTAGCGAAATGTTTCGACTGTGTTCCTCATGGGCTGCTTCTAAGAAAGCTGGTTAAGTACAATTTTTCGAATGACGCGGTTAAATTGATCGAATCATTCCTCTTTGACAGGTTTCAGGCTGTCCGTGTCGAAAACTCAATTTCAGAATTTAGAAATCTCGATAACCTTTCTGTAATTCAGGGTACGATTCTAGGACTTACATTGTTTCCGATTTTTATCAATGATCTACCGCAGCACACGAAAAATTTTAGCGTTTTGTTTGCGGATGATTCCACGGTGTTATGTGCTGATAGTAGAGTATTTTTGTACTTCCCGTGAAAAAGAGCAGCTAGCGCGAGCACTCGTAGATCCTAACTTTCCACGTCATTTTTTTCAGATCTCCTCCGTGAAATCGTGAAAAGTGAACCCCTGTAGTGACGTTAACGTGATGCTCATAAGTTAAGTTGGCAAGGTTACTTTGGCGGATTTTTACTCCTTGTCTATTTCAAATTTTGTTCCCCTTTCAGATAGGATATTAATTTTTTCTTTTTCATGTTCCTAGTATCATGATAAAAGTTATGGAAGAATGGATGGAGTCCATGAGGTGAGTCCATCTGGCAGAGTTCCTCCACTGAGAAGGAACTTGAGCAAGTATTCGATGATTATTTAAGGTTTCTGCTAGTGAAAAAGCACCCCATTTCAGAAATTTCCATGGTAGAAGAGGAAGTTATTGTCAAACCCCAGGATATACCAAATCTGACTTGAGGATTCAACATAACCACTTAAACAATCTAGTACTCCCTTACAGACCAAATTTTGCGAAGGTTTTATTATTTTATGATTTTATTATTTTATTATTATTTATATTTTTTGATTTCTTATAAATATTATAAGAAATCCCTACTACGTTATAGATATTATTTATGTTTTTACATTTATTACCTAATTATTTTTTATTATTATTGATTTTTTATTAGAGATATTATTTAATAGTTATCAATAATCAACTGCATATATATTGTTGTGGGTTTTGACTGTAATTTACCGATTTTAGGGCATGTTGCAGTCCTGGTTTTGGTAGAACTGAATAAGGACGATTTTTTGTTACTTTCCCAGTTTTATTGTTTTCTCAATTTTTGGTTTAAGTGAATTATTATTTTGTGCTAATTTGAGAAGAGTTGTCGTGTTTATTTTGTCTTTACCCGGTTGTAACATATATAGATACCAGTAAAATGAATAAAGAAGTATGATAGTACCTACCTAACAAATGATAGTAAAACCTGTTGGAGAAAAATTGGAACCCACAGTAAATGAAACAATAATGAGAATTTAATTAAAATAACTTCAATATTAATGACGAAGTGAATAGGTAGTGGTAGGTACAAACCAATAGTCTTTTCTGTTCAACCTTAAACTTGCTGTTTTCTTCCTTGGGTAGTCCATGGAAGAAGAAAAACAACTCCATCTACTCAGAGGTTATCCTCACGTAGCGCACTCTCGCGTAGACAGCGGATTTTTTCAAACGCCAAAAGTTGGCTTTTGGCGTCAAGGAACTTTTCGCGTGTGGGAGTAGATACGTGTGAAACGAAACGGCAAGTACAAAAATACTCTAGTGACATCAGCACGTTGAAATTGAAGTGTGCCATGTCTGTTGATGTTATTTCTAACTGGTTTAAATTGAACGGCCTGGCCGTAAATGACGAAAAGATCCAACAGATCTTCTTCGGCTTGAGGGATTTGTCCTCTATCGATAGAAATCCGGTTCACATGAACACCTTAGGGGTCTTGGTGGATCCAAAATTAAATAGGAAGGACCATTGTGATAGGTTAAATAAATCTTTAAACAGTGTAATATTCCTACTGCGCAGATTATCTGACTACCTGTCCAAAAATGCCGTAATTGCAGCTTATCATGCTGTCTTCCACAGCCGTATGAGTTACTGCATTCTATGTTGGGGCCATGCCCCGTCGGCCAAGATTATTTTTGGATGCCAGCGTAGAGCGATTCGAGCTGTAACCCGTATAAACTACAGGGCCGACTGCCGAGCAAAGTTCATCGACTTAAACATTTAGATATTGCCAGTCCAATACATCCTAAGTTGTCTAGTGTACGTATATAAAAACCGCTCCGAATTCCCAACCTCTTCTCATAAATATGATACACGAAATGCACGTATGCTGTCGCTACCTGCATGTAGGCTGATTGCGGCAAGAAACTCTATTGGTTGGTGGGGGCCAATATTGTTTAATTGACTTCCTTATAAGATTCAAAATTCGGGAAATTTGAGTATTTTTAAAGCTGCCTGTAAGGGTATTCTTTTGAGCATGGCGCCGTATGACCTAGATGAATACTTTGACAAAATTACAAAATTTTAAATTATATATTCTACTTAATATTTATGACGTGCATCTGACGGAGGAAGTTTTATAAAAGTACTGTTCAAATCATGCTTAATTTTATAATACTAGGTTAGTTCCGGTAAGTAGTGATATTATTCTGTGATAATAATGTAACTGTATTGTGATGTTAGGATTAGGGTATCTAGGTGCATTTTGGTTTATTATTTCTAATAATAAGCCTATGTGATCGTATCGCAAAAAATTTTTATAACCCCCCCTCAAACTTTGTCACTTTACGTTTCAAGGTGCGTAGAATCCAAATTTGCAATGTCCGTCCGCCGTACTTTTCTTAGCAACACTGGACCGATTTGGTTCAAATTTGGTATATGGGCTCCATTTGGGGTCTAGTTGTGCCGCGAAGCTTTTGGTTGATGTAGGTCACTTTTAAGGGGTGAAAATTAAGGGTTGAAATTTTCAAGAGTGCCCTAGCTCGAAAACTCTCGAAATAAAGGTATCGTTTTTTCACCAATTTTAAATAGTATTGAATTGTTAAAAATTTTTGAGACCACCCTGAGCTCTGTAGGACAAACCGTTCGGTCCCTACGAGTACTTGAAGGTTTTCTTTCGATAAAACAGAATCATGAGTGTGAATCGCAAAAGAGGTCTAATCTCCATTCAAATTTTATCGGACTAAAATGCGATTGCTGTTCATTTCTTCGATTTGTATACAGTTTTGCCTTCTGCGTAACCAGTAATCAAATTTCCATATGAAGCTTTCTATTTTTCGAATCGAGTGTGAAGCGTTTAGTTCTTTCTAATAAACTTGATTGTGAAGGTGTGAAGCCAGTATGGTGTGGTAGTACCTAGCTGGTAGCTAAAAAAAATGTTGGTGGGAAAAAAACGCTGCAAATCATTGCTCAAAGGCTTCTTCACTCTTCAGATCACTGATCAGCTGAGTGAGCTCCGAAGCCATTTTCAATCCTATTGAATGGAAGTGCTCTTCCAGGCGTCTCCAGCATTCGAGGAGATCTTCTTCACTCCTCAGATCACTGATCAGCTCAGTGAGCTCCGAAGTCATTTTCAATCCTATTGAACGCAGGAAGCTGAAATTTGAGAGGGAAGGTCAAGGGAGAATACAGATGGTGGTAGGTGCTATTGATGGAGAACCAGTGATCTATAGAGAAGGGTGATCTATACAGAAAATAATTAAATATGTATAGAAAATAATCTATACATTGCAAATACCTTTGAGCAATGATTTGCAGCGTTTTTTATGAGTGTTAATTTTTTAATATGTAATTATTGTTGAATTTGAAATTTGTTACTCACAGTTTTTATTCTCGTAGTCACTCGAAAAATTGTTTAATGTACCTATTTACCTGTTCACATCTTGTTGCATAAATACTTAAATTTACCTATTGTACCTACCGAAATCTGATTATTGATTTGGTCGATAAAAAAACTTCATTCATTTATTCATTCATTCATTCAATTGATAATTCTTTCTATCCTCAATCTACCAAGTTGAGTGAGTACTTTGGCTTCCTCACATTAATTTAACACTTATAAGGTAATAAAATGTATTAATTGTTTCATATTGCGCATGTAAAGTTCAAATTCCCCTGTAAAATCTTGCAATTCGAGTAGAGCAGAAAGTACTACTGTTAGAGGCATTTAAAATGAAAGAGATTTGTAGCTCTACTTCACTTAAACTACAATCAATTTTGACCCAAGGCCAGATCGTGTTGTGAGACCGGAGGGAGTAGATCGACGATCAGATTCTCGGTGAGTATTTTTATTGTATGTCTTTCCCTTGTTTCATGGAATATAATTTTTCTTCTTGCGCCATTGTTTAGATCAGTTGCTGGGCATTTAGTAATAGTTTTGCTGTATTTTAAATAGTCACCTAGAAGGGGAAATAACTAAAAAAAGAAAATTGGAAAAAGTTGGAAATGGGTGTTGTTGAATGGATGATAGAAGTTGATTTAAAAACTTTTATATATTGAATACTTGATTTTGAAACCATTTTCTCAATTTTTCCATTCCCCTGTGTGCAGTGTAATTCCGCTGAAACACTGATTATTAATAACAGTTTTGTATCCCCACTGGGCAGTGCCGTCCTTAGAAAGTGCGAGGCCTGGAGCAAAACATTTTTGCGAGGCCTTTTTTAACTATGGATACCGGGGGGGGGGGGGGGTTCCGGAAAATATTTGTCAAGCTATACTCACAAAGTCGTAATTGTAAGCTTTTTGATAAACAAAACGTTTATCTCTTACACTCTAAATGGGGGAAGGGTGGTGCAAAACACCCATTTCAGGTTGGTATGTTTCGAGTAATTTCGTTTCAGGTTTCATGTAAAAAAAAAAAATAATAATAAGAATCTCAGAAAAATAAGCTAGAAAAATCAAAACAAAGTGTATTCTGTAAGTAATGCTTAAACAGTGCTTGTTAGTGTTCAACACAGTAATTTTTGTCTAACAAACAATAAATTCATTAGAAAAAACGAAATGTCTTCTTTCTTGCTTTTTATTAAATCAAATAGTAAGTTATAATAAACATATACATTATTGTAAATACTTATTTAATATTGACGTTCCATATCTTTTTGGATGTTTATAATATGAACATATTATCTTGTTTATTAAATTCTTCCATTGTTCCATTGTTAATGTAGGTTTATAATTTTCACATCACATCTGTAAAATAATAAAACACATTATAGCCTACAATAGAGGCCTGTTAAAACATGAGTTATAAGATAAAATAACTTAATAGAACAGATAGTTCCAGCTGAACCGATGTAAAATAATACTGTAAATGCAATCGTTCATTGTTTATGTTACTATATTTAAAATTGTGTTATTATCAACTTTGACTCACCTTATATGAACTGTACTTTTCTCGCTTTCATTCCAGCGAATTCGTCAATAATCTCATCAAAATTTATTTTGGCTGTTATGTCAGATTCAATCGATAGCATTGCCAAGGATGATAGCCTTTCTTGACTCATGGAAGATCTTAAATATGTCTCGTTTTTGTTTTATCTATCCAATAATTGAAAATGTTGCGCGTATAATCAGACTTTATATTTTAAGCTTGTATATCTTCACTCTGCACACTATTTCAATTCAACCAAAACTTTTACTTATTGTGTTTTAGCGAGAGTAAGGCCTCGCAGCGCGAGGCCTGGAGCGGCCGCTCCACTCGCTCCACCCTAAGGACGACACTGCCACTGGGTGATTAAACTGTACTGCTGGTTTATAGGTTTCATTCTTACAAAAGAAAAGAACATTTTAAACGATGGAAAACACTCAATAATTTTCCATACACTACAACTTTTTTTAGCCCAGAATTCGCCACTTTTAGTGGAATGACTGGTGGATGGCTGGTGTACAATTCGCTGGAATTACGTGAGTTGGGCATCTCGGTAGGCGTACTCCGTGGTATCACCACCCGTGCCCTGCTCGGCTCCTATTAGAACTGGTGGTCCTTTTATATAGGCACCAGCCCCCTCTCCCACCACCACCTTCCTCATCTTCCCTCATCCCTAGGGCCGGCGTCAGGTGAGTCCAGGGCGTCCTCCCCCATTATATTTGATTTATTTATTTATTTTTAGTTATGTCGTGCCCCCTGCGTCTTTCAAGGGAGTTTAAAAAAAATAGCTAAAAAATAAATAAATAGTGACAATGGCAAAGCTGTGATCTTTGCAAACGAGTGATCTACAAAGGAAAATAATGAACCTTTGTGGAATAATTGGCAGCGTTTTCTTGTTTTACCTACCAACGTTTTTATAACCAACCAACCATTGATAGGTACTACCTACCACACCATACTGCCTTCACACATTCACAATCAAGTTTATTGAGGGTACAATGAGATTTTTTCGAGTAAAAATTCGATTTTTTAAAAATAATGTTTTGTTTATGTGCATATAATCACGAACAAATTTAAAAAAATCATGAAAAAATTTGAACGAGAAGTGGGTCAAATAAATACGCAAACGGCCCTGTGTCAGGGTTTGCGCTATTAGAGTCCGGCGCTATACGCTGGACCGTCCGCATTTTCAAGACGATTCAGCACAGCACAAAACGAACGGATTTCACGGCACAAAACGAGACATACACATAGAAAAAGACGAGTAAACAACGAAACAAGAGATTTAGCTTCTTCTTCTTCTTTGTTTTCATCAAATCGAGTCACCTTGGAGCAAGTTGGAAGCGTTAGGAAACCGTATGATGACGTCATGAGATGAACATTGTTTAATTTCAGAAAATCGTGTTTCCTGAAAAATCGCGTTTTCTAGCACTCGTGTTCCATTTTGTTGAGTCATACTGGACTTATCTCCTTGTTCTTTTTTTTACTTGTACGTCAGTATCTTATACACCAACTGTGCATAGAGATTGGCGTATTTTTCCCGACAACAAGATAAAAATGTGGTTTGGTTAGCAAAAAATTCAACGAAGATTAAACATCTTTGGTGATTCACACTGTTGATTCAGTTTTATCGAAGGAAAACCCTTAAGTACTCATAGGGACCGAAGGGATCGTCCTATAGAGCTCCATGTGGTCTCTAAAATGTCTAAAAATGCAATACTATCTTAAATTGGTGAAAAAACGGATACCTTTATTTCGAGAGTTTTCAAGCTAGGGCATTTTTGAACATTTCAACCCTTAAGGGACATCAACCAGGAGCTTCGCGGCACAACTAGACCCCAAATGGAGCCCATATGCCAAATTTGAACCAAATCGGTCCAGAGTTGCTAAGAAAAGTGCCGCGTACGGCGGACGGACGGAAAATTTTTTACTCAATTTTCGGATTCTACGTACCTTGAAACGTAAACCAACAAATTTGGGGGGGGGGGGGGGGGGTGTTGAAAAATTTGTCTTGGTCGATTCCAAAGGTTCAGTATTGAAAATAAGTAATAAACCAAAATGGGAAATGTAAGGGAGCCCCTCAAGTGGGTAAGGATATTCAAGACAGCAACCACTCTTCTCAACGCGAATATTTTGTATTTACCCAAAATTCGTGACTACCCCTCTCAATACAAACCACACAGTTACAAGTACACACCATTAACAATAGCAACAATTACAGATCTTATCCACGTCACTTGGTCACCCCCTTTTCCCCGCACATCCGGGGCGTCTCCAATTAATTCAATAATACTACAATTAGAAACAAAAATAACAAAATGGTACAATATAACACCCAAGAATATACTCCCCTAAATTGGTGAAGGAAAACCCGGGAAAAACCCCACAAGGCGTTAGATAGCTTAATAATGGTACAATCAGAAACAACAATAACCAAATGGTACGATATAACACCCAAAAATATACTCCCCTAAATTGGTGAATGAAAACCCGGGAAAAACCCCACAAGACGTTAGATAGCTTAATAATGGTACAATCAGAAACAACAATAACCAAATGGTACGATATAACACCCAAAAATATACTCCCCTAAATTGGTGAATGAAAACCCGAGAAAAACCCCACAAAATCCTTACAAGACGTACTCAGCGTCCCTCCTTTCTTCAAATATCGCAAAACCACCAGGTGGTAAGGTCCTGGAAATAACGCTTATTACTAGCACTCACCCAGATTCAACAAGCACATGGTCTCCACACAAAAATCAACGGTACCACAACTCCGCACCTCACGTTTTGGCTCCACTCCGTCGAATGAATCCTCTTCTTCAGCTCGCCGCTGTCCTCCAATCGCGAAAACCCTTACGCTGCTTTTCTCCGAGGCCGGCGGAAATGCAGGCAGGGTGAGGAAGACATCGCCGTCGTTTCTCTCGTTAATTTATTCGGCTCCGGGGTGAGGGGTGAGGAAGGCCTGTCGAACCGCGAAGGGACCAGCTCGCGCGATCTGTCGGCAGTCCCCTACACTTCCCTTCCCCCTGGGCCCTTGGGTCCTCACATAGCTCCCCCCTTTTTTAAAGGGGCAGCATATATGGCTGCTTCTTTAACCGTCATATCTACCAGCTGCTGTGGGGGGTCATGAGATTCTTCTCGCTGGGGCGTCCGACGAGGCCACCGGATGGGCCTGGCTTCCAGGCGTCGATTTGAGTCTGCACCATCCAAGGTTGGTTTGCGGGTCTGGGGGGTCCAACAACCAACACAGGTCCGGCGGTACCACCACAGTCCCAGACCCAGCACAAGGACGAGAACTACAGCAGAACTACCAAGACCATACACCAGGGCAGGTCCATTCCCCTCATTCTCCTCTAGCATCCGTAGGGCTGCTTCGAGCCGGATTTCGTCTTCGGACCAAACTCCTGGTTGCACTTGTCCCTGCTGGCGAAGTCGGTCAACTATTGCGTCGAGGTTCTTATCTTCAAGCTGTTGCGTGGCATTGAAGCTCCATAGTGTGGGTACGTCAATGGTCCGATTCCTCAGGAAATGCTGTTCTGGTACTTTGCCTCCAGCGGGTAGCAACTTGTGAGTAGCCGTGCGAAGCGTACACTGTATCTGAGGCTGGATTACTCCACTTCCGGTCAAGGTAATCTCTACTGCAGCCTCATCCGGGCACTGCTCTGTGAGTACAACGGGCTGTGACAGACTATAATACCACTTCTGGCTGGCAGCTTCCCATCTCCAGACAGCTGCTGGGGGCTGGACCAAAACGCTCCATTCACAGGTTGTAGCAGCGCCGGAGTTTTGGTAGTAGATGCTGCTGATGCAATCCTTGACGCTGCGGTGCACCAGCGGAAAGGACGGAGAGCAAATGAGCATTGGGCGTTGTCGGCAGGTCTCCTTATCGAATACTTCCAGTCCAGCATAGTACTCCCTGTCCTGAGAGACTATGAAATATCGAAATTGTGTGCTCACTCTGAGGTGTCGGCCGCTGGCCTGGTCGAGTACGGGTGTAGTGGCAACCTCGTACATTGTATACCGAGGTCCTTTCGTCTCCAAAGGGAAAGATAACATTAGATGGATAGTTTGTTCATCATGCCATCCACTGACCTGCGCAGACTGGTAATGGCTATGCATCTGCGCCACCCCAGTCCCCGCCACCATGGTAAGTTCCCGCGGCAAACTTCCCACCACTAGTGATACTAGTTGTGAGAGTTCGCGCGGCGAGATGAGAAGGGGGCTGAGTTTCCCTAGCGCTCCCTCCCCCACTGCCGACGTTATTTCTCTAATCTTTTCCCCTGCTCGAAGTAAATCTACTTCTACTTCTCTGACCAATTGGAGCACCCACAATGTGCGGTTAAAAAGGGCTTCGGACTCCCGGATCTGATTTTGGTGGGATTTAATCACCAAGGTCAGATTCATCATATCTGCTGCCATTGCTTGAAGCCTCTTTGCATTCTCGGTCACACCCTTACTTAGTGTTCGGGTAACCACTAGATGCTCTTTCTCTACCATCACTAACTTCTGTCCCTGCTCTCGACCTGCCTGTATTCCCTTGCGCACTATCTCCATCTCATCCGCGTCAGGGGTTCCGAAGAGAACTTTTAGTACGGTCCCCCCGAAGTTTACTAGTCCTCTTCGGGCTCGAGTGGAAGGTAAATAGTCTTTCATTTCGTCCGCCGCCTCTTCAAGATCTCGGGCCACCTTGGCAGCTCTCTTCACATCGACATAGCTTGGCTTTAGCCTGGAGTCTTTATCAGTTAGGGGTCTCAACTCCTGGGTGAGGGTTGCTACAGTCTCTCCTATTTTTCGAACTCGATCTACGATCTCCACAACATCAATGTCCACTACAATCCGCCACTCTCTCGCTGTTAGGATCAGGGGTCGTGGGTTGAGGAATAGGGTTCCCAGACCCCTTTCAGGTTCCAAGGCAGTGCCAACCCCAATTCCAATCAACAGCATCCCTGCAACACACATATACCCAACCATTAACCACTATCTCGAAACTCTATTCCTACTCTAAGGAGCCTACCCCAAAGTCTCTATCCCCTACTTCTTCCCGAGACTCCTCTCACTCCGTCCTTATTCATCCTTCCAGTTTACCTCATAATCTAGGAATCGCCTAGGGCGACACCTGGTCCGTTGAGGTCGACGGTCAACATCCACCTCGGGATGCACTTCTGCAGGTACTGGACTCGGGGGAGTGGAGTCCTCAGGATGCGGTCCCAAACTCCGAGGGTCACTTTCCCAATAAGGAGCCTCTATGCTTCCCGGGGTGGACGCTGTACCCTGACCAGGGGTTGGAGAGCCTGCGTCACTAATGCTCAGAAGGGGGGAGGAGGAGGCCGTAGAAGGGTCGCTCCCAGGGGTATGGCTGGACCCCGCTACAGCCAGATGGGATGTAGTTGCCTGTCCCCTCATCCAGTGGGGCACCACCAAATCCACGGGCCCCATGACACTGCCTGTCCCCGAGGGAAAAGAGTGGACCGAACCATTGTCACTTTGGTGGGAGAACGACTCCCACGAGCTGCCAGAGTCTCCCTCTTCTGAAGACTCTAGTCCAGTTTCACTTTGCTCCTCTCCCTCACTTTCCCGTCCTAAGGGTGTACTAGGCCTCAGTACACCATTGCTCTCTACTTCTTCCTCTGCACTCTCCGACCTACCCCGATACTCTACACCCTCGTCGTCCTCAGAAGCTGGACCCTGTTTCTCACCTTCGCTCTCTTCTTCACTGTACCCCCCCGCCTGGTAGGACGGTTTTAGTCGGTTGGAGTGCACCACCACCTCACCTCCTCCAGTCAATCTAATCTTATATGTGACTGGGGAATGGGATTCGACGACTCGGTGGGGCCCTGTCCATGGGCAGTGGAATTTAGCACTACACTCTACAGGCCGGTTGGGGACATGTAGGTAGACCCAGTCCCCTGGATGGAAGGTGCGAGGGCGTCGCCTTCGGTTGCAACGGTCAGCTCGAACTTTCCACTGCTTTTGTATAGTTTCACTAGCCACTTTCCAGGCTTGACGTAGTCGGTCGCCTATTTGCCGAACTGGTCCTATGGTTGGGACGGGTTGAGCCCACCCTTCCCCTGGTAGCCCCATTTCCATTCCGCATAATAGGTAGTGAGGAGTATACCCCGTGGCAGAATGTTCGACACTACGATACGCCGCCAGCACATATGGTATCCAACTGGGCCAGTCACTTCCACTCTCTTTCACAAAGTGACCCATCATCCTAATAAGTGTCCCATGGAAACGTTCCACAACTCCATTACACTCCGGGTGGTATGGAGTGGTCTGAAGTTTAGTCACCCCCAATAATTTGCAAGTACTGGTCATTATCTTCGAGGTGAAGTTTCGACCCTGATCAGTCAACAACTGCTTCGGAGGGCCATATCTCAACACGATTTTATTCACGAATGCCTTTGCTATATCCTTGGCCCTTTGCCGTCTTAAAGGTATGGCTTCGGCATAGCGACTAAGATGGTCAACAAAAGTCAGCAAATAACGATACCCCGTACGACTTTCCGGTAGGGGCCCCACCACATCCATGGACACTAACTCAAAGGGCATTTCGGGGATCTGAACTGGCTGGATGGGCGCCTTAGGATTCCCGTCCCTTCGTCGATTACAAGAAGGGCACCTCTTGACATACTCGGCTACATCCTTCTTCATACCTGGCCACCAATACCTCTGTGCAACCCTCAGAAGGGTCTTCTTTTTACCTTGATGTCCAGCCCAAGGTGCACTATGATTCTGATTTAACACCTGTTCCCGCCACTCCTCAGGGAGTAACAACCGCCTCTTCACTATCCCACTGTCCCCTTCGGATTTACCCATGTTTCTGTACCAAAGTCCACGCTCATCTCTCACATAATTCGGGCTCTTCAAAGTGGATCCCCATTCCTCCGTTTGCTTCTCCCTTAATTTATTCACATCCTCCCGAGCGTGCGTGGCATCCGGAGCCAGTAGTGCCACCACCCCAGGCGCTCTACTCAAGGCATCGGCATTCGTATGCCGCTTACCCGGCTTATGTTCGACTTCGTAGTCGAATTCCGCCAGTTTAAGTGCCCATCTCATCAGCCGGGAAGAGGGATCTTTAAGTCCGAGCATCCACTTTAAGGCTGCATGGTCGGTCACCAAGGTGAAGCGTCTACCGTAAAGGTAGCACCTAAACTGCTTCACCGCCCACATGGCAGCCAAAAGCTCCTTTTCGGTGGTGGAATAATTTTTTTCTGCACGGTTCATTTGTCGACTGGCATAGGCAATAGGGCGTTCAAAACCCTCTCTACGCTGGGAAAGTATGGCCCCTACGGCACCATCCGATGCATCCGTGGCTAAAATGAATGGTTCCGTGAAATCGGGGTATATTAACAGAAGGTCGGATTTTAAGGCAGCTTTGAGTGCTTCGAAGGCAGCTCGCTGTTCAGGACCCCACTGAAAGGAACAATCCTTTTTCAGAAGTTGGGTGAGGGGCTTACTGGTCTCGGCATAATCGGGTATGAATCTTCTATAATACCCCGCGAGTCCGAGGAATCCACGAACTTCTCTTACACTCCCTGGAGCTGGGAAGGCCTGGATGGCTTTCACTTTCTCCGGGTCAGGCTTCACACCATCCCCCGTTACCTTATGCCCCAAATAAGATACCTCCTCCCGTAAAAAGGCACACTTCTCCAATTTTACCTTTAAATTGGCCTGAATTAACAAATCCAGTACTCTTCCCAATCTCTCGCAGTGCTGAGCCACGGTCTGACTATGGATAATAATGTCATCTAAATAGACGAAACATGCATCTCCCAACACTTCAGCAAGTAAATGATCCATGGTCCGCTGGAAAGTGGCCGGTGCGTTCACCAGCCCAAAGGGCATCTTGCGGTAGTGAAAGTGTCTCCCCAACGTAGAGAATCCCGTTTTTTCTTGATCCTCTTGCGCCACTGGTATCTGATGATACCCCGAAGCCAAGTCCAAGGTAGTAAAGAACTGGCTCCTTCCCAACCGCTCCAGGGTCTCGTTAATTAGGGGTAGGGGGTAGGCGTCCTTTTTCGTGACTGCGTTCAGTGCCCGAAAATCTGTACAGAACCGCCATTTAACCTCTCCTTCCGAGCCCTTTTTAGGTACTAATACGATAGGAGCCGACCAGGGACTGCTTGAGTGCTGTATCACTCCATTTTCCAACATTTCATCCAAGTGTTGCTGCACTACTGCTCTCTGAGCCTCCGGAACCCGATAAGGTCGCTTCGCAATAGGGGCAGTGGCTCCTGTATCTATGCGGTGTGCCACCGGTAATCTACAGCCCATTCCACCCGGGTTATCAAAGATATGGGACCTCGGTAGTAACACCGCCTCTACTTGTCTTCGGTCTCCCAGACTGAGGTGTTTCAACTTTTCCTCTAGGAGGCCCGGTTCATACCCTCTCCTCCCCGTATCGGGTTGGGCGACCATTATAGAGTACTGGGGAACTACCCTCTCTGTCTCAGCCAACCGCTGGTGCCGGTCCACCACCATATCACCCTTGGTCAAATTGACTACACTCATCCACGCTTGTCCCTGTGATATCTTCCCCACACTTCGCCCTCCTCTCAGCCCTGACTGTGGTAACTCATAGGGCTCCAATAGTACCTCGCTCCCTTCCTCACCAGGCACCAGGACTGCAACGAGTGCTCGACTTAAAGCGGGGACCACTTGTCTCCGGGATGCCAAAGCCTCCGTCACTTCTTCCTCACATTCACTCCGGTCTGGCTCCTTTTGCCCTTGAACCCTTCCTTTAGGTATTTTCCTAGGAGCGACTATCGGGTCACTCCCGGGAACGTCTTTCACCTCGGCTCTTTGCATTAACCAATGATCAGGGCCCTTTCGATAGCCGGGTGGATCCCCATTTTCATTCTGCTGCTTTTGCCTACTTAATTTAGGCGGCTGTACAGAACCTACCTCAGGGTCCTTGGGTTGAGACACAGATAACAACGGGCACCGGCCATACCTTAGGGCTAATTCATCAACCTTTTCAGCCATCCGTTTCACCCACTTTCCCCCTCCATCTACTGCTAATGAGGCCAACCTCGGAGTAGGGGTCGAGGGGTTCCCCACGGTCAGGCCTAGCTTTCGACCAATTTCATGATACACGGTGGGCCCCAACTTTCGCATAATATCTGTCCCCAAGATTCCGTCCAACGGTAAACCCACATCCACGATTTTAAACCTGTGGGTCATCTCAGTCCCCTTCCAACGACAGTGGACGGTCTGCTCTCCCTCTATCCTAAGAGTTCCTCCTAATCCTCTTAGATCTGATAGGGCCAGGTGTATTGCGATTCCAGCTATGGGGCGTTGAAGTAAGGATACTTGGGCCCCCGTGTCACCAAGGAGTCGCAAAAGCGTCCCTTCTACCTCTAGTTCTATCACCGGCCCATCCTCCAGGGGTAACAGGGCTGGCATCCAATGTCTCTCCCTAGCTCCTAGTTGGGTCGGTCCGCGGCTGGAGCACTCCGTGGACCCCTGGCTTTTGGGTCATCCTCTTGCCTTTTGGCCTCCTCACTTGCAACCATGGTTGTACAGTACCGGGCGATATGCCCAGTCTGCTGACAGCGATAACACACTGGAAGGGCAGTCCTCTGTAGCACTCCTGACTCTACATCCGCCTTACAAAACCTGGCCATATGCCCTGGCTGTCCGCATCGGAAACATGTTGGTGGGTTCGACGTAGGAGCCCCCCGTTCAGCCTGGGGTGCTCTTCGGGCGCACTGAGGACAGCTGTCTCGCGGTTCTGCGCGCCGTGGTACTCTGTGGTTAGGCCACATGGCCGCCACTTCATCCGCAGGTAGGTCCGGTTCGGGTCCTACCTCATCGATGGCCAACACCCGCCCCTCCCGACCCATTTCACTGTACCTCAACTGCCGGAGGGTGTGTTCCACCTCCAAAGCCATCTCAATGGCTTCATCCGCGGTGGTTGGGTGACGTAGGGCCACTTCTTTAGCGACTACTCTCCGCAGTCCTTGCACCAACGCTTTCACGGTGCGCTTGTCACCTTCGTTCTGGAGCCATGCGGATTCTATCGCATTATCTGCGGGTCGGATGGCCCGTCTCCCAAGATTCAATACCCTGTCCGCATACTCCCGGATACTCTCGGTCGGTCCCTGCACGCACCTCCTCAACTCCTCCTCCCTAACCTCCCATACCTTCGGATCCGCGAACCTTTTTTTCAGGGCCGCTTCAAGCTGGGGAAATGTCACTCCCTCTCCCGTTAGTTCCGGGTGCCCTTCGATAAAGGCGGTGGCCATCCCCTGCAATTTGAGTCTACAGATGGTGACTAAGTCCGAGTCTTCCCAATGCCCAGTTTTTCCTATGCTGCGTAGTTGAGCTAGGAACTCCTCAACTGGGACTTCGTCCTTAGTCCCCCCCCACTTTCGCACCAGGCTCTGCATGCTGAAATCTTTTCTCACCTTGTGGACCTCCGGTCTCGCCCCCAATCCGCTACTCCTCAACAATTCGACGAGCTCGGACATGGGGTTCCGGACGTCCCATTTCCCCTCTCCCGAATCCTCCCCTTCCGCCCCCGCTGCCCCATAGGTTAGCCGTAAACGGGCATCTCGAAGCTTTTGTTGCAGCTCCTCCTCCTTTTCTGCATAGGCCAAATTGGCCAGCTCGGCCTCCGCCAAGCGCTGTCTCAGCTCCTCTAGCTCGGACATCCTTCGCACTCTCGGGGCTCGTGGGTAAGGTCAACGTTCTTGCAGCTGACCCCACACCTGACACCAGTTGTAAGGGAGCCCCTCAAGTGGGTAAGGATATTCAAGACAGCAACCACTCTTCTCAACGCGAAATATTTTGTATTTACCCAAAATTCGTGACTACCCCTCTCAATACAAACCACACAGTTACAAGTACACACCATTAACAATAGCAACAATTACAGATCTTATCCACGTCACTTGGTCACCCCCTTTTCCCCGCACATCCGGGGCGTCTCCAATTAATTCAATAATACTACAATTAGAAACAAAAATAACAAAATGGTACAATATAACACCCAAGAATATACTCCCCTAAATTGGTGAATGAAAACCCGGGAAAAACCCCACAAGACGTTAGATGGCTTAATAAGGGTACAATCAGAAACAACAATAACCAAATGGTACGATATAACACCCAAAAATATACTCCCCTAAATTGGTGAATGAAAACCCGGGAAAAACCCCACAAGACGTTAGATAGCTTAATAATGGTACAATCAGAAACAACAATAACCAAATGGTACGATATAACACCCAAAAATATACTCCCCTAAATTGGTGAATGAAAACCCGAGAAAAACCCCACAAAATCCTTACAAGACGTACTCAGCGTCCCTCCTTTCTTCAAATATCGCAAAACCACCAGGTGGTAAGGTCCTGGAAATAACGCTTATTACTAGCACTCACCCAGATTCAACAAGCACATGGTCTCCACACAAAAATCAACGGTACCACAACTCCGCACCTCACGTTTTGGCTCCACTCCGTCGAATGAATCCTCTTCTTCAGCTCGCCGCTGTCCTCCAATCGCGAAAACCCTTACGCTGCTTTTCTCCGAGGCCGGCGGAAATGCAGGCAGGGTGAGGAAGACATCGCCGTCGTTTCTCTCGTTAATTTATTCGGCTCCGGGGTGAGGGGTGAGGAAGGCCTGTCGAACCGCGAAGGGACCAGCTCGCGCGATCTGTCGGCAGTCCCCTACACTTCCCTTCCCCCTGGGCCCTTGGGTCCTCACAGGAAAAACTACTGAATAAACGGGTTTTCCCAAGTTTTTCCCATATTTCTCTGGCAATTATTGTTGGATTTTGATGATTTCAGCGGCAATCTTTCTGTTTTTCAATTCCCAAGGCCCATGCACAAATGAATTTCTATAATCCTTGGAAATTTCAAATTTAATTCCATTTTATGGGAAAAACGTAACTGAATTAATGGTTTTTTCAATTTTGGTTTATTATTTTCAATAATGAACCTTTGGAATCGACCAAGAAAAAAAATGTTCAACACCCCCTGAAAATTTGTTGGTTTACGTTTCAAGGTAAGTACGTAGAATCCAAAAATCTAATAAAAATTTGGCCGTCCGCCCGCCGTACGCGGCACTTTCCCCATTTAGCATTGACCGATTTGGATGAAATTTGGTAAGTAGGCTCCATTTGGGGTTTAGTTGTGCCCCGGTTGATGTAGGTCACTTCTAAGGGTTCAAAAATGAATTTTTAAAATACCCTAACTCAAAAAATTTTGATATAAAGGTATTCGTTTTTCCATCAAATTAACATAGTATGGAATTTTTAGAATTTTTTGAGACCACGCGGAGCCTTGTAGGACAAACCGTTCGTTCCCTATGAGAATTTAAGTGTTGGACGTGCGATAAATCAGAAACACACGCGTGAATGGCAAAAGAGGCCTAATCTCCGTTCAAATTTTAGCTGACCGAAATGCGATTGATGCTTTCCATCATGTTGGATGGTTGGTGGCTTTGCAGACGAGTGATCTGTATAGAAATATAATAAACCATTGTGTAATAATTAGCAGCGTTTTCTCTGCCAATTATTGTTCGATTTTGATGATTCCAGCGGCAATATTTCAGTTTTTCAATTCCCTAGGGCCGTGCACCAATGAATTTCTAAAATCCTTTGAAATACAACTTTTTAAGTTTTTGCCCCTTCGATTCCGCGAAATACTGACCCGGAACGAGGAACGATCGGCGACCGACTGAGACCCCCTTAATGTGATTCATTCATCAATCATCTTTCTAGATCTTTTCTTTTTTATCAAGAAGCAACTACATTTAAAAAATTCCACTTCATAGTGAAGTAGACTAAGTTTTCATCCAAACTGTAGTCTCATTCAAATATCTAGAATAATTTTCCGGCAAATTGGGAAACGTAGGGTTTAAAGTTTCCAATATTAAATATTAATAAAATATTAAATATAATATATAATAAATAAAATAAATTTTATTACCATTGGAATCAAACAAGTAACTCAATCCATTGGAATTTTATATTCTACATATGAAATACATCATTCGCTCGATAAGAACGATGGTCAATCATTTTATTTAAAAGATCTATAAAACTTATATGGATATAAATTTAGTAAAACTTTTGGTTCCGGAAAAACCAGTAAACAATTGTTGTTCTGAAACAAAGCAGTATATATAATTGTCTATATCTGTAAGTAACATATTCAGTTCGCGGTTATCATTTTTGTTGGTAAACAAATTGATTTCTTCAGGTACTGTACAACATGTAGCATTCAATTTAACATTCTACATTGCACCAATTAGGTACCTGCTACTCATTTCAAGTTTCAAGCAAACGATGATTCTCATTATTCTTGAAATTTGAAGGAGTTCGTAAAAACCTGTAGCTCGTTAAGTAGTTAACTGTTTGCATACTTATAATTACTGCATTAAAATGACTCAGAACGGCTTATTTAAAAAATATAAGTAGGTATTGAAAGAATCACGCTTGGATAATTGTTTGAAGAAAATGGATAAACGTGGGATATTCGCACATCACGAAAAACTTGTCACAGATGAACATTTTGTACTTGTTTTGTAACCAACCATAATTATTTGTTCTCAGGGCTTCAATATGAAAGATTTTGCGTTGCTTGTGATCATTGCTGGAGCTTGGGGAATATTGTCAGTTGTGTCTGAAAAAAGTGACCAACATGAGGTTGAGTAAAAATTAACTCTTAAGTTTACTGTTAAGTTATCTCCTCTCTGAATTTTTCACTATCAAATCACAACTTTCACCATACGAGTAATATGTAGTTATTTCACAGAAATGTCAGTAATATCCAAACCCTTATTAAAATGTCTAAAATTCAATTTCTCCCTTGCGAGGGAAAAACATTAAATCATGTTTAATGTTTTTCCCTCGCAAGGGAGAAATTAGATTGCCGATCACTCAGCTGATCAGTGACCACTCAGGCGCCTTCAGCATTCTCCATTGACCCTGCTGCTCAAATTTCAGCTTCCTGCGTTCAACAGGAGAGAAAATGGCCTTGGAGCTCACTCAGCTGATCAGTGACCATCTTGGTACAACTAGACCCCAAATGGAGCCGATATAACGTGGTAACTAAGAAATCGGTCCGTGGTAACTAAGAAAAAAAAGCGTTGCAGATTTGCGTGTCGGAATTCACAGAATGACCCCCAGCCCTAAAACATTAAACATGTTAAAATTTAAAGTGTCGTAATTAACTGAGAACTCGTACTGGATATGATGGCAACCTTTATCATTACCATACTTATAATGATGCATGAGGGAGAATAGTTTATGGAAGGTTCATTTTATTCCTCGCAAATATTACAAACATGATCACCTTTCGTTTGAAATTTTGATACAGTATTAACTTTTTTGCAGAGTCATGAGAAATTCACAGATGTGGAATTGACAGATGAACTTTTGAACGTAGTGGTAAAAGGATTGTGGTTGGTGAAGTACCTTCCTGAAGGCATCCAAGTGATAGAAGCGGTAAGCTAACCGGTTGTCTATTCAGGCAGTTAAACATAACTAAAAGCGGCACTCGCCGAAACCTAGCAACTCGGATTCGCCCAGGAACTTGGCGAGTGGCGAACTCAGAAATCCTCACATTAAGCCTGCTCCACACATTCGGCATTCGCCGAGCACCCAGCAACTCGGCGAATATCGAGCTACTCGGCTAGGTACTTGGCGAGTGGCGAGCTCATTGCTCCACACATTCGCCTCGGGAGAGAGACGAGCAACTAGGAGTTGCTACATCAGCTTGTCATCCATAACAATCAACACGTGCGAGGCGATCAAACGAGAGATCAATTAATTCAGGGAAGTGTGAACTTCCACTCACTTCCTGAAAAACAGGGAATCCCCATTTTCAAGGAATCAATAATACATCACGCCTCCGAGTGGGATGGGCGTTACAGGTTTTCATAAAAACGTACCAATCAAGGATATTGTTACTGATCCAAATTCCTAAACCGTAGGGATGGCAACGATATATCGATATATGAAATATATCGACATATTACGTTTGATATATCGATATATTTATATCGATATAGAGAACCGATATTATCGGTCAATATCGATATATTTAACGATAAATCGCGACCTGTTTTCAAGTAAAAAAAAAATTTTTTTAAAGTAAAAATTAAAAATTGAAATAAATGGACGAGAAGGGACGCCTGTACCTACTTGTAAAAACATCAAGTAATTTTATTCCAAATTTTTCAGGTACCAACTGATGGGTTGATTTCAGACTGTTGACTTCAGCTCAGATATGATTGTGTTCGTAGTATTCACCTACAGTAGGGATGGGTATCGATACTCGATATTTCAAAATATCGATACTTTCGTACCGATACTCGATATTTTAGTATCGATACTGCACTATCCGATATTATTGGATATCGATACTTTGGATCCGATATTTCTAAATATCGAATATCGATACATTTCTCACGGAAAATTCACCAAGATGGCTAAAAAATGAAGAAGGTAGAGAGGCTTTTGGGTCATTACTCTTTGGTTGCACAAATAACG
The DNA here is from genome assembly GCA_009739505.2 of Apolygus lucorum. Lineage (NCBI taxonomy): Eukaryota > Metazoa > Arthropoda > Insecta > Hemiptera > Miridae > Apolygus > Apolygus lucorum. Next base: position 30,182,858 of record CM019178.2, on the reverse strand, counting down.
TCTATATCATGGAGAAAATCACTCTGCTTGGACTCTTGATAGTAAAAAATGAATAAAAATTGTTGAAAAAATTATTTTTCTTGAGAATATTGGATAATGTTGATAGTTTGTGACACTAAAGTATCGATACTCGATATTTTAAAATATCGATACTCATGCCCAACGATACTTGGAATATCGATATTCGGATACGATACAGTATCGATACAAAATATCGATACTTTTATAACGATACCCAACCCTAACCTACAGAGGCTCTCAAGGCTCAAATACTTGACTTAAGCCAAAATTAATGGAGGCTTGTCTAGCTTAAAACTACCTAGGGTGACTCGCCCAGTGAATGAACACGGGGGGTGTTAATGAAATGTTAATGGGGGAGTGAATGAACAGTACGAGGTTATTTGGAAATAATAAGGCTTGTGATGCACCCTGGTGATAACGGTGTTTTTCATTAGTTCCATCAACATATCATAGATAGCAGGGTGAAGCAGTAGATAAAAAAAAAGTCTGCCATCTTCTTCGGTTTTGATGTTATCAGCAGGTCTGTCTCCAAGAACGTCTCTGGGGGTAACAACTGGAGTTGGCCATTACGTGGGGATTAGTGTTTAGAGGAAAGTAAAATGCTAAATCAGTCAATGTCATGCTTTATTATTGTAGCTGATATGTTTTTCTAGAGAGAACTAATTGGGTAGAAGGGAATTTTTTTGATTATGATATGTTTTGTTGGGTGTTCATACTGTGGGAGCTAAAATATGACCTCCAACCAGTAAATGAACGACAGTAAAATGACTGTTCATTCACTGGCTGGAGGGTCATTTCACGGTTTTAAATCGAATGGAGGCTTCCCAAGTGAAAAAACAACTAAACTGCTGATTTTTTGCCTCAACTTGTTTAAATAACTATCCTATCCAGTGAATGAACTATATGAAATATAATGTTCATTCACTGGAATTTCAGGGTTCATTCACTAGGAAATAGTGTTCATTCATGGGGTGAAATACATTAACTCCTTTATTGTGGAAAATTAGTTATAAAAATCAACTTTTCTCGTCTTTTCGCATGCTATTCTTGTTCCTTACATAATTTTAAACAACATCAGACAAATTCAAGTAGTGTAGTACTGCAACTTTAAGAACTATATACATTAAAGTTCGTCGCTAGTGTGCTAAGAGCTTAAGTGTTCATTCATTGGGCGAGTCACCCTACTCTACGAAGTGAAGCAGGTTTTCACAACAATTATTTTCAATTTTGAAGGATCATGATCGTCCACAGTACCTATACCCCTGTCAATTTATAAATTAATTTAACATTGCAATGACATTTTCGCACTTTTTTCCAGTTTTTAAACAATGAATTTCGATCATTCATACCCAGTAACTTTTGAAAGTAGGTTAATACATAATATGTGAAATAATATTATTATTTCACACGGTTTTTCCTAATAGATCTTCCAATATGTCGAGTATATCGATAATATTTCCTCCAAAATGATGTTAGTAACTTTTCTATTCACCTACCTACTTACTTCTTCAAGTTTTTCCAAGTAGATACTCCGATATGTCCATAAATGTCATCCTAAATTATTTTTATATTGTTTTAAAACTATTAAATTCACCTACCTACTTCACATGTGACATTTTACAGTAGATCTTCTGATACGTCGAAAAATCGATATATTTTCTCCGATATATCGAAATATCGATATATTTTCTCCGATATATCGGAGGTATCGATATCTCATTGACGATATATCATTTGATCGATATATTTCATTCGATATGCCATCTCTACTAAACCGGAAACCTTGCAATATGCAAAACTTAGGCAACATTTCATTTAGATACCTTCTTCAAGGGTCAGGAGGCTCCAGTTGTCACAGAAAAATGCCCCAACGAGCAGCCCCATGCAACCCCGCATGGGTGAAGCTTGCTTACGAACATACTTACGAACATACTTGGCGAATATACGTCTCCTCTGAAGTGGGCAAAAAAAACGACACTGGCCGGAGCATTCCCGAGCACCAATATTTGGCATTCGGCGAGCACTGAGCGCCCATTCGCACCACTACGAAATCGGCGAGCATCTCAGCTCAGTGTTCGACGAATGCTGAATGTGTGGAGCGGGCTTTAGCAGTTCATCCCGTGAAGTTCTCTCCTCGGGAGAGAGACGAGCTACGCGCAGTCCACTGGGCTGAAAGCTGAATGTGGGAGCCCGAGAAGCGTTCTGATTGGTGGAGCGCCAGGACGTAGTTATAGAGGAAAGAAACAGATAGCGTTCATTCATAACGTTCATGATCACTTGTTCCCAACCTCATCACAAGTCACCTTGTTTATCACATATTTTTCTCCTTGGTGCGTTACCGGCCGCATCTAAGTAATTAATTTGATAACATTTATTTATATTCGCGATATGTACGAAAAAATCGAGCGATTTTCAATAATACACTGGGTTTCAAACGTTTCTATGGGTGGCAGTTGTCGATTCAACATTTGAACAACTGGCGATAGGGACAACAACAATTGTAAGGGCAACTTGGAAAATATCTTTCACCTCGATTGAATTCTCTAAGTAATTTTTGCATATCTAAGTGATGATGAAACGAAAAGTTATCAATTTCTGGTAGGGGTGTGTCGGTCCAGGCATTTCCCTGGAACGGTTCCAACGGTTACGGTGACAAAGATGTAACCGTTCCAAATTACCGGTACAGTTCCATTACCGATACAGGCGATCAAATCCCACTCACATGGCATGGATGAAGCAGGCAGTCAAATCCCTATCGTCCTTCTTCCATGCTTATGATCTCAACTTGCAATACAATAGCATCATTTTCCTTGACAATTCGCTAAAAGGAAGGAATTTGAACAAGTGTTACAAAAGAGGCAATTTATTATAATTAATAGTTACCAAACAATTCAAGGAAAGAATTATGACGTTGCAGAGAACTTAACATGACAATAATAAATTAATAAAACTGGAGACAACTTCCATGCTAACCTGTCCAGAAGAAAACTTCCCGCTCAAGAGCCATTCCATGAACCATTCTCAGTCTATGGAAGTAGTAAGGGCGCTTCCAGGTACAACATGGAACAGAACTGAGAACAAGATCCATGCTTACCTGTCCAGAGCCATTGAACCATTCTCTGTGATATCTTATCGGTCCGGTTACATCCTTACCGGTCCAGTTCCATCCTCACCAATCAGAATGATCTGATCAATCATCTCATCAATCTGATCATTCTGATTGGTGAGGATGGAACTGGACCGATAGAAAAGATTCTCTTCCCGGTCCTGAGCCATCTTAAGATATCTTATCAGTCTGTGGAACTGGACCGGTAAGGGTCGAGTTTTTGTCACTGCGTGGAACCGTTCCAACCTGATACTCGGTTCCACAGTCCCGGTACAGCTGTATCGACACACCTCTAATTTCTGGTCATTCGAAAGGATTTGAAAAGAAGCGGTATGAAAAGTGAGTCCTCTCCCCCTACCACTTCCGTAGTAGTTCCTCAATCCTAGCTGAAAGTAGATGGCGCAACTGAGGCAGCCTCAAAAATGCTTGCCCACCATTTTAACGTTGGCTTTCTTCTCTGTTAACTTGTCTCCGTTACTCTGTGGCGCAGTCGCTCGCGATGTCTCAGCTGCCGCTGCTTTTGTAGTGATGAAAAACAAAATCAAAATATCAAAACAGCTTCGTTTGGTCAACCCATTTCATTACGTTCAATAATTTACTAAACAAAATGGGTGATAACGAAAAAACTCGGAGGGAGAACGATTTGATTCACGAAAAAATTCCCCGACGATCAGTCCTGCATGATGCATGTGTGGAGCGGAGCAGATGCTCGCTACTTGGCAAATATCCGTCTCCTTTGAAGCGGGGGAAAACCGACATTGCCCGATTGGTCCCCGAGCGCGAATATTCGGCATTCGGCGAACACCGAACGACCCCCCACCACTAGGAAATCGGCGACCATTGGCTAGGTGCTCGGTCAAACATGGTTGGAACCGCGCACCAAGCCAATGCTCGCTCAATCATGATTGGAACCTACCATCAACGGAAAAACAGCTGCCCTGGTAGGATGACTGTATACCTGTAGTTTTCTCATAGTAAGGAGAAATGTTTCTTCATAGAGTAACGTGGACCTAACACGATTAAGTGGTGTAAAAATGCTCAAGTTAATCTATGTGGGAAATATGCATATAAATACTGTACAAACAACATACTTATATTATTTTACCTAACAAGAAAACAGCAAATTATATTAGTTAACAACTGTTCTTCTTCTTTCAGAAATCCCAGAATAACTTCTTTAGAATATATTTCGTGAATCCGTCATTCCACAATCAAAGCTGCTTCTTCCAGTTCGCTTATTGCCATTTCTGTTCAAATCAAGTGAAGCCCTACGTGCCTGCGTGCAGCTCGCCGTGCCCTGGTAAAATATGTAAAGTTGACAAGAGATTGGGCCAACTGGCGGACCACAAGACCTCAAGGAAACACCCAGATCCGACTGTTCCCCCAAAGAAGGAGAATACCTCAAAGCCGAAGAATCCCTCAAATAAGAATAAATCCCAAATTAAGAAGAAATTCCAAAATGAGCAGAAATGGAGTCATTCGGTCAACAAAACTCATCATATCACAGAAATTAAACATAAACGAACACGTAAATCAAAATCAAAACCACATCTGACCACAGTAAATGTCATATAGATACGAGTGTACAAAGGAGAAATATACTGCAAATAAATGAACAGATTATGAACACCTAATACCCTTTCTTGATCTAAACTATTCCTACTTTATCAATAAACACCGCCAAATCTGAAGTTCCACTTTATAGAACTAAATTGAGTTCCCATCAAATTGAAGACTCATTTCAAGAGATCCAGAATAATTGTTTGCGGCTGGTGTGGAAAGGGGTTTAATGTTTCAAATATTTATTACCATTAGAATTGGCGGTAACTCTATCCCTAGAAATGTTAAACTCCTCGTATCAAACGCAACATTCGCTAGATAAGAACGATGAACAATGATTTATCGAGAAGAACAATAAAACTTATATGGAGGATTTATTTTTATTTATTGATTTATCGGAAAAACCAGTAAACATTTGTTGTTCTATTATCGAGCTGTATTGGGCTAATTGTCTGTTACTTGTAATCAAATATTCAGATCACTGTTATCATCTTCGTTGGTAATAATTGAGTTGGTTTCCTCAGATACTGTTTCCTGTAGCATTCAGTTTCTTATTTTGCATAGTACTAATTGGGTACCTTCAACTCATTCCAAGTTCCAAGCAATCTGTGACTCGAAGTAACGTGTTAAGTCCGATGTAATGTTGAATGGTTCCGGGCTGAGTTCCAACGTGGGAGAAAAGGATTTTTTTTTAGTGGGTTTGAATCCCACATAACCTGAAGACGCGAACCCTTCCAGGTATTTTACGAGATCCCAACTCCACCTATGGACCTTAAAGATTTTCTCACCTGCCTACAGAAAGAGAAAAAAAACAATCTATGGTATTCCCAATTCTTACAATATGAAGAATACTAAAACCCAATAACTCAGAGAGCAGTTATCTGTTTGCATATTTATAACTACGATCACACAAATATCATGGTTGGAATTTATACGTAAATGCACTAAAACCACTCGAAACTGTCGACAGTGTTTTACCTGCCAACCTATTCGTTGCTAAGGAACTTTATCTTCACCATTTTTCATCGTTCAAAAATCGTTCACCACTCATTAGAACCGTGAGATTTTGTTGAACACTTTGTTGTTCACCTTATCCCCGTACCTTGTGCGACAGCTCAGGTCTGCACGGTGAGAAAAACACTGCAAATTATTACACAAGAGTTTAACATTTTTCTGCATAGATCACTCGTCTGCACAGAACTTTGCCATTGTCATTAACTACCAACCATATTTACCTTCACAACCAAGTAAATTATATTGAAGAAATAAATGCTCAACACTCAATTCGAAGAAATAGGGAGTTGTGGGAGCCTGCATTATGAAATTTAAATACTGGTTGCTAAGGTCGTGAAACTGAGTACAACTCAAAGAAACGAACAACTAAATAAAATTTCAACGAATTTATCGTAAGTCCAACACTTAAGTCCTCATAAGGAGCGAACGGTTGGTCCTACAGAGCTCTGAGTGGTCTCATTGGATCCTGAAAATTCTATACTTTTTTAAATTGATGAAAAAACTATACCTTAATATCAAAATTTCTTGAGCTAGGGCGTTTTGAAAATTCCAACCCTTAGAAGTGACTGACTACAACCAAAAGCTTTGGGGCACAACTAGACCCCAAATGGAGCCCATATACCAAATTTAATCAAAATCGATAGATGGGAACTAAGAAAAGTGCGGACGGGTGGCCAAAATTTTATTTGATTTTCGGATTCTACGTATCTTGAAACGTAAACCAACAAATTTTGAGAGGGGGTTAAAACATTTTTTCCTGGGTCGATTCTAAATATTAATTATTGAAAATCATTAACATAGAAAAGGGGAGAACAAGGGTGTCAGCAACATAGGTAATAACGACTGTGAGCCGTCGCTCACAAAAACATTATTCCCGCTGTCAGGTACGGGGTAAATCGCTAATTGACTGCATCCCCGGAATAAGCTGAACACAGGGGAAGGTGAGGTAGGCCGGGCGGTCAACCACTCCCTCGCCTGTACGCGACCGAAGTCACGTAGGCCATCCCCCGCTCTGCGTGGAATCGAGCGTCTCCCACCCTCTGGCTGGAGGGGAGCTCACCGAGGGAGTCTGGCATCCGCGCCCCCACCTTCAATCCTGACCCAGCTATCACCTGCGTAAGACCTGTACCATTTGGCAGCCCATCCCCCTTCATTGCGCTCGTTGCTCAGCTCTCAAGCAATGCCTTGCTCTCTAAAACTTTAAAATTCTTTCAAAGCCGCGAAAGTAGTAAAGTAGACTCAAAGGGGCCGCCCTCGATCTACCCCTTGCTCTCGACCCTCGCTTTGACATTGGCCACACCCTTGGAAGACAGAACAACACTGCATCACCCCGGACTACGCCTTAACGCTATCTCGGAGCAACGTAAGAGTTGTTTGTGCACAACCTTCTATTATTGGCCAATAATACACATGAACTTTAGGGGGTTTTTAACAGTACAATTATAGATTCATCTGTTGTAAACCTTAAACATACTCTTGCCTCGTTGCCATCAAGCAACGCTGTTAGATTGCCTTGTAAACCTGAAACACAACATAAATCGTTTAATATTGAATAATTACAATTACAACTATACATATGTAACTATAAATATTGCTAACCATACTTACCTTGAGATTGCCGTCGAGCAACTAAATTAAATTTTAATACTAAAACTACCAGTTGTACTTACCTTATTGTTCTTGAAGTTCAAACAACGTCTTGCTCATTGTCGTCATGTACTTAGATACTCACCTTATTACATTTTATACTCCTTATTGTACCATTATTTTTGAACAAAGTTGTATTATATTTTGAAATTGCATTTCTTGAAGTTTTCACTGGCTTCACCTGGTTCCCTCAATAAGTGGTAAAACAATTGGTAAAACGAAACTTAACAATAATAAAGTCACAGAAATCCACCTAATAGATTTTCTCTCTGAATTGTGTTACGCAACACACGTACAGTAACTTCTTATCGTTAGCATTTTCTTTCTTTGCCAAGCAACGCGGTGGACCCCTTCAGGGAAGTTGCTCATTTTCAGCTCCACCACAGTCTTCGAAGTTGCCTACGCTGACCGCTACCATTTCTTCAAAGTTAAGTATAAATTCAATTGCTTTTCTTAACTTTAAGTTGCGAACTTTTCTATCTAGCTACCCCCCATAACTCAGCAACGTTATTTCCCGCGCAAGTGGGAGCTTACACGACATAGCAACATTACGTGCGTGGGATAGGTAGTTAATACTTGTTCGTATTAGTAATGACATGGTTATATTATGGAGAAAATATTCAATAATCGATTCACAGTTATGAATAGTTAAAAGTAAGTTGTGTAAGTACGATTTCATCAGCACGCATTGCGCATGCGCCACCACTTATCAATGATATCACGCGTTATCAATCTTCGGACCAACTCGCTTGTCAAACCCCTGATATGTGAGCGAGAAGCCTCACATATCAGGTAGTTCATGAGCATTAATAACCTAATTTTTCTTCTCGAAGTTTTTCATTCTAATTTAAAACAAGTTGTTAAGTGAAAATGTGAGAAGTAGGAGAATTCTTCTTCATTCATTTGATCATGAATATCTGTCAGGGTTGATTAAATAAAGTTCTCGACCTCAAACGCTGATTCTTGTATTAATCTAAACCGCAACTTTCTTTTCAGTTCTCATTCCTTTTTCACAGAAATTTCTACCGGTCTAGGAACCATGTATGTACTAATTCAATTTTGCTTAACTAAATAAAAATCATGGAAGTTCACAGGTGACCATTCTCTGAAAATGTTTGAAACCAATATCGTCTACCTTCCCAATATTGCCCTTGGTGTTCTTCAAAAAAGTTCATTCATGAAGTATCTAGTAGTTATTTGTGAACGTTCGTTCGACTAAATTTGCTCACTCTACCAAGTGCTTATGTCCTTGCTGTTTTGACTGATACGAAGTCAAATCTGCCTCACTTCAAGACGGTGTCAAGCTCTCATCGGTATCTTACAAGAACTGGCAAAGATATTGTTATCCCGTTTACCCGCCTCAACGTGGTCCAGCGATGTGGTCCCTACCAGATCGGATCAAGATTATTTAATGCTTTACCCACCGATATCCTCAACATCAAAAGAATTAAATTAATAATAATAAGGTTTATTTAGATTTAGTTGACTGTAATTGTCTAGCAAAGGAATTTTTTTGTAAGTACTCTGTCTATTATAGTGGTAAGTGCCTGATCTGTAATATTTTTTTCTTCGTGTTTTTTTATATTTAAAAATTAATTAATAGTGGTGTGAATGTATTTATTGAATGAATGAGTGTATGGGTGGGTTCTCCTCTCCTGTTGGTCGGTGGTCGCCCTATCGGTCCCGGGGGCGGCTCTATTGTTATCTTTTTCCTGTTGGGAATGGGATTCGTGGGGATGTCCTGTGTTGGGGGCGGCTGGTCACTGGCGTGGCGGTCGTTTCCTTCGTGGATGTCCTTATGCGGGGTGCCGTCATGGTGGGTGGGGCCTAGGGCCGGTCGGGTGGCGCCGGCCGGCGGGTGGGGGGGGGGCTCTTGCCTGCTCTCCTTTCACCCACTTGTGATCGGCACTGCCCTTATTGAATATGTAATTCGTAATTGTACTGTGTTTGACGTTTGTACTGCATATTTTTAGGATTTACAAATGAAAACGTTTGAATTTGAATTTGAATTTGAACTTATGAGGTAATGAGCGAATTTTTTTTAAATCTCTAAAGAAACGATAAAGAAAATTGAAATTTTAGCTGCTTATGAGAGATTAGTCAACCTTGTGGGTGTAGCACAGCTGTATTCGTTAAAATTATACAATCAACCTTTTGCTTAAAAATTTCAAAAAAAAACTCAACAAGTATAAATAATACTTTTGTTGACACCCCGAACTCATAGAGTACCCACACGTATTTGATGTGTTTTTATCCTTCACCAACTTACTGTGTGTACCGGGTATGTTTTGAAGATGATGATAGTACAATAGTATCTAAATACGATGCTCGATATTTTGAAATATCGATACTCATGCCAAACGGTACTCGGGATATATCTCAAATACGATATAGTATCGATACAAAATATCGATATTTTGTGACGATACCTATCCCATGGAGACACTTTTGAGCTATATCGGAAGAATCACACTAGAATAACTATTACAATCTATCCCCACTTTATTGCCTGCAGTTCTCCGTGTCCTAGAAATACGTGCAAAGTTGACCAGACGTTGAATAATACATTCGATGAATTTTCGACATCCGAAGATTTGCACATCGACTACATTCAATGAAACTGTCGAACTCCGAGATCGTAGTCTACAGTGTGAGTGAATTTATTTCTGATCCTAGTACATGTGTTTTTGTCTGTGCTTTTCTGAAAATCCCCCACTACTTGGAGTGTACCATGGAAGTATCTGACAATTTTTCAGTAAGCCTTACCACGAAAATCTTACTTAAATAAATAAGTCATTTGTATTACAGGCTTCAGAGGAGTCAGCAAAAGTTAGTTAAGGGGGTCTCAGTCGGTCGCCGTTCATTTTTAGTATTTCGCCGAATCGAAGGGGCAAAATTGTTAAAAGATGTATTTATATTGGAAATTTTAAAGGATTTTAGAAATTCATTAGTGCACGGACCTAGGGAATTTAAAAACTGAAATATTGCCGCTGGAATCATTTAAATCGAACAATAATTGCCAGAGAAAAATGGGAAAAACTACTGAATAAACGGTTATTTCCATGTTTTTCCCATGTTTATCTGGCAATTATTGTTCGATATTGATGATTCCAGCAGCAATTTTTCGGTTTTTCAACTCCCAAGCTCCATGCACTAATGAATTTCTAAAAGCCTTGAAAATTTCAAATTTAGCTTCATTTTATGGGAAAAAGATAACTGGATTAAAGGGTTTTCCCATTTTTCTCTGGCAAGTATAGTTCGATTTTGATGATTCCAGGGGCAATATTTCAGTTTTTCAATTCCCTAGGGCCGTGCACTAATGAATTTCTAAAATCCTTTGAAATTTCCAATTTAGGTACAACTTTTTAACTTTTTGCCCCTTCGATTTGGCTAAATACTGACCCGGAACGAGGAATGAACGTCGGCCGACTGAGACCCCCTTAATATTATAATGGTTCAGGAAATATCTCGATATCATCCGGTACGATAATTCACAAAAATAGTACCTATGGTAAAACTGGTTATAGGGAAGAATACCTGTAGCGGCTCCATAATAACAAATAAAATAAAGAGTAATCAATCCAGGATCCATAAAATCAATGGCTTATCGGAAGAAGACGTTAACTTTTTTTAAACTTCGACAACTATTTAAGTTTGATTGTTACTAGCTTTGGTTCAGTTCCCTTACAATACCAGGATTTCAACTGTAACAGCGGTATGTACATTTTTGATTGGTTTCTTAGGTACCTACCAAGTCGACAACCCAGTAGATTCGGTTTCTTCATCAATAACTAGTACCAAGCACCCACCCATAGTTCCAAGGTCTCATTTTATAGCTATAATATAATATATGAATTCAAACTAACTACATCCTGTAATGAAGCTTTGTTTTCGTGCTGCAAGTTAAGAAAAAATTGGATTCTAATAAAACAAAAAATGTATTCACATTTTGGATTTTAGCGCTTTTTGACCAACAAAAACCGTATATTACGAAAGAGGTTGTAATGTTTGACAATAAATATTTAATGTAATTAAGGCGGTAGGGGAAAAAGGGTCACATAGGGCAAAAATGAGTTTTGAGATATAGTTATATAGTTATATAGATATAGTTCTACCATTTTTCTGATTTTTTTATCCGATGCCCTAACCTATCCTGTAGCCAAAATGAACAATATAAAATTGCAATAACGTTGATCGAGAAATGTTGTTAACGAAATAATTACTGCATTTTATTCGCCCCTTTTCCAGAGATCAGATTCTGATAATTTTTTTGACATTTTCATGTCTTTGCTTAGGCACATAAACTGAAAAATCGTCACGAAAACTTGCTCACGCGACCGACCAATAAATAAAATAGACTCACTGTGTTGCGTAGAGAACGATCAACTGTTTTGATGCTTGGGATGATGAAAGTAGAATGATGAAAGTAGAATACAAAACAATTTTTGACTCTTTTGGACAACCATGCTGTTCACAATACTACTTTTCAATGGAGAAAAAAAAATTGCACAATGTTAGTAGAAACATACCTAATAAATCAATGAAAGGAACAAAATATTTTATTATCTTCCCTTTCCAGAGTCGCTACTTTCTTCTTCGTACAGTTTGCTCTATTCCATGACTTCCACTTGGCACACCATCAGTCTCAGCGAAGATTTTTTGCCAACAGTTCTTGCAGTAACCATCACAAAATAATCGATATCTCGACCAATTCTTGTCGGATCGATTTGAAAATTGGACAGCTTATTGTGTAGATGGCAGTGATGCGAAAAATGCGTTCTCTGGGGAAAGGGCACATGAGCTCTTGTGCCTCTTTTCCACCTACTGCCTCAATTTAGGAAAAACCAAGTTATTTGCAGAGGGGTCTTTTCGTTTCTTTGAATAATGCATCATGTGACTGTTGAACTGTTGAAGTAAGTATCCGACTTTTGGCACTTTTAGGTAATAAATTTATTATTTCTGGTATTTTAAAATATTTTTCGAATCAGGATTCGTCACAGCTTAACTATACATTTAGCTTCCTTACCAACTAAGAACCAAATTTCGTTATGAAGGCTCTCCACTCTCGGATACTGATGTTGTTGATGGTAGAGCACTTTCTGTCAAAATAAGCTTGATCGAGTCGGGTTTATCGCTAACTCGTATGACGCAAAAAGCAAAGTAGGTCCCAAATTTCAGCGCCTTGGTGTGTAGAATTAATAGAAGTTGATTTTATTGGGCATACACCTGATCTGACTTCTCTAAAATACTTTCAATTCGTTGGATATATAAGGAGCCTGTGTTCCAAATTTCAGTGCTCTAGGATGAAGAGGAGAGAAATCATCGCTAACTCAAGGAGGAAGAAAAGTTCGTAGACAGGATACGTAGCGCTGTACGCACTTATCAAATGTACTTCTTTGTTCACAGGCCTTTGAATTCAGGATGAGGACATGTGAGATTTTTCTAATGATCGTCGGCATTTTAGGAATTCCTTCACTTGCTTCACATCATAGGTTAAATGCAGGGCATGCTCACCAACCGGGTTTTAAGTCTCAACCACGAAATGTACTTCAAGGATTTCACTCAATTCTACCATTCCAACAAGAGGTAGGTGGTTTTGGTCACCAAGAATAAGTAGGGAGGAGAGAGATTTCTTGAAAGTATCTAGTATCAGCCAAAGCGTTCTATATGGGCATCTGTAACGACTTGTTCCTGCTCGGATCGTGTACTTTAAATCCTAAAAAACCCAACACGTAGATTTCACCAGTCAGGAAGCCAACAAGTTCATATGTAACCAACAAGTTGGGGTAGATCCAAGGGGTTCCAGATGGATAAGAGATGTTTCAATAGTTTTGGTTTATTATTTTCAATAAAAAGCCATTGAAATCGAGCAAGAAAAAAATTTTAACCCCCTCAAAATTTGATGTTTTACGTTTCAAGGCACTTTTCTTAGCATCCCTAGACCGATTTGGTCCAAATTTGGTCAATGCGCTCCATTTGGGGTCTAGTTGTGCCGCGAAGCTTTTGGTTGATGTCAGTCACTTCTAAGGGGTGAAAATTGAGGGTTGAAATTTTCAAGAGTGCCCTAGCTCGAAAACTCTCGAAATAAAAGTATCGTTTTTTCAACAATTTTAAATAGTATTGAATTTTTAAAAATGTTTGAGACCACCCGGAGCTCTGTAGGACAAACTGTTCGTTCCCTACGAGTACTTAAAGGTTTTCCTTCGATAAAACAGAATCACGAGTGTGAATCACAAAAGAGGTCTAATCACCGTTCAAATTTTATCTGACTAAAATGCGATCGCTATTCATTTCTTCGATTTGTATTTAGCTTTGTTTTCTGAGCAACCAGTAGTCAAATTTCCATACGAAGCTCTCTATTTTTCGAATCGAGTGTGAAGCGTTTAGTTCTTTCTATGAAACTTCTGTGAAGGTGTGAAGGCAGTATGGTGTGGTTGGTAGGTAAAAAAAAGTTGGTTGGTAAAAAAAAACGATGCAAATCATTGCCCATAGGTTTATTATTTTCTATATAGATCACCCGTCTACATAGATCCTCCCTACCAACCGTAGGTACCTACTACCTACTAGGGCATTTTTGAAAATTTCAATCCTTCATTTCCATTTGGTTTGTGGTTGGGGTTGAAATTTTCAAAAATGCCCTAGTAGGTAGTAAGTACCTATGGTTGGTAGGGAGGGATCTATACAGAAGGGTGATCTATACAGAAAATAATAAACCTTTGGACAATGATTTGTAGCGTTTTGGTACGTTTGTGGAGGATACTCAGGTGGAGGCGGAACAGTAGGCATATCACTCCTAGTCACTAGTTCTCTTATTATTATGGGGGTACCAGATTGTGCTTTGCATCGATCATCCATATTTTCGCATGTATGGGGCCAAGATTTGAAGACGACCTTTTGGTCTTGAAACTAACGAGTTGTCCTCTGAACTAGTGAATCTCTTGTTGGAGAGCTTTTTCGATCATAAATATGTGAGATAATTTCACACCGTCACTTTTGAGTGAATGTGTTTTCTCAGCGACAATTGTGGCTTGATGTAACTGACATGTTCAATGAGTTATTTATGAATGATGATATCCCTAAATTTCTCTAGTTTGTCTATCACGATGGGATCATAACTTATCTCTGGAGGACATCTCACAAGCTCTGATAGTAACTATGACAACGAGGCTTTATTGCAGTTCGAGACGTCCCTGAGACCACCTCTGTTGTGTGAGTGGCCTGGTGGAGGACCCTTAGCACATCGAACAAAACCTGACCAAAGACTAGGATGACACCGCAAATAACATGGAACATGATCCGAACAGGAAAAATATCATTCTTTCCCTACGGCTTTTTGTAAAACTTTGGAATTATTTTCTCGCACAATGTTCAAATTAAGAGTAATATTCTCGCCATATTTCAGCCAAATCCAAAACTGCAGAGAATAATTCGAAAATTGTGGTTATTATTTGAAACTGCGATGTTTACTCAATTTTTCACGAATTTGCTCTCCGTAATGAAAATTACTAGTCCAAATATTTTTGTATCTGGATTTAAATTAATGTTGATTTCATAATGTTCATATGGCTTACAGCATAAGCAATACAAAAATGTGGACATCACTCCACAACTTGAGCAGAAGGTACATCAAGGATTGAGGATGGTGAATTATGATCCCAGTGGCATACAGCTGCAAAAAGCGGTGAGGCGGACGATTTTCTATTAAATTCTTACGTTTTATATCTTGTTAGACAGATAAAAATCATATCACCTTAATCTAAAGCGTATCAGACCATCTCGAATCTACTTGCATTTAAAAATACTCGTAATTTCTGAAGGTGAACTCGGAATGAATGATTTGGTTGTCTGATTAAAACGTTAATACGTTCAAATTTTCTGAAAATTTCAGACAACAGGAAGAAACTTCGTCAGAATCAGCTACCTCAATCCGGCCCTTCAGAATCAAAGATGCTATTTCCAGTTCAGACCTTGCGATGTCTGCCAGAGTTCAATGGAACCCTACAGGCCAGTGTGCAGCTCACCGTGTCCGCTAAATGCCTGCAAAGTTGACTACTCGTTGAGAGTAATGAATTCGAAGGATTTTCAACATCAAAAGCACTGGAAGAACGCAGAATTCGACGAGAAAACTGATTACCAAGAGCGAAATCTGCAAGCATACGATCGTTTAGGCCATGGTAACTTTGCCAATCAATATATGAACCCTTGGATGAGTTTACAACAATAACTTTCTGTACCATACGTGTATGCATAATAAACGTTTATTTTGAACCCCTCAAGAGCTCTTCCGATCACTTTCATCTAGAATTGTTGAAGTATAAACTATTGCAACATCTTTAGAATTATAGTGAGGAGAATTTTAAAGTATAATCATGAAAATCGGATTTCGAACTTTTTGAAGTATTCAACTTTATCATTGTGTTTTTATATCCCCCCCCCCCCATATTCAAAAACTTCTGCCAAGAGAGTGTGGCACATAGTTTTCTAGTAAAAAATGACATTTATATAAAAATGACATTTAGATGAAACTTTTTTGACGTGGATATTTCTAATGGCTAGAGGTGTCATTCCGAAATTCGCAACTTGGAATTAACGACTTGACGTACGGCATGAACGTAGCAAATTTTGGTTTATTATTTTCAATAATGAACCTTCGGAATCGACCAAGAAAAAAATTTTAACCCCCCCTTCAAAATTTGGTGGTTTACGTTTCAAGCTACAAAGAATCCGATAATCGAATAAAAATTTTCCTCAGTTAGCATTGACCGATTTTGATGAAATTTAGTGTATGAGGTCCATTTGGGGTATAGTTGTGCCCCAAAGATTTTGGTTGATTTAGATCACTTATAAGGGTTGAAAAATGAAGTTTGAAATTTTGAAAAGGCTCAAAAAATTTTGATACAAAGGTATTGTTTTTCCATCAATTTATGATAGTATTAAATTCTTAGAATTTTTAGAGACCATGCGGAGTCTTGTACGACAAACCGTTCGCTCCCTACGAGTATTCAAGGGTTGGATACGATAAATCAGAAACACGGGTGAGAATCGCAAAAGAGGCGTAATCTCCGTTCAAATATTAGCTTCATGTTGGTTGGTGGTAACAATGGCAAAGCCGTGTTCTTTGCAGGCGAGTGATCTATGTAGAAAAATGATAAACCACTGTGTAATAATTTGCAGCGTTTTTGAGTTGTAAGTACTATGCTAGAGAAATTTGGCCATATAAGCGATTTTCCGAGATGGAAGTACCAACTCTGTAGTATGACTATAAATAAATCCATATTCCTAAGAACTCCTATTAAATGTTGGTACTACGTTCACTCACCCTTTTCTTTCCCCTGGACTATACCTACTCAATGTACAAACGCACGCATTCTCAATTAAGTTGTAGTTAATTCCTTCTCTATTCTACCCACCTCCTTCGATGCTGAAATTTCTGGCCATGTCCCAACCATTATCAGTTGAGCGTAATTCCACTGATTCCAGTTTCTTACTTTGCCTTTACCGGAAGCCCGATGTGAACGGCACCTTTCGATTTCTGCTCAGCGTGAAACGGCGCATAACCAAGTCACACTACCGTTTGTGAAACACCAGATTAGGAAGGAGATATTTCCTTCATACGGTGTGTATATAAGACTTTTCGTACACCTAAGCTGCAACAGTTGCACTTCTCAATCATGTCAGTTAAGGTGAGTCCACGACATTGTGTTCATAATTTCTTTCTTTATACGAACAAATTCAAATTGTCTCCATTCAACCGATCTGAAGACAAGACAATTAACTTACCTAATCAGATGTCACGAAAATAATTGAAAAAATTCCTAGATACCTAAAACGGGGGAAGATGGAGTATAGGTTTGTTATAATCATGTATCTTCTTAACACTTACACTTGCTGACGAGGTTAAATGGTCCACCGCGTATCACCCAAAAAATGCTTTATTCTGAAAAATCCAACATTTCTTAAAAACTAGTTATAAATAAATGACGTTATTCGATTTTTAAATTTTACTAACCTTGAAACGTAAACCATCAAATTAAAGGTACTTTGTTTTCTTCCTCGTTTCCAAAGGTTTTTTATGTAAAATAATAAACCCAAATAACTAAATTATATCGAATGAAACTATTTTGTGAAGTAGAAAGGTAAAAAAAAATTCACAAATCATGTAATTTCTCCCTTGATGAGAAACACAATAGATCGTGAGAAAATTCTTGAATTAAATACAATTTTAGAAATTGAGAATTGTCACAAAAAATTGTAAAAATAGATATAAACAATTGAAGGGTACCCCCATCATCGCCATTCCGGTCGAAAATGATTTAGCAACGCAATCTACAGGATTTTGAGATGTAATTTCTGAATACGCAGTCCTTTCCGATGAAAAACCCTTTGCACCCCTTTTGCTCTCTTATATTCTTTCCCATCATTGATCATGGTAATAAATAAGAATTTTCCACCTTTATCGCCGTAAAGCAAGTTGTAGTGAGTGACTCTATAACGCGGAAAAACCACTTCATTGAATGCGCGAGTGGAGGAAGAACCCCATGATTGCGGCTCGGATATTTGAATAATTGGGATTTCTGACATTTGTATTGTATTTATCATAATTCTTACTTCCAATTTGATAACTTTTGAGGATGAAATTCCAATTTCTGTGCTGGAGCAGATAGTTTTTTTCCTACACCTTTCTGGATGGTGATTTCTTTTTTTTTTTTTTTTTTTGACCAGAACTGTTTTAGACAGTTGTGAGAATGTACTGGGAAATTGTAACCTTAATTGAGGAGTTTGATTCCAAAAGGTACTAAAGACAATTTTTATCGAAATTGAGTTAACACTTTCCCAGGGTTTTAGGGGAAAGTGTTCTTCACAGAAATGCGATCTCTTGGAGCAAAAAGTTTGACCAAAATGGATTTACCTTTTACCTTCTACATGTACCTTTTAGAATCAAGCTCCTCAATTATTGTGTGTGCCGTGGTTCATTACTTTCTCATTATTTGTAAACTTTCAATTGCGTTTTTCTCCAAATCAGCTTTTTTGACGATGATGGGGTGCATCCTTCATGTGTATCCTTCAATTTACATCAATGATGAAAACCTGCGTACCTATATTCGTTGAACCCAAAAATTCAAGACACTATTCAAGGCACTATAATATGAGTAAGAGGTGACGAGAGCACGACTATGGACTACTAAAAATGTTAAAACATACCCTGTGCATGCACCATCACTTCGGAGTAACGAGGAGACTACTTTTAAGATTTCTTTAAATTTTCAACCAGGAGGTTGATTGCATTATTTTAAAGATTCGTGCTACGTGCCACACCCACAAGGCTAACTATTCTATCATACAGAATTCATCCATTCATACTGGTTGCTAAGGAATGGTTTAAATTTCTATAATATAGAAATTAACCATAATATGGTTAATTTCTATATTATAGAAATAATATTATTATGGTAATATTATAATATTATTATGGTGGTGAGATAATGAGAGTGGATGGATATTGCAAGTCTTCCCGTGCGGGCGCGGGGGGTTAGTATCCATGGCTCATCTTCCAAGTTTCTCTGCTTTCAAGGTCACAAAACAGCTCCTCGATTGTTTACCTTGGCTGATACTGTGGTAGCGGGCGTTTAGCAATACTAGATCCTGTGCTGACCTTCCACCTACCCGCTGATTGGCACGTTCAAAATGCATATATTTTTTGAACTGTTTGCCTTGCATCTTCAGGCCCCGCCCTAGATCACGTATCATCCACAATCATAGTTACGAGTACCAATCTCTACAACTCTCTGGTGTGTTGCGGGCTAGCATCCAAAGCAAATTACCTACTTATTCCATTCTCCTATTTCATTCAACTTCCTTGGTAATCATGAAATAGTTCCTAAATTTTATAGAAATTTTGCAAAATCGGATAAAAATTATTTGTAAAAAATTAAAATATAGGAGAATCTCAACAAAAATATTTTATTCATTTTGTATATTTTTAGTAAGACAAACAGTGTTTTCTATATTTGCCTGAAGGAGACGCTACTGGTAAACAACCATTTCAGGTTGGATTTTCGTCCGACTGCCGTTCCTGGCGTCGTGGACGTCATAAGCTGTCTTTCTAAGGGAAGATCAGAATTTGTTCTGATGATTTCGCTCATGGCTTCCCATTGGCCTCACTGCCCTGGGTTGTGACGAGGGGGAACTGCGACCGACTTACCCGAAAATGTGCAGAGGCAAGCTTCGAACTCACGGCCCCGCAACCGGTCCAAATCTCGTAATAAAATATTTCTAATTCTTGTATGTTCTCAGGTAGGCTTGGTCCTTTTGATGAGCGTGATCGCGGCAACCACTGCCTACGGAACGAGTTACACCAAATTATGTGAGTAGACGCATGCATTTTAACATTCCATAAATATTTAACGGCATATTGTTTCTGTTTTTCCTGTTCAACATTAAAATTCAATTTTACCTCCTGTTATAAGCTCCTTAATAAAATATGATGTGTTGATAACGAGTTATTTCAACTTGCGTTTTGTTAGCAAAACCTCACCAGAGCTGGTTCGACTATGAAATCAGTCACTCCAAACATGGTTCGTGGCACGGTGGTGCGCATCCTCACGGATATGGCGGACTCGGAGACAACCATAGCCGCTCCAGAAGATCTGCACATGGCGGTTGGAGCAAAACTTACTTCTGTTAGTATCTACTATACATCGTTGAAGAATATCCTGACTTTCGACTGCAATAAGAACACAGCAGTGATTCCGATATAAGTATTGGGTAAGGCAAAGGACCCACATTCCGACACTGCTTCTTTCAACATGAAAAATAAGGCTTCAAATGGTAGTTAAAATTCTAACTAGGCCTAAGTGTCAAAAAAGTTCAGTTTCGACGATAGCAAGCCCGTTCAATTTTGGCAGCGAATCAGAAGCCACTGATAGGCATGCTCCACTCAAGCGTAGATATTTTGATGGTTCACACTGTTTCACTTATCAGTTTGACTGAGGAAACGTTTACCACTCAATCCAGGAAAATTATGTATTTTCTACACACAAATAAAGAGTTACTGAAGAATTTCCGATGATTTTGGAAGCATTTTGTTGTTTGTAGCCTTGAAGATACGTTAGGTGTTGGCATTAGGAACATGATTAAGTCGAAATTGGGAACAAAAAGACACTTTTGAAATTCAAATACTATCATTAAAAACTATCAATCTTGAATATTTTGCCAGTGCATTTTGCAGAGCAGATTTGAGCTTATTAGGCATGATCTCATTTTTCAAGAAAATGACGAATACAGCTCAGAATGATTTTTTAAAAAAATGTTCGTGGGAAATGTTCTCAAGGTGTTGAAATCAGGTCCTTTGCCCTAAACATATACAAATTTTATCAGTTTTTTCATTAGGTAGGTACCTACTTAGTTATACCATTGTAATGATTTATTTTTGAAGCAAAGCCCCACCAGGGCAAGTTCGAGTACGACGTAGAGCACGACCTGCACGGATCTTGGCACGGGTCTTCGCACCCAGATGGCTATGGAGGGCTTGGCGACGGCTCGGGTAGCTACAGATTGGGAGGTCACTCCAAGGTCATCGGTGCTCTTCCCCAGGGTGGTGGTCATGGACTAGGGATGGGATATCGATATCCGATATATCGGAAATATCGATATCGTGTGGTCGATATCCGATATTTCAGTATCGATATTGCTGTAGTCGATATTATCGGTATATCGATATTTTCCCCGCTGATATCGATATCGGTCACCTTCTTTCCCGCTTTCCTTGCATAGAGCAAACAGCAAACACAGCGTGAAAGAGCTTTGTCGCTTCTTCCATGGTCAGGACTGGAGCTCTCTCTTTTTCGTCTTCTTCCATATTCCATGAACAACTAAAATAAACATACTCACACACTCATTTCTCGATCAGGTGTTTGTGTGTTGATGGTTGATCTCATTTTTTTTCTGTTTCTGAGCGTGAACCACAGTTTATCACAGTGCATTTCCGATATATTTTTTTATTAGCATGCCACCCAAAAGTAAGTGGTGGTGCTACTTTGTGCGGGTAGATAAAGATACAGCGAAGTGTAAAACTTGTGGCCAAACAAAAAAAACCTCCGGCAATACCAGTAATTTGAAACATCACATTGAAACAAGCCACCAGGATTTGCTCAAGCGAGATGGAGATGCCCGAAATGAAGGCCCTTCCAAGAAAAAGGTAAGAACCGCTCTTCCACCTAAATCAGGATCGGGGCCCATTCAGCTTCAGCATGATGAAGGACCTAGCCAATCCCAGAGCACTAGACCTGGGACTTCCACTGACACAATACAATCAGCTTTTGACAAATACGCATCATTAAAGGAAGGGGGAAAACGCCATGGCGACGTTACAAATGCCATTGTATATCTGATTTGCAAGGCCAATCTCCCGTTTTCTTTGGTTGAACACCCAGCAATGGTCAAATTCATGAAGATTTTGGTTCCAAATTTTCAAACTCCTTCACGCAAGACAATAAAAAAGCGGATGATTGAGAAATATACTTTTGCAAGCAATATTATGAAAGAAAAATTTAAAGAATTAGACAGCTTCTCACTAACAACAGACATATGGACAGACACACAACAGACGCGCAGTTTCATGGGGACAACTATCCACTTTTCTGAAGGAGAGAAGGCAACGTCGTGTAACATCGGTGTGTTTTGCCTTGATAAAAGTCATACTGGCGAATACATTTCCACATGTATAACTAACCTACTGCAGGATTGGCATCTACCAAAAGAAAAGGTACATGCAGCAGTAACTGATGGTGCTGCTAATATGACTAAAGCTATGGATTTGGCGTTTGGGAGGAAGAAACATGTTATCTGTTTCGCTCATGTACTCAACCTTGTGGCGCAAAAATCAATTGAAAGTGTCAGGGAACTTTCAGCAATGATTGCAACTGTTAAGAAAATCGTCACCTATTTCAAACACAGTGTGAAAGCTGCAGATGAGCTGAGGAAAGTTTCCGACCTCAGACTCATACAGTGTGTTGACACCAGGTGGAATTCTACCTATTTGATGCTTCAGAGGTTCCTGGCACTCAGTTCACAAGTGAACAACATAATACACCTCCACACAACTGCTCCCTCCATGACAACTGGCATGGAAAATCAAATCCTCCAGGAGGTCTTGGAATTGTTGTCCCCGCTGGAAAGAGCCACAAAAGACATAAGTGGCGACCGATACTTCACTGCAAGTATTGCAATACCACTTGCAACAAAAATATTTGACAAAATAACGGCGGTGGCCACTAGTTCCACAGTGACAATTAACCTTAAAACGGCATTGCTCAATGAAATCAAAAAACGGCTGCTCGCAATTGAACAAAATCATATTTTAGCAATAGCAACAATTCTGGACCCTCGGTTTAAGACACTCTATTTCAAAGATAGTAGCTCAATCGCCAAAACATTGCAGGAAATTAAAGGATTGCTTACTAATTTAGATCATGTTGCTCATTCACCACCCAAGGGGGAAAGCAGTTCGGAATCAGATACAAGTGAACGATCGACAAGCTTGTTTTCTGACCATAGCAAAATCGTCCAGAAAACATGGAAAAAGAAGAGTGTCCATGTCAGTGCAAGTGCAAGTATGGCTATGCCAGACCATCTTGCTCTATATCTACGCTCTCCAGCTGAAGAGGATATGAATAAAAATCCGCTGAAATATTGGAATGACAATAGGAATGCATTCCCGCATCTTAGCTATATTGCTATTAAATATTTATCTTCAGTCTCCACATCTGTCCCAACTGAGAGACTTTTTTCTAAAGCAGGGAACGTGATGACACCAGACCGAAACAGATTGAAAGCTGATACCTTGTCAAAACTGATATTCATGGAAAGCCTTGAGGAAGACTTTTATTTTTAATTATTGTTCTTATTTTGACTGATCTAAGTAGGTACTGTACCTAATTTTGTTCAATTCGCACATGTTTTCAATTAAAACAATTTAAAATGAATTTTAGTTCGTTTGACTTTTTTCGATATCGATATTATCGATATCGATAATATCGATATTGATGGTCCGATATTTTTCTGTTATCGATATCAAGTTCTCGATATCAATATCGATAACGATATCGATATTATGCCTTCGATATCCCATCCCTATCATGGACTTTGGGGAAGGTCAAAGAGATCAGCGGAAGGCGGATGGAGCAAGACCTCCGTCTGTGAGTAAATGAATTTTCCTACAATACTATTCAATTCTGTAATCTCTTTTCTACGATATGTCAGTAGTATGAAATAGTAATTAAGCAGAAATATGACCCTTTATAGCCCTCCCACTGATGGTACAGGTAGTTCGAATTTATTACAACAATTCAAAATTCTGTACTCCTAAAAAAAAAGTGATAAAATGAAATGACAATTTTGCCTTCACACATGTTTAATTTACTTCAGAAAGGACTAGATGTTTCTTATTACAATAACTTCAACATAAGAACATTTTTTACAATCAGATTAACGTGATGTTCCAGTCCATATCAATGCGCTAATGAAGACATAGTGAATTGTTAAAAACATTAATGCTCATATTATGACTCACTTATCCCTTAATTAAACTATTGAATCATCGAAGGTACCTACCTGTAATTAATGATTTACAATTGGAACATTAACTGACCTGAAAGTAAAATCAACAATTAAATTCACTGCAATGTACTGCTGTGCACTTAACAAAATAAACTTCAATAAAATGTAAGGAGGTAACAAACCATTTCTTTCACGATTACTATTTTTTTTAAGTCATTAAAGTTTTTTGATTTTATGGAATAAAAATGTCATTAACAAATGATTGTTAAAAAGCGTATTTATCTTAATAGGAAGATTATCTCTGGCTTTATCGTTTCAGCTCGCCCTCACTCCGACAAGTACAGCTACGATATTGAACACAAACATCACGGTGGCTGGCACGGATATTCCCACCCTCATGGATACGGTGGCTTGTAAATAAAACGCGTTTTTTATATTCTTTGATAAATAAATGATATTCGCCGTAAAGATTTATGTTTGTTTAAGAAACCTCGATTTCATCATTTGCATAGGAGTCTTTCTCCCACTCGGACGTCCGTACATTTTTTCACACTAATGATAGTTATTATTATTACTCATTAATACAAATTAATATCAACGGTTTTATATTTCTAGCACACAATTCTTCTCTGCATAGAACAATGTTTTTATATTGGTCGTACGAGTTAACTATTACCCCAGCTTTGTATTCACTTTTCAAGGATGAAAAAAAAAGTTCTCCAAAATCAAAATTTTCACTCGCGTTTTGCGTTTTGGACCTTTCTGAACAATTTTGGTTCAGTGTCTGTCTGTCTGTGTGTCTGTAATGAAATCCTTGTAACGGGCATAACTATACGAAGTTATTGTCCAATTTCTATGAAATTTTCAAGGATTGTTGGTGTGTAGACGGTCCCCTATGAAAATCATCATCCCCGGACTGAAGAAGCGACTGCGCATGCGCAAACGTGAATTCCTTGTAACGACCATAACTTCTACATTTTCCATCCGATTTCAATGAAATTTTCAGGGATGTTACAGATTAGTATTTAGATAGGTCCCCAATGAAGAACAAGGCCTTAAAATTGATAGTAGCCTCTGCGCATGCGCAAACGTAAAATCCTTGTAACAGCCTTAACACTTACATTTTTCATTCGAATTCGATGAAATTTCCTAGCATTGTTCAGATTGGTATGTAGATGGTCCCCTATGAAAATCATCTCCCCCAGACTAATAGTAGTTGCTGCGCATGGGCAAACGTGAATTTCCTTGTATCATCCATAAATTCTATATTTTCCATCCGATTGTGACGAAATTTCTCAGAATTGTTCAGATCAGCGTGTAGATGGTCCCCTATGAGGGTAGTGGAAGGTTCTTAGAGATTGATGTTTTGAGATTAACTACTATGCATCGGATCATCTATACAATCGGGTTATGGATACGAGGAAGCTATGTGCCACACCCACTTGGCAGACTTTTTTTATTGAATCTATAATGACTGGGTGGGTATATTCGGTCTTTTCATCTCTGAGATTATTAGGTTGAGGAAAGAAATTGTGACTCAGCTTTCCTCGTTTTATGTTTATTGGTCTAATGCAGTTTCGCTTTCACAGCATCGTCAGGACTCTTGTATTGTTTTTGTGATGTACAGCTCCTATAGGGAGTCCCACTAACCCAGCTTAGAGCCCAAGAAAAAAAGTTCATTACTGACCAATCGGTTCTCTTCCTTCTAAAGCTAGTATTAAATTGAATAGATCATTATTTTTCAGCTTTAGGTGGGATTCAATTCCATTAAACTATGAGAAGGTGGGATATGCAAAAGTACTCTAAATGCAAGAGCCAATTTGCTTTGGGAAAAGCCCTATTCATGAGATATCCATCGAGTGGTTGTTAAATAATATAAAATGAGAGCCTATGTGTTAGGAGAGAGACTAGTCAATTTAGGATAAGCCCCCAGTAAGTTAGTGTAAGAGGGATATGAATCAGTACTATACATTTGAGAGAAAAAATTGTTTTGAAGGAACCCAGGTTAATTTCAGACATCCTTTTTAATGATCACCTCATTAGATAGCCAAACAAGTAGGGTTTAGTACTGCGAAATCGATTGCCCAAACATGTGCACTTGGAGAAAATGCAAGTTAATTTGAGTCAAAAAAGAAAAAAAACCATGAAAACTCTGCAAATTATTTCACAAATGTTTATTATTTTTCTGATCATTGGAGCTCCGCGTTTCTAAATATTCAATACTATTTCAAATTGATGAAAAAACAATAGGTACCTTTATTTCGAGAGATTTCGGGCTAGGTCGCTTTTGAAAATTTCAACCCTTATTTTTCACCCCCTTAGAAGTTACTGACATCAACCAAAAGCTTCGGAGCACAACTAGACCCCAAATGGAGAACATACACCAAATTTCATCAAAATCGGTCCATGGTAACTAAGGAAAGAGCCGCGTACGGCGGACGGACGGCAACATTTTTATTCGATTTTCGGCTTCTACGTACCTTGAAACGTAAACCAACAAATTTTGAGGGAGGGTTGATTTTAACACAGAATGTGTTTTAGCCATGGACTAACTAGACAAAAAAGCTGACGAAATTTCATAACGAAATCTGGGACGACAACATGGATACCGATGATACGGAAACGTCGCAACGGAAATGATGATACGGAAATCGTGTAACCTGGTGTAACCTATGAGATATTTTGTATGACGCGGTGATTATATAGGATTCTGATTTAGTGGGAGGAAAGTCACCGGTATTAGTGAATCATTACTCGACCTTGAACGCCTGGTTTTTTCTGTGTTTCAATAATTTCGTCCGAAGTATGTAAATAGAGGTAACAGGGGGTCCAGGGGGCTTGCCCCCTGGCGATGCAATTTTTTTTTTTTTTTTATTTTGGTCGGTTCCAAAGGTTTATTATTGAAAAAATAATAAATCAAAACCTTTCATACAAATCATAAACCTTTGGAACCGATCAAAAAAAAAAACAAAAAAAAATGGCATCGCCAGGGAGCAAGCCCCCTGGACTCCCTGTTACCTCTATTTCATGAACATGTCATGTTCATGAAATGAGAAATTTTTCACTGGGTTAGTTTATCTATCCAATCTATTATGACAAATGATATTATATTATCCACAATTTTCACAATCAATTTCATTTCGGAAGACAGTAGGCAGCTTGGAAATTATTACTAATTATATATTATTCGTGTAGTCATATTACGAATCAATTATTGCCAGAATAAGATGCTCTAAGATCCTATTCCAAGATACTCAGAGATCTTCTTTCCAACATTGAAACTGGAGAAGAAATTCGAATTGACCTTTTCCCGAGTTGTTGAAGGTAGGATTGTGCTTTTCTAAAGAGGGTAAATATTTCGAGTGGTGCTGTGTGGGAACAGTTTTGATCCAGTGGAAAAACTGTGACTCGTCGATTACCATCAATGATGGAGATTCCAAACGATCGGGGATCGTCACAGTTAAGTAAGGTGAGACTAGCAGTTAAGTACTCTTGTGATTCTTATGTTATTGAATTCTGTGAAAGAAAAATATGGAAGAAAAAATCGTTGCGTTCAGTTCTGCTGATTACGCATGTTTCATCCAAAACAAACAAGTAGATACTGCACAGGTTACTGAAATAATCAGAAAATAATATAGATGGATGATTGATGGGACTGAAACGCGTTCATTGGTTCAGAAGAAACGCAGGGTTCAGGAGTGGATGGCATCTCGTTCAGGTTACAGCGCCCTAATAAAATCTTGATTGTGAGGTTCCCTTTACGCTTCCCTTTTATTTACTTGTTTACGCTCGACCCTGCGTGTGGACGGCTCAGGAAAAATATACGGAGGAAGGAAGCCATGTGGCCCTAGTGGGTGCTCTTTCTGGTTGCATCGTAACCCTGACGACCTCTTCCCTTTTCATGTTTTCCTGGTTATGTTACCGTTTTAGTGTGACATTAGAATTAAAAGTCACCCTGCCCTCCATCACTCAGAACGGCAGGGTAACGGCAGGCTTTATAACTTTCATTACACACTTTCAGTATGTGGTGTTGCCTTGGGTGCCAGTAATGAGTCGATGAAACGATTGCCTTGATGTAAGGTACTTAGAGCTGGCCGCCCACTGGGTCGACAGCGCGGCGCGGCGCGGCGCGACGCGAAATTCCTGAGCTCCGTCCACTGGAGCGGATAAAATTTTTCGACCCGCCGTTTTGCCACGGTGCCTTCTCAGGAAAATGTCGGGCATTAGGTATTATGTTTCCATCGGACGACGAAGAAATGTTCCTTTTAGTTGCAGCTTTGGAAGCAGAAGAAGAGGACCAAATCGGTGGGAAAAGGAGAAGATTTTGGGTCCATCCAATAAAGAGGGTGGACCTGGGGGAGCAGAATCACCTGTTCCAAGATTTGCTAAGAGACGAGCAAAAGTTTATAAAGTATTTTAGAATGTCGAGGGGGAAGTTTTTCGAGCTTCACACATTGATTAAGCCTCGTATACAAAAGCCGAACACTCACGAAAATGACCGAGGTCGACAATTTTTCGCTTCGCCCTCCGTCCACTAGGTCGACAGCGCGGCGCGGCGCGGCGCGGAGCCGCGCTCCAGAAGTCTGGAGAGCGGCAGATTGCGAAAAATTTTCGACCCGCGCCGCGCCGCGCCGCGCTGTCGACCTAGTGGACGGGGGTCCCATTTATTTCCCATTATATTTCCAGAAATTTTTTTTGGCGCCGCGCCGCGCTGTCGACGGGCACCTCTAGAGTAGCTGTTATACGTAAGGAATTCAAAATAATACTTGACTGACCAAACATATAATTTTTGATTACGAAATTGGTAGCGACGAATCGTACTGAATAACCCTTGGGGGCCAGATATTTGTTGGCACCACTGAGTCCAGATTGGGGAACGAAGTACCCAGAAGGTAATACTCTGTAATGAGGCTCAAGTGGACTATTTTTAAATTTAAAAACTTTATTATTCAGTGAATAAGAGGAAAAGAGGCAATATGAGATTCTACGACTTATAATGAAAATCACAATTTACCTAGCTACTGACTAGCAAAAATGGAAAATGTTCTCGGAAGTCTGGACCAAAAATTTTAACATTTGCCAGAACATTTTTTATAAGAGATCAATAAACTTCAGTAGGTACTTATCTTAGAAAATAGCAGTAGGCCTTTGAAGGAATGCATCAATTGGGTTCTGCTACACCCTAAACCACGTTTTCCCACAATCACTCGCTAGTAGGCACGGATCGGCTGACCGATAAACATCATCCTAGTGTGTGGGTAGGTTGTGTGGGAGGTTGGGGGGGGGGCTGGCCATTTTTCTAGGAAACTCTGAATTTCCTGGGAAAAAACGATGCAAATTATTACACAAAGGTTTATTTTTTCTATATAGATCACTCGTCTGCAAAGAACTCGTCTTTGCCATTGTCTCCGCCTGCCTACCACCTACCTACAGCGATCCCAGCGATGGTAACTAACAGCAGACGGCAGACGGCTGACGGAGGGAAATATTTTTATTCGATTTTCGGATTCTACGTAGGTACCTTGAAACGTAAACCAACAAATTTTGAGGGGAGGGGGGGGTCAACATTTTGTTTTATTGGTCGATTCTAAAGGTTCATTATTGAAAATAATAAACCAAAAAGACTCTCTGGGGTACTTTGTCCCCCATATGTAGCAGTTCCGCGAACTGCTACACGGACTAGGCCTGAGGAGGCGTCCCTACTCTCCTAGACTGGGAACGAGCTCGGCATTCAGTCACTTTCCTGCCTTGCTCCTGGTAAGTGATCTCTCCACATATTTTAATATTTTGCGGTTTTCCTTGATACCCAAAATCCATTCTCATTTCATTTCGGACCTCATATACGATTAAAGAGTTAATCGATATAAACCACACTCCGTTTTGTTATTGAACCATACCCAATTCATATCTATATTATAATTATTTAATAAAATAAAATTATATTTGAATCATTGGGTAGAAATACGAGCTGGTTATTCCATCAGAATATTTCCAACTCTATTTCATGGTAGCAGAGCGTGGTTGGAATCATAAAATTACGTTTACATAATATGTAAACGAATTCTTACGTACTTCCATTGAAGTACTGTAGAAAGTGGATTTTTCAAAGAAAAACTTCGTTTTTCATACATAAAATTCGCATCGTACATAAAGTAACACCTTTCTATTCAATAAAAACCCCGAATTTCTAGCTGATTGAAGTTTTTTTTTGAGTAGAAAGGTATTACTCTATGATATCTTCCATATCTACGAATAATGCGTATTTTATGTACGAAAACTGAAGGTTTTCTTCGAAAAATCCACTTTCTAGCAGTCGGAATCATTCGGAAGTATCACTATTGGATTCAGCGCAAAAAAATTACATAGAAAATGATACCAAAATCGTCAAGCCATTTTGAGATCGAGGGGGACCATAAACCGGCTTGAAACACTGGATTTGCTTGTAAAACACACGTTTTTTGACATTCAAACTTCATTTACTCTTTCATTTTGAATGTTGAACAGAAAAATTGATAGACCGTGGGAAAGCTGACAATTTGAGCATGTTTTCTCTGAAGAGCGCCCATCGAAATGGGCAGGGATTTAGAGTAAAAACGTTGGTCGAAGAAAGTCAAGTTTCAACAAAAATTTTAAAGTTTGCTTTTTGACTTGATTTTTTTATACTATTTTATTCATAAGAAAATTTGATTTTGCTTTAGATAGCTTGGTAATTTAACGCTCTTTCTAACGGTGTAGTCAGATTTGAATTTTCAGGAGAAATAAGGGAAGTTATGACCATATCAGTGCCGTGAGGTCGAAAACGCGAAAAAAAACTTTAAAGTGAAAAAAATAGAATTTTGAGTGGGTTAAAAGAAAATCGCTATGAGACATTTTTTGTTGGAAATACCTTGTAGAATCGAACCCTGAAGTTATGCCCATCGAAAGTGTAGACACCCTGTATAAGGCAATGGGGTATTTCGGTGGGTCGAAAATTCAGGTTTTTGACCTCAAATTTGGATTCAGCACCCTTGAAAACCTATATATACTACAACTTTAAATCCAATGATACTATAACATGTGGTAGAAAAATTAATTAAAGAGATCACACGTTTGAAAAAGGCGGGCCGCTATAAATGCACACACACTAGGCAAGGACTACGCCGCTCGCGTGTGTGAGTAGTATTTTGTAGTATCCAAGAGGTCCTCCAAGGGTTTCTGTGCATGGATACTTTTTTCAAAGACAGTTGGCTAGCTACGTCACGATTGGCTAGCTACGTCACACCATTCAAATCTTAAACTTTCCTTAGCTTCTCTGATTTTTTAAAAACATTTTCTCGATGAACAGACCCGATTACCGTTATTCCTAAGCCATACTCTTTTGAAAAAAAAAAAAAAAAAAAAAATGAAAAAAATTGACTGAAATACCACATTGCACCTATAGTCAATTCGTTATGTAGCTTTTAAAAATATAAAGAACTATTCACTACCATATTATATATCCTACCTGTATAAGGGTAAATATCAGAAGCAGTGCATACCATGTACGCCGTATCTACTTAAGGGCTAGGCAGAAATCCAGGGGTCGATTATACTACTAATATGCAACATTTTTTGTCTTATAAATTTTTGGTGATTTTTTTTTCTTGTGATTATACATTATTATTTTCTTAAAATCCTACTTTTTTATTTTAAAGATTTTTCGTGATTTCGACCTTCGCTCACTAAAAGGGCCAAGTCCGAGGTGACTATTCGAGGTGACCGTTGAAAAATACGTTAAATTTACGTAAATACGTTTATTTTTATTTTTATTTTTTTTGCCCTGATAATAAATCAATTTTTACTAGTTTTAATTGATCAAAAAAAAAAAAAAAAAACATGAAGTAGAGAAACAACATTAAAACAAAAAAAAAACGTCTGCCAAGTGGGTGTGGCACATAGCTTCCTCGTATCCATAACCCGATTGTATAGATGATCCGATGCATAGTAGTTAATTTCAAAACGCGAATCTCTAAGTGCCTTCACTACACTCATAGGGGACCATCTACGCGCTAATCTGGACAATCCTAGAAAATTCATCAAATTCGGATGAAAAATTAAGTGAGTAGATGTATGTGAGTGGATCAAAAAAATTCTTAGCCTCGGCTGGGATTCGAACCCGCGATCCCTGGAGCACAAATCAAGACTCTGTCCTCTGAGCTATTGAAGCCTTGTCATGTATAAGATTTGAGATTCACACAGGAGACCATCCCTCTATGAATGAATCCCTCCATGAAAAACAATTCTCTATGATTCTCATAGGGGACCATCTAAACACTACTCTGTAACATCCCTGAAAATTTCATTGAAATCGGATGGAAAATGTAGAAATTATGGACGTTTTTTTTTTTTTTTTTTTTTTTTTTTTTTTTTTTTTTTTTTTTTTTTTTTAATAAACTCCCCTCAAAGACAAAATGTCTTTTGTGACGGAGGGGGCACGCCATAAAAACAAAATAAATAAATAAATCAAATATAATGGGGAGGACGCCCAGGACTCACCCGACGCCGGCCCTAGGGATGAGGGATGATGAGGAAGGTTGGGGTGGGAGAGAGGGATGAAGGGAAGTGCCTCTATAAAATGACCACCAGTTTAAATATGAGCCGAGCAGTACGCGGCGGGTGACACCACGGAGTACACCTACTGAGATGCCCAACTCGCGCAACTCCGTGGCACTTTTCCCGCACCACACTCCGCGCCACGACAAGGTTGCAGCCATCACCCTGATGTTGTTGGGTTCCACTCCTTTTAGCTCTGACACTGCTTGCCGTAAATCATCTCTATCATACTTTCTTATCTTAGCCCGCCAGGTCTGCTCCATGTCCATGCTGCCATTAACAACCTGGACATCCAGGATAATGCAAGACCTGTCGGGCTTGACGGCAACAATGTCAGGCTTCTTGCCCTGGTCACTTGGCATGTGGTATAATCTCTCCCTTTCAACATCCCAGCCGCTAGATGACAAAGCACCTGCTATCTGCTTGGCGACCGCATCATGGCGTAGGATGCGGCCCCCATGAGTTCGTGGACACTGCTGCACTACATGATACAGGTGTTCATTTCCACTCCGACAGGCACGGCAAAGGGTATCTGTCATCCCACGACTACCTCTTGAACACCGTACCGCTGTTGGCAGTGTTGCCACGCGGACGGCGTGGAAGTTCCGGTAGTCGCGGGCCCCAATGCCCTCCGAAGCCCAATCCACCCATTGGGATGAGATAAGGCTTTCGGAGCACTGTCGGAGTTCTTTACCATCTACTGACTCATGCAGAGCAGCAGCGAACTCAGCAGACGAACTGGGTTTTGGAGCAGACGGTGTTGCTCGGTCGCACCATGCTAACTGCTGCCTGACAAAATCAAGACCAGCAGCAACACGGGCGACCGCCCAGCTCGACCCCTGAAGGGCTAGCAGGCGCTGGCGGCGCAGAGAAGGGATACATGCGGAGAGAGACACAATGCCAAGCCCACCGGATTTGACCGGTGCATGGATATAGGCACTTGGGACACCAGGTGGGAACCTCAGCCAAGAGCGCACAGCAGAGCGGACTTCTCGATCTAATTCTTGCAGCCTCCCCGCCGTAAGCCTACCGAAGACTAACCCGTAGGTTAGCTTCGGCAGTAAGTACGTGCGGAGGAGGCGCAGCCTCTGCTGCGGCTTAAGTGGAGCCTTGGTAACGCGAGCTAGCGCTCTACCAAGGTCCACACGGCTGGCAGTGATGGTGGCCACCCCCATGAAGTCGACTCCAAGGTACCGCCAGACCTCCAACACAGATCGAGAAGGAATGGGGGCTTGTCCTATGACAAAACCCCCATCCACAACCTTCACTTTGTGTTGGCGACCCGACGGGACCAAGGAGACCGACCCACATTTATCGGGGTTGACCACGAGTCCACACCTGGATAGCTGCTTAGCAAATGCATTGAGGGCAATCTGCAAGCCCTCGCGGGTTTCTGCGAGTAGGATAACATCATCGGCAAAGGCCAATGCTCCTACTCGCACCCCAGGGGCGAGATCAAACCCTACTTCTGTGGGCAGCTTACCCAAGGCCGTATCCACGACCAGGTTAAAGAGGAGTGGCGATAGGGGATCCCCCTGGCGTACCCCGCGCCCGATCACTATATCCCTTGACACCTCACCTCCTGCCTCGAGGACCGTCACGCCTTCGCGGTACAGACAGGCCACATACTCAATTAATCGAGATGGGGCCCCGACACCACGAAGGCAATCGGTCAGGGCAAGGTGACTGACTGTGTCAAAGGCCTTAGCGACGTCCAGAGCGGCGAGATGGAGTTGCCGGCGTTTAATACGGGCCAGCGAGATGACAGTTTGGAGAACCGTAAGGTTTTCTGCTGTGCCAGGAAATTCACGTTTGCGCATGCGCAGTGGCTACTATCAGTCCGAAGGTGGTGATTTTCATAGGTGACCATCTAAATACTAATCTGTAACATCCCTGAAAATTTCATTGAAATCGGATTGAAAATGTAGAAGTTATGGCCGTTACAAGGAATTCACGTTTGCACATGCGCAGTCGCTTCTATCAGTTCGGGGATGATGATTTTCATAGGGGACCATTTACAACCTAATCCACATAATCCCTGAAAATTTCATCGAAATCGAGTGGAAAATGTGGAAGTTATGGCCGTTAGAAGGAAATTCACGTTTGCGCATGCGCAGTAGCTACTATCAATGCGAAGGGGGTGATTTTCATAGGAGACCATCTAGATACTAATCTGTAACATCTCTGAAAATTTCTTCGAAATTGGATGGAAAATGTACAAGTTATGGCCGTTACAAGGAATTCACGTTTGCGCATGCGCAGTCGCTTGTATCAGTCCGAGGATGATGATTTTCATAGGGGACCGTCTACACACCAACCCGCACAATCCCTGAAAATTTCATCGAAATCGGACAATAACTTCGTATAGTTATGCGCGTTACAAGGAATTGATGACAGACGGACAGACACACAGACACACAGACACACGGACACACAGACACACAGACAGACAGACACGGAACCAAAATTGTTCAGAAAGGTCTAAAACGCAAAACGCGAGTGAAAATTTTGATTTTGGAGAACTTTTTTTTTCGTCCTTGAAAAGTGAAAACAAAGCTTCCGCTACCTTGGTAGACTCGGAAGCAATTTAATCGCTATCTTTTTTGGTTTTTTGTATTTAGAATTTCGGCTGACTCTTTTCAAGAAAAACTTCCTCAAACTGTATGTTTTTCAATGGTATACTCGAAAAAATTATACGGAAATTTCAGGAGGAAACTACGTTTAAATGCACAAAAACGTGATTTGTCAGGGAAAATCCACGTTTTTCTTAGATATTAGCTTTTGTTGACAAATTGATGTGATCTTGTTTTTTTCCCAGCCTATAGTCTGTATATATACTCAGAAAAATGTATCAACAATGACAGAGAAGGAAACGTAGACGTTTTTTCTGTCTGAAAAGAAGGGTCCAGAAGCCCGTATTATCGCGAGGGATATAGGCTCGGAGCGACTCATAATGTAGCTTTTATTTTAGCCGTTCAACACTCTCAGGAACCGAAAAAGAATATCGGAAATGTACTTTGCTGAGTTTATCGCCTGTTAAAGTTACGAGGGTGCGTTACCTACCCATTTTCCCGTGCCTTGAATACTAACTGCTCCGTTAAGGTTCAGCTTTCCAACCTCGAATATATCTCATTTCGATTTTTACCTTTTCGGTAAATAAATGCGTGATTTATATCATTTGTAGAGAATTGGGATCTAGTTTATATAAAGAAAGGTACTAATCGGTAGTGGAAGATTGGTATTTCTTGCGCCGTAATTGTGTTAGATGCTAAACTCTTTGACGTCTTGAGTAACAAGGTTGCGCTATCGAAGGCTGATTAGGACACAGCGGGGCCGGGAGTTTGTCCTTCACAATAAATTTAAACCGTGTTTATTGCAAGTACATAACATATACTCGTACTAATGTATTCTGCCAAATATCTACCTAATCATCCAAATTTATACAAGTGTATTTTAGACTAGTTGAATTATATAATTCAAGTAGTCTAAAATACACTTGTCATACGTTCAAAAAGAATCAGCATTCATTCGGAATCCATCCTCTCGAAAATTCTGAAATTTTTATCAAAACTTTGAATTATGCCTGAATCATAAATTTTACACGATCTAATAACCTTCACAAACGTCAAATCACATCTACAGCATTAGTTCATATTTCCCTCGCTAGGGATAATAAAGCATTTTCCCTTGAATCAGCTGCATCGCATTATCTCTAGCTTTACCAAAATAGGTAACTGAGCTTACTTCATTTGATTCAAAGGAAAAATGCTTTATTATCCCTAGCGGAGGATACATGAACTATTGCTGTAGGTGTGATTTAGACGCACGTATGGCCTTCGGTTAGAGCCAAGGTACATGTGGAAAATCATCGACCTTATCGGGATCAACTTGACTTTAAAAACCATCTACAGGAAAGCTAGACATTATTATTTGTACAACCACGAATTCTGTACATAACGATGATATTTCATTTGAGAACGCTATACTTTTGCTTCCGAGTCTACCAAGGTAGCAGAAGCATTGATTCCACTTTCTAAAGATAAAATGTCCTCCAAATTCACCCGTGTGCGCTTGCTGAAAATTTAAGTTAATCTTAAATGAAAGCTATTGTGTAAGAGCTGAAAAATGGTTCAGAAAATGTTTGATTTTACAATTAGGTACCTACTTGTTACTGGGCACAGTAATAAGTTTGGTTTTTCCCATTTTGGTTTATTATCTAATAATATAAAACGCCAACCGTACGTACGTATGCACGGAGGGGTTGGAGGGGTCGTGGGAGTGGGGAGAGTCGGAGGCTGGAGGGGTTGGGGGCGGGAGGAGTCGGAGGCGAGAGAAGTCGGAGGCGGGAGGAGTCGGAGGGAGTGGGTGGCGGGGAGAGTCATAGGGGTTGGGGGCGAAAGGAGGCGGAGGAGCTGGGGCGGGAGTAGTCGGATGAGTTGGGTGCGGAGGAGTTGGGGGCGGAGGAGTTGGGGCGGGAGGAGCTGGGGCGGGAGGCGGAGGGAGTGGGTGGCGGGGAGAGTCGGATGAATCGTGTTTGCCTGCTTTAAGTAGGCTTTCCAGCTAGTTTCTAATAATAAGCCTATGTGATCGTATCGCAAAAAATTTTTATAACCCCCCCTCAAACTTTGTCACTTTACGTTTCAAGGTGCGTAGAATCCAAATTTGCAATGTCCGTCCGCCGTCCGCCGTCCCCCGTCCGCCGTCCGCCGTCCGCGGCACTTTTCTTAGCAACACTGGACCGATTTGGTTCAATTTGGTATATGGGCTCCATTTGGGGTCTAGTTGTGCCGCGAAGTTTTTGGTTGATGTAGGTCACTTCTAAGGGGTGAAAATTAAGGGTTGAAATTTTCAAGAGTGCCCTAGCTCGAAAACTCTCTAAATAAAGGTATCGTTTTTTCACCAATTTTAAATAGTATTGAATTTTTAAAAATTTTTGAGACCACCCGGAGCTCTGTAGGACAAACCGTTCGGTCCCTACGAGTACTTGAAGGTTTTCCTTCGATAAAACAGAATCATGAGTGTGAATCGCAAAAGAGGTCTAATCTCCATTCAAATTTTATCGGACTAAAATGCGATCGCTGTTCATTTCTTCGATTTGTATACAGTTTTGCCTTCTGCGTAACCAGTAATCAAATTTCAATATGAAGCTTTCTATTTTTCCAATCGAGTGTGAAGCGTTTAGTTCTTTCTAATAAACTTGATTGTGAAGGTGTGAAGCCAGTATGGTGTGGTAGGTAGTACCTAGCTGGTAGGTAAAAAAAAGTTGGTAGGTAAAACAAATGTTGGTGGGTAAAAAACGCTGCAAATCATTGCTCAAAAGCTTCTTCATTCTTCAGATCACTGATCAGCTGAGTGAGCTCCGAAGCCATTTTCAATCCTATTGAATGGAAGTGCTCTTCCAGGCGTCTCCAGCATTCGAGGAGATATTCTTCACTCCTCAGATCACTGATCAGCTAAGTGAGCTCCAAAGCCATTTTCAATGCTATTGAATGGAAGTGCTCTTCCAGGCGTCTCCAGCATTCGAGGAGATCTTCTTCACTCCTCAGATCACTGATCAGCTAAGTGAGCTCCAAAGCCATTTTCAATCCTATTGAATGGAAGTGCTCTTCCAGGCGTCTCTAGCATTCGAGAAGATCTTCTTCACTCCTCAGATCACTGATCAGCTGAGTGAGCTCCGAAGCCATTTTCAATCCTATTGAATGGAAGTGCTCTTCCAGGCGTCTTCAGCATTCGAGGAGATCTTCTTCACTCTTCAGATCACTGATCAGCTGAGTGAGCTCCGAAGTCATTTTCAATCCTATTGAACGCAGGAAGCTGAAATTTGAGAGGGAAGGTCAAGGGAGAATACAGATGGTGGTAGGTGCTATTGATGGAGAACCAATGATCTATACAGAAGGGTGATCTATACAGAAAATAATAAACCTTTGAGCAATGATTTGCAGCGTTTTCTCTGCCCATCGGCAATCTTTTAGTTTTTCAATTCCCTAGAATGATGCACTAATGAATTTCAAAAATCTTGAAAATTTCAAATCAAGGTACAACTTTTGAAGTTTTTGCGCCAGTAATTTAGGGGAAATCTCCCCCGGAACGAGGAACGAACGGCGACCGACTGAGACGGAAGATCAGTTGTGTCCCATGTGCAGCGAAAATGCCAATGAAAATGCATCTCACTTCATTTCAGTGCACAGCATACATCATGGTTGAAACAGCGGTGCTCTACAGGGAGAAGTATAATGTATCTCTTGGAGAGGGCAGATGTAAACCTCGCTAGATATTGTAGGGCAGTATGGCAACTACGGGTAAGAGCCATTGCTGAGAAAAGCCTTTAGTTTGTAGAGTAGGAATTCATATATAGTGTAATGTGTGTTCGAAAATGTCGAAAATGAACGTTAAAATCATCGAAACTCGTTGGCTTACTCGAAAGAAACGACCACTTCAAGAGCTTGTTTTTACCTTCTATTGTTTGAAAAAGTCAAAGATGAACGTTGAAATCATCGAAAGTCGTTGGCTTACTCGATAGAAACGACCACTTCGAAGGCTTGTTTTCACCTTCGATAAATTGAAAAAGTCAAAAACGAACGTTGAAATCATCGAAACTTGTTGGTTTACTCGAGACATAAATAAATACAGTCAAACAGTCTCTCTCTCTCTCTCTCTCCCCCATTCTCTCTCTCTCTCTCTCTCTCTCTCTCTCTCTCTCTCTCTCTCTCTCGTCTCTCTCTCTCTCTCTCTCTCT